>SJYX01014071.1:51673-117769 GCA_006410675.1 Oreotragus oreotragus
TCACTTCATGGGAAATAGATGGGGAAACAGTGGAAACAGTGTCAGACTTTATTTTGGGGGGCTCCAAAATCACTGCAGATGGTGATTGCAGCCCTGAAATTAAAAGACGCTTACTCCTTGGAAGAAAAGTTATGACCAGCCTAGATAGCATATTCAAAAGCAGAGACATTACTTTGCCGACTAAGGTCCATCTAGTCAAGGCTATGGTTTTTCCTTTGATCATGTATAGATGTGAGAGTTGGACTTGTGAAGAAGGCTGAGCGCCGAAGAGTTGATGCTTTTGAACTGTGGTGTTGGAGAAGACTCTTGAGAGTCCTTTGGACTGCAAGGAGATCCAACCAGTCCATTCTGAAGGAGATCAGCCCTGGGATTTCTTTGGAAGGAATGATGCTAAAGCTGAAACTCCAGTACTTTGGCCACCTCATGAGAAGAGTTGACTCATTGGAAAAAACTGTGATGCTGGGAGGGATTGGGGGCAGGAGGAGAAGGGGATGACCGAGGATGAGATGGCTGGATGGCATCACGGACTCGATGGATGTGAGTCTGAGTGAACTCCGGGAGTTGGTGATGGACAGGGAGGCCTGGCGTGCTGCGATTCATGGGGTCGCAAAGAGTCAGACACGACTGAGCAACTGAACTGAACTGAATGATAATTATACTTCCATTGCTGTAATTCAGGTGAAGAAGTCCTTAATATTTTATAACTAATTTAATCCATAGAAAGAATGTCTATTGACCACCTATATCACAAAAGTCTATTGTTGGTATAAAAATTTATCCAAGAAATAATGTTTACGGTTGTTTTTAAGCATCTGAGGCGGCTTTCAAAATTATCTGCACAAAGCTTCCCTGGTGGTAGAGTGGTTAAGAATACATCTTACAAGGCAAGGGATGCTGGTTTGATCCCTGGTCTGGGAAGAATCCACATGCCATGAAGCAGCTAAGGCATGTGCCATCACCACTGAGCCCACGTGCTACAACTACTGAAGCCGGTGCACTTAGAGCCTGTGCTCCACAGCAAGAGAAGCCAACTCAACGAGGAGCCCACACACCACCATGAAGAGCAGCCCCCGCTCGCCGCAACTAGAGAAAGCCCATGTGCAGCAATGAAGACCCACTAGGGCCAAAAAATAAATGAATGAATGAATGAATAAATAAATAAAATTAGTTTCATATAAGATACTTAGAAGACTTCCCCGGGTGGCACTAGTGGTAAAGAACCTGCCTGCCAATGCAAGAGACAAGAGGTGCAGGTTGATCCGTGGATCGGGAAGATCCCCTGGAGGAGGGCATGGCAGTATTCTTGCCTGGAGAATCCCATGGACAGAGAAGCCTGGTGGGCTACAGTCCATAGGGGTGCAAAGAGTTGGACACAACTGAAGTGACTTAGCATGCAAGATACTTAAAGTATGTGAAGGTAAGAAAGATAAAAAATAATTTAAATACCAAATATCTTTCTAAAAACTTTTTTCAGCCTTTCAAAACAAACCTTTAAAGCCACCTACACAAAATAAAGCAGAATTGGAATAAGGAGCAACAGCACACAAAAATAAATATTTTCCAAGAAGCTGCTACCTATCCTAGAAAGCTGAAATGTTCTGCAATAGAGTTCTGGGTGAGTGGTCTAGCTACCCAGTAGTTGGCTCCATGCTACTGAATGAATAAGACACCTTTGCAAAGCCTTTTGGGAGGTACATCACTCTAGTGAGAAAAAGGGCACTCCTGTTAAGCAACAAAGGGCACGGATTAAGGCTCTTAAAAGTGCTGATTAAATAATAAAGTAACTTAAAATACAAACAAAATGTTGAGTAAGTGAAAACCGACTAGCTTTCAAGGCATAAATTAATGTCCTTATCAAGTATTCCCCCCTCCCCCACCAGCGGCAAGGCCCTGTCAGTTCTAGACAAACTGTCCAGACATTCCACCCATGGGGCTGCCCACGGGGCAGTTTATTTTTCCTTCTCACACCTGTGCTTAATGAGTAGCAGTTTTGCAAACTCAACTGTTTTCAAGGGAAGATGAGAAGGACTTATGCCCAAAAAATAAAATCGAGATAAGAAACAAAACTACTGTAATTTATCTCCAGTCAACCTACCCAGAGAAGACTGTGAAACAGTAAAAGACACTACAGGCTCTTAAGGCTGAAAATTCCAAAGGTCACCTAATCAATGGCCTCCCCTCTAACAGAACTGAAAGAGATTAAGACCAGCATAAAAGCCAAAGGTTTTCAGGAAAAACAGCCCACCTTCATTTAAATGTAACCCTTGGGGTCAAGAAGTTATTTCTTATCAGGGATAAGATTTTCTTTTTCAACAGGAAAGGGATTTGACTAGGATGGGTATTGTCTGCCCCGTGTGTATTCCTGTTAAAGAAAAGTCATTTTTCACTGAGGAAAAAACTGCCTTTTAAAACTATTCCTTAAATTGCTTTAATTTCAGTCTTCTCTAAATGACTGGCTCTGATCAATTCCTTTTGCGTTTAACCATAATGTTCCAACTCAAATGAAGTCAATTCACTTCAGATTTCCATAACTGCCCATGTTCCTCATTAGCCTTCTTCAATAACAAAACATCCAGATGATACTCCCAATACACAAACATTTGTGTTCCTTTATGTTACTGAACATTTAATTTGACCTAAGTTCTGAAAATCTTATCTCTACGGCAAGTCCAAGAAGCAGACAGGCACAGCTGTCAAGGAATATGTGTTCTGTCTCTACCACACACATGACGTCACACAAGTACTAGGTTTGGTAAGAGGTTGCTGGTGTCGAAGAAAGAATCTACTACTGTATTAATGGCAAATTTCCTGTTAGAAAAATGAAGAAATGAGGCTACCCAGTATATGCTGCTGCCACTTGAGTGCATGTCCTTGAACAAAATCAGAAGATGGTACAAGTAAAAATGGTTAAAGATATGCTATGCTTTAATTGATATTTTAAAAACAACTTTGTTGGGGTATAATTTATATACCAAGGCTTCCCAGGTGACTCAGTGGTAAAGAGTCTACCTGCCAATGCAGGAGATGAGGGTTTGATCATTGGGTCAGGAAGAATCCCTGAGGAAGGAAAAGGCAACCCACTTCAGTGTTCTTGCCTGGGAAATCCTATGGACAGAGGAGCCTGGAAGGCGCCAGTATAATGGGTCATGAAAGAGTCAGACACGACTTAGCAACAAAACAACAATCAACTCACATATCATAAAATTTACCCATTTTAAGTTTACAACGTGGTGAATTTCAGTAACTTCATCAAGTTGTGCAGCCATCACTACATTCTAGTTTTAGAACATTCCTTTCCATCACCCTTTCAAGATTCCTTATGCCCATTTACAGCTAATTCCCATTCCCAGCCCCAGAGCCAGCCACCTATCAATCTACTTTCTATCTCTTTTGTCACATTTCCCTCTCCAATTCGAGACGAGAAAAAGAAATCCAAAGATATGTCCAATAAATAGGAGGACACTGTTTGCTGAAGAAGCAATCCTTGTCAGAATAAACTTCAGAATTCTTACAGGAGTGCAAGAGAACCTTGGACACCAGGCATGGCTAGTTTGAGCAGGGTTAGAATGGAGAGATTTAATTATCTCTCCAGCTAGAGATAACAGACTTACACAATTACAAGGAACTTTGATAATGAAAGAATACTACAGCAAGCCTTGCTGTCTTAACTAAGAAAATGCTTCTGTCTCCAAAGTTAAAAAAAAAAAAAAATCCACTTTTAAGTAAAAGGGTAAACTGTCAACCATTTCTATAACAGTCAGAATACTGTATATTTTTGCTTGTAAGACTTTACAAATATACCATATCCTTAAGCAAATTATATTTCAACAGACTGAAATATCAGTTTCTTCTGAAATGTAAGTCACTTAGGCTATTTCCTCCAAGATCTCATGTGTATATTATTCTTATGTATTTTGAGTACAGTAAATATGTCAAACTATTATGGTTTTGGTTGGCAAAATACTTTTTAACCACCGATTTCCTTCCCCCAGAATCTGTATATTTTAAGAAAGCATTAGCTTCAAGTTTACCTTATTTACATCCTGATTTCCAGGTACCCTTCCCTCTGGAAGGAACATCCGCTTCCCAGAAATTTACGAAGAATTTTACAGGGACCCTTTTATGTGTGAAAGAGAAAACTGCTTTGTCAAGTGATGTTGAGAAATTGAAAAAGCAAACAAACAAACAAACAAACTCTAACCCAGACAGCACTCTAAATTTGGGGAAATTTGTGGCACTCTTTCAACTTGCAAAATTGGTCACAAATATGCCTTAGGAAGTTATTTTACACTTCTTGTAGGAAATTTATATTTGCTGTGTTTTTTCCCCCTTTAAGTCACTGTGTTAATGAAAACAAATATTAGTTTTGTGCCTTTGATGTTGGGCATTTTATAGACCAGAGTTCGAATTACCAAAGGCGGAACTTTTTCTCTAAGTATGTGAAGAAAAAGACAAACCTGCTTGCAGCTTTCATAGATTCTGAAAACCAATGGGAGGTCTACACTACTAACAAAACTAGCGAGGCAAAACTTTGAGTTTAGATCTTTCAGGAGTTGCTGAAGAAAGTTGAGGACTCCTTCTGAAGATCTTTAAAAACCAAGTGTGACTTGCGTTTCTCTGTAAAAAGAACTGATGTGATGAGTTGCTAAATGCTAGCGACTTCTCAGATTGCCTTTCTACTAAAGCCTTTAGAGGGAAAGACTGGGAAATCTTAAATGGGAACTTTCCACATTTCTTAGAGTAAGTAACACTTGGAGGGGGGAGGAAAAAAAAGTCTGGCAGCGGGGCTGGGGGAGGGGAATTCTATGATGAAACCGATGTCTACCAAATGAAAATGCCAAATAAAAGCAAGGAAGCTACTGTAAGAAGGAAAGACTGGAAATGGTCTTTTCTCAACTTTTAATGACTCAACGATCTCTGTTCTGTGTAACGGTGAACATCGGCAAGGACATTACGATCTTTCGGTTCAACTTTCCAGTTTTCAGTGGTAACAGGCATCCCATCCCCAGGACAAGAAGACTTTCTTGCATATTTGGGGAAAAAAAAAAAAAAAAGCAAACGGCTGCTCTGTCCTTTCCAAAGAAACCTCTTTCTCCGAGTTTCCGTCTAGATCCGCCCCGCGGAATTCCTGGTACTTAGTAGAAGCTCATTAAAGGGAATCCTTTCTCCCTGCCGCCCTCCGTCGCCTTCCTCCCTTCCCACCCACTACCCTCAGTTAATACGTCCTCAGAACCAGCAGGTACTCCGTTTCGAAAGGCAGAAGACTTGAACAGGAAGCTGTGAAGGCCAAGTGAGTCCCCAGTCATTGCCCAGACCCAAGAGAGGGAACCGCAGGAAAGCCAGCCGCTCCCCGGGACGGCAAAGTCTACATTCCTACAGCTGCAAGGTGGTGGCTACTTTATGGTTTTTCCTCCCCGTCGAAGTACACTCCAGTGAGCGGAGATTTTCCCCCCACCCCCATCGGTGACGCAATCTGAACTCCCCCCCCTCCGCCTCACCCCAATAAAATATTTAAAAAGGGAAGCGGGGGTGGGGAGGGAGGATGGACTTGCGATCCCTTGGCTACGCGGGACTCCAGCCCCTCCCTTTCCTCCCAGTCTACCCTGTCCAGACGCTTCCCATCCCTCCCCTTCTGCCCCCCAAAAGTTTGACGACCGCAAAGGAAACCGAAAAAAGTTCTCTTGTCCCAATCCTGGCGGGCGATCAGCATCTCTTTTGTTCAAGGCGAGCCCACAGTTCCCCTGACGTCACCCGGAGCCTGGGCCAATGGGCGCGCGGTCGGCGGCGGCTGCGGCCGGAGGAGGGTGGGACGGGGTCCGGCCGGTCCCTCCTTCCCGGCGCCCGGGGCCTCGCGGGGGGCGGGAAGGGACCCTCCCATATAAACCCTGGTTCTCTGGGCTCTGCCGCTCGCGCCGGCTGCGCTCTGCAAGGGGAGGAGGGGGACCCCTAATCGCGAGCGGGGGCGAGGAGACCTGCAGCCACAACTTCTTTCGTCCTCTCCTTCCCCTCTATCCCTCTACCCTTCCCTTCCCCCGTCCTCCAGCCCTGACTCTCTTGGAGGTACTGGAAAGGGACTCCGCCCGCAGGTTGCGAAGGGAACCAAACTTAAGTGGCAAGTTGCCTCACCGTCTCAAGATGCTCGGGGGTCCGGGGCCCGGGCTGCTGCTGCTGCTGGCCGTCCTGTCCCTGGGGACAGCGGTACCCTCCGCGGGAGCCTCGAAGAGCAGGAGACAGGCGCAGCAGATCGTTCAGCCCCAGGCCCCGCTGACTGTCAGTCAGAGCAAACGTGAGTACTGACCGCGCGCTGGAACAGGCTGCCTCAGGACGGGGCCAGAAAGCCAACCGAAGTTGTGACTGAAGTTTTGTGCGCGCGCGCGCGCGTGTGGCGTGTGTGTACTCCTAAATGAGAGGGGGACATAAAAGACTGGCTTTGAGCAGGCTGGTTTTGTGGACTTAGGTGAGATAAGGCGTTGGAAGGCGGAGCTCAGCGATGTCCAGCAGGGCTGGTACCCACTCAGGTCATCCTCCTTTGAATTAACCAGAACTCGTTTTTAAAGAGAAAAATGAGGCACCCCTTTAAACTTTTATTTTTGGGATTAGTGTGGTCCTTACGCTTATTTTCTTTGTTACTAAGTAATCGGTTAAATACTTTCAAAATGGGGATGTGGGGAGAGTAGCTGAATAATTATGCTGTTCCAACTTTGAATGAGATGTAATTGCTTCAAAATGCTTTCTCAGGATGCTTCTCCGAGAACAGAGATTGGAATTCCTCTTCCAGTTTCTCAAAGACACACCCTCCCTTTTCCTTGGCTAATGGAAACCGCTTAGCATTACCCTTCTTGACTTATTACCCCCAAAGAGCGCTGAAATTCCTTGCACTTTTAAAAATGTAATTTCCAGTTATCTGCTTTTCAAAATGTTTCCATTCCTTTGGTGCAGACCCCTGGCCAGATGGAAATGACATCATTGTATAACATTTAACTAAGTCAAAAGAAAAACAAAAGGAATACCTAAATATCTACGTGTGCAAATGTGTGGTTAACTCTTTAGATATCTAGTTGCTTTTAATTCTTCGGAAGCTCTGACGATTAACTTTTTTCCCCTTCGTTTGTTGCTTAGGCTTATCAGTTTAGTTGTGCAAGAAAATTCCATACTTTGGAAAAAGGAAGGATCCAAATTTAATGACTTTTTTCTTCATTTCTTACAGCTGGTTGTTATGACAATGGAAAGCACTATCAGATAAACCAGCAGTGGGAGCGCACCTACCTGGGCAGTGCCTTGGTCTGTACCTGTTATGGAGGGAGCCGGGGCTTTAATTGTGAGAGCAAGCCTGAACGTAAGTGATGGGGAGCCTGCCTAGTTCTTAGTATCTTCTAATTATTATAGTTATTAGAATCTAATAGAGAAGTAGTGCTTGTTGATTAAATTTAGGATTAGTAGTAAAATTACATATCCCATTTCCCTAATAGAATTATCTTTAAAAAATGTTTAATAACTGCTTATATTTGCTTTTCAAATTATATTGTTCTTTTTACCTTTCAAACAAAAGAACAAATATATCCCAAAGTAGTTTCTAGGGTCTTCTTTCTGTTTTACTTTCCCAAAATGTTTGATGAAAAACATGAATGATGTGTGTTCTTTCTCCCTTCAAAAAAAAAAAAAGAATTGCTTATAAAATTCTAATTTATTAGAAAGTAATTTCAAATCTTAGCCTGTAAGAGTATAGGGCAGAAAGCACTTTGGGCAGTACATTGTCAAGCGATTTGTCAGCTGCATTTCAAAGTAAAACCACTCACCACTTAAAAGTTCTCATTCCTTTATGACCCTTGATCTATTTCTTGTAAATTGTGGCAACTCCTGCAGAGAACCACTGATGAGGCTAAAATGGAAATAGTAGGATTAACAAGGGCCAGTGCTGGGGTGGGGGTGGGAGCTCTTCAGATTGTTTATTTTTAAGTGGACCTTGGTTTGATTTTCTGAGCCAGAGAGAGGAATCTAAAGTCCTTCCTTCACAATCTAGCTGGTCCTAAGGTTGTGCTTTATAGCTTTTTCCTAAGCGCCTGAGAATCCTTTCCAATGGAAATTCATCACCAGAAAATTAGAAAACTTGTCAAAGGTTGAAAACTGAGGCTTTGTTAGACCCTAGGGTAAAATTGAGATCTGCTACTTCAGGTTTTAAAAACTTTCCACTTGTCCCCTGCTACTCACAGAATAGAAAAGTAGGTTTTCCCTTGGATGAGAGTAGTGGAATAGAAAAGTTTTTCCCTATATAAGGTTCACATGGACTTTCATTCTTCCCTCAGCTGAAGAGACTTGCTTTGACAAGTACACTGGGAACACTTACCGGGTGGGCGACACTTACGAGCGCCCTAAGGACTCCATGATCTGGGACTGTACCTGCATCGGGGCTGGGCGAGGGAGAATAAGCTGCACCATTGCAAGTAAGAACGGCCTCTGTCCAGGAACGCTGAAATAACACAATGTGAACTTTTCCATTCCCATCACTGTCATTTTCTGTTATCCATGACTGGATAGTCCTAATGTGGGGATTTATCCCAGGTGAGCAGACACCCTTCTATGGCCACACAGCTGATTCCTGTGCCTCTGAAAGGTGCCTCTGAGCACAGATGGAGGCAGTGTTCAGTCTGTTTGCATTTATGAGAGAGAGAGAGAGTGTGTGTATGTGTGTGTGTGTGTACACATACGTACGTAGCCTAACCAAGCAAATCTCTTGGGTTCCATCCCATTCTTAGAGGAGTTGCCCATTTTATGTTATCTGGGCATCTTCAAGCCAGACTGCTCATGTGCTGATCCGCAGTGATTGGAAAGATGGTCACGAAGAATGAATTAGCCGTTGTGTGCTCTGCTAGTCTTGTTAGCAATGTACACACTGCTTGGATCTCACAGAAACAGTCTGGTTTCTTTGTAACCAGTAGTTTATAACCAGGAAGCAGAGCTATCTATTCCTAGGAATAATGTGGAATGAATTTTCCAAGGTACTTAGGGATCTGGACTTACTCTCAGCAATTCTAGTTTCGCTAAGTCAAACTTTCCAGTATGATTCATTGGGTTACCAATAGCTTCTATTAACACAGCATTTAGTGTTTTTTAATCCATCGTTGTATAAGTCTCTTAAAGGCTCAGTCCAAGAGACAAATCAGACTTCCCTGGCGGTCTAGTGGTAAAGACTCTGAGCTTCCACTGCAGGGGGTGGAGGTTCAATCTCTGGTCAGGGAACTAAGTGGCACCCCCTCCAAAAAGCATGATGTACAGCCTTCTGGAAAAGACAAATCAGTCTCTTGTGAATAAGCCCAATCAGCCTGTCCTATATTTAATGTTAGAGTTTAACCAAGATTATTGGTATATGTTAAGAGTCAGTGTTCTATAGTGTTTACATAGTGGACAGTTTAACCTGTGCCCTTGTGTTTAACCAGATTTCCACACTTGCGATGTATACATCTATTTGCTTTCCATCAAAAAGACATTTCTATCCTAGGGTGAAGTACGAACTCTCCACATCATGAAAGCTGGAATTCTAGGTCTAGTGTGCCTTTTGCATTGAATTAGTCTCAGGCTAAACCCACTATGTGTGTGTGGAGGCCATGCCTGGCAGCCTTTCTTTTCTGCTTTAGAACTCAATTTCCTGTGATCTCTCTGGGGATCCAGGATTTATGACTCCTTTCTTTGCTATTTAGATTTCCTCTGTGGTTTCCCATTGTGCTTAAACCAGACATTCAATTGAAGGACCCCAAATGACCAGACCTGTTAACTTTTCCCCTGTCCCCCATGGGAAAGCTGCTCTCTTTGGCTAACTGAAGGGGTTGGAATATGAGACTTTTTCTGTTTTAAAACTATTTTCTATCCCACTGTCTGTAACATTTGCTTTTTATCTTGAACAGACCGCTGCCATGAAGGGGGGCAGTCCTACAAGATTGGTGACACCTGGAGGAGACCACACGAGACTGGTGGTTACATGTTAGAGTGTGTGTGTCTGGGCAATGGGAAAGGAGAATGGACCTGCAAGCCCATAGGTGTGTGACGTGGGGATAAATGGGAGTGGGATACACAGCCAAAATGGTGGGTTGAGTCAAAATTGACATGACAAGATACCTGCCTTCCAATAAAAAGATAAGAGACTGAGACTTTTATTTAAAATAATGAAATCTTGTGTAATCCATAGTGTTCTTCAAGGAATCAGTTCAGATTCCCAACCATGTATAGAAGTCTAGGGATTCCCAGGTGGCGCCCTGGTAAAGAATCCGCATGATAGTGTAGGAGATGCAAGAGATCTGGGTTCGATTCCTGGATCTGGAAGTAGGAAATGGCAACTCAAACAGTATCCACTATCCTTGCCTGGAAAATTCTGGGGACAGAGAACGCTGGTAGACTGCATACAGTGCATGGGCTGGCAAAAAGTCGGACACGGCTGACTATATCAGTAGACGTCTTATTTTTTTTTCAAAGCTTAAGATAGAGTTGAAAGATTTAGGAAGAAGTCATTTGTTTTCTCTAAGATCTGTTCTCAGATTTCTCCTTGGTCAAGATGTAAGTTTTTTAAAGGAAAAAAAAAAAACGAGACTTTAAACATCTTTCTTTATTGGAATGCAGCAGATAGAAACACCACGTGTTTGTATCTGGTGTGTGTTCTATCATCTCTTGGTCATTTTTTGTCAAAAATTGCTGTTTCCTTTGGTGTCAATCTTCAGCTGAACTCTATAGATACAAATCTAAGAGTTTCTGGCTATAAATTTTATTCTGATTGATCTCTAATACAGAGGTTTTTATTTTCTTTTGTGTTGCCTCTATTTTTACAGAAATCCAAATTTTAAATAGCCTTCTTGTAATTTTATGCAGGCATTCATAATTGGTCATTTTTAATTAAGATTGGAATTTTGCATATGTAGTCTCAATGTGCAAGAGATTCATAGATCCCCAGGAAGCACATAGATCCTTTTTGCTCAAAATACTGGTGTGAAGAACGGTGCTAGCTGAAAATGTACAACCCATGTACTTATTAGGAGAACAGAATTTCTGCCTGCCAACTTGGCTAGAGCTTCCTTTCACTTTGGTTACTTGCTCTGTGCTTAGTTACAGGGCGTGCCTTTCTTTTTGAACAGAGTACCACTTAAAAAAAATGTGGTTGGGTTTTTGCTTACACAATATACTTTAAATTACAGGGAGACAGCACAATTTGAAATAACTCCTTTTTTTCTTTCTGCTTTTCCTTCCAATTTCCCTACAGCTGAGAAATGTTTTGATCAGGCTGCTGGTACTTCCTACGTTGTCGGGGAGACCTGGGAAAAGCCTTATCAGGGCTGGATGATGGTGGACTGTACTTGCCTGGGAGAAGGCAGTGGACGTATCACTTGCACCTCTAGAAGTATGTTTTAGATCTATATGTTAAAGATGAGGTCAGGCATTGTTTTCTGGATTCCTAGAGAGAATTGTCATATGATATCATGTACAACATCCGTTCCACCAACATGCTAACCTTTGGATGTCAAGAAAAATTTTGTAACCAACTTATTCTACTTCTTCAAGGAAGACGAAATTAAAACAGCTTATTTCAATAAGGTCTTAGGTTATCAGCTACTGAGAAAGAACCTTAATGTTCATTTCAGTGCCAAATGTGTTGCAGACCTGAAGATAAGTTGCCAGTGTTTCATCTAAGTGATCACTGAGATATTTTCTAAGTAGCAAGGAAATCTTTAAGATAACAGGCATGTGCATCTTTGGGCATGTGAGTGCCCTTGACTTAGACAGGAGCAAAGCTCTAAAGTTTTGGGTTTCTGTCTATGCTTGACATTTAAGTAAGGCATATACATTAGCAAAATTGATGAAAATAAAAGGTACTTATCTCATAGGTTAAATTATGTTTAACCCCAATTCTGGGGTCTAGGTTTATTAGTGCTGTGAAGAAGCTAAACTTTGAAAGTTTCTGAAAGAAACACTGATATCTCTGTAGTTCCTTCTAAGATTGCCCCAAAGCCTTACTTTTTGCCTTAGGGATTCGATGCTCCTTTTTTTGAAATGTCAAACTATAAAGTTTGTGAAGCAATACAGCTATCAACTATCAGTGTTATACATTTAAAATCAAATCTAAATATTTTGAACATGTCTTATTTAGCTGGAAGTTTTAACCATCTCATCATGTTCACCGTCCAAATTTGAATTCTTTCAAACAAAAAATATTCTCTTTTAAATAGTGATAGCAATTTAAACTAAACGTTTTTGAGCATCTTGCCAGTTCTCTTGCATTTAACATTTTATTATGATTATCAGACTTCCAAGACCTCGGCGGCAGTGTTTTAGTTTAAGACAAGTTAGATGTTTGACTCAAACTCTTATCTATTATTTAAAGCTCTTCTAATAACAAGTTGGGAAAAGCTTCTCAAAGAAAAGTCATTTCTTCCATGAAATTTTTTAAGTCCCTACTTCATTCAGGATGGTGTAGGGATGCAAAAATGAACTGGACATTAGCCGACTCATCAAAGAGAACTTAGTAAGTAGGTCAGGATGATGAGAAAAGCTTATATATATCATCTTCTACAAAGCACAGATTAAACACTTTGAGACAGATACTGAAGTAGTACTATGGAGGGTCAGGGGAAGACAACACTTGGTTGGAGATTTGGGAAAAAGTGTCACCAGCAATGCTATTTATTCGGACTTCGGCTGTGGTGTCTGTATTTGCCTGAACTTAACATCAACTAATTATTTTTTATCTGACCCAGTGTAGTTCTATTTCACAAACCAGTCAAATCCTCTCTATCACATTGTAGCATATGGGCAAAGGTGTATTATATTTGAAACAATTTATTTGCCAGATAATCATAGACTGATGGTAATTTGGTTACAAATTATCATTTTATTTTCTTGTCAGTCTAATCCCATGGACAGAGGAGCCTAGTGGGCTACAGTCCATAGGGTCACAAGGGTCAGACGTGACTAAATGAACATTAAACAAACATTATTTTATATTAATGATCTCACTTTCCCATCAAAGAGTAACACCATGAGCAATTCAAAAGATGCCATTTTGTTAGTAATGTTAAATAGGTTTGTGTTTGGTAGGGGGTAGGGTGGGACCAAGGGAGAGAATATTTTAGTCAGAGGAGTTGGTGGTGCCTTGAATTGTTTTATATAACAAATGAAAAAACAGATGCTGCTATCTTTTAAGAGCTCCTTTGGGGCAGTTGGTTGAGCCCCTATGAGACCTACTTGCCTCCCTATTGTTTCTAGTTTTCTAAAGAAAATCCCTTATGAAAAGGCAGGTTGTGAACAGTCATGGCTCAAATCCAGGAGAGCTAGAGAAAGATGCAGAGGGAAGACTAGAAAGTGAGGGGATGAATTTAGTCAAATAAACAATGTGAAAAAGCGTAATGAGTGAAAGATTTTTATCAGATTTAATGAACTGGATGACTAAATGAAAATGTAATGAGTGAAAATTAGCATTCTGGCAAACAGATGAGTGGAATTAGACTACATCATATAGCTTCCTTCACACTGTTTTAAATGCAGTCACATCTTTCAGAAGTTTACCACCCACGGCACCACAGCTGAATATAACGGTATCATCCAAAAGCAGCTTATCAAACTTGAAGCACTGTATTCTCCTTTTTCTTTTTTTAAACTTCTTATTGGAGTATAGTTAACAGTGTTGTGTTAGTTTTGGGTGTACAGCAAAGTGAATCAGTTTTAGATCGTTTATGTAGATCATTTAGCTCAGTCAAAAGAATCTGCCTGCAGTGCAGAAGACGCAGGTTTGATTCCTGGTTTGGGGAGATTGGAGAAGGGTATGGCTATCCCCTCCATTATTCTTGCTTGGAGAATCCCATGGACAGAAGAGCCTGGCAGGCTACAGTCCTTGGGTTCGCAAGAGTTGGATGCAACTTGGTGACTAAACCACCACCATTACAGGCTTATTACAGAGTATTGAGTGGAGTCCCTGTGCTGTACAGTAGGTCCTTATTAGAAACAGCTCTATTTTTATTTTAGGTTTGCATCAAGCACTTCCCAAGCTCAAACTGATTTACATGTTTTGATGCTTCCTTTCTGCCACAGACAGATGCAACGATCAGGACACGAGGACATCCTATAGAATCGGGGATACCTGGAGCAAGAAGGACAACCGAGGGAACCTGCTCCAGTGCATCTGCACGGGCAACGGCCGTGGCGAGTGGAAGTGTGAGAGGCATACATCCCTGCAGACCACATCTGCAGGTGAGGCACGGGGCCCCGGGGACCCAAACGGGGCACCTTGCACAAAGCATTTCCGCAAAGCCATCTTTCCCTTGGTGTGTCCTTGAAGGATGATGTGGCTATGAAGCTGAGTTCCTTTGCAGACTGTTAGTCAAAACTTTGTTTACTATCAAGTTTTTTAAACTTAAATAAAAATGAAACTAAAATGGATCTTGGGGGGAAAAAAACTAATTTTAGTTCCAAGAGGTTAAACTGATGGCCAAGAAAAATTACTAATATGAAACCTACATGATTTATCTACAAAGATATAAATATATTGAGATCTATAGATCGATACACATGTGAATATTCATATACATACCCTTGTGTATGTATGTTGAATATCTAAAGTACATTTTAATGGAAATGAGAAACTTTTGCTGAGTTACATGATCCCTTGATTCTTCTGCTGGGAAAAGGGCGAAAAGTACATTTGTTCTTTTTCAGAATGGCATATATCTCCTTACCCTGACATTCTATTCTTTTTGTTGTGGAAACAATCCTTTATGTGTGGTTTCCATGCTCCAGCAAACTCTGTTGCATTCCATAAAATAATGCATAGTCATTTTCTTCATGTATTAGCTTTCACATTTGAAAAATTCAGAGGAGTCCTAGACATGGGAAGGAATGACATAATATCTAAGCTTTTTTAAAAAAATAAGTTTTAATTATTTCTAGTCCAAGACTAGGATCTTTGCATTATAGCTTGTTTTGTAAGAATCCAAAGAGAGAAAGAGGGCAATCACGAGTGTGTACTTCTGTTATTATTCTTCCTCTGTTTTATCAAGTTTTCACTATACAGGGTGCTAGCCTTATTGTTTAGTCTTTCATCTAGGTCATTTAGCAAAAAGTATTAATTACTTACTTGGATTTTCCTCCTTTTGATGAGTTTTCATCTTGCTGTGAGCACTTAGGAAGGAGAACACGATTGGATTTGATAACATTTTTTGAGTTATTTGATTACTTTCAGTAAAATTGCTGCTAACCTAAAAAAGAAACAATTACTAATCTCAGCCTACTGAAGCAGTTTAAATTTAAAAAAGTAGAGGTTAATCGGGAGTAAGCATTCAATGATTGCTATCTATTTTTATTAGTATTACTAATATTAATACTGAAATGGCTCTGTTGTTCAAAAAAGTTTGAGAGACATGAGGTTAAACCAATAAAAACTTTCTTCTACAGGAGCTTAATATTCCTTTGCATTGTGACTCTCCCAAGTGGGGTGTATGAAAACAGATGCCATGTTCCCCTGATATGTGTGACCTTGGGACCATAGACTATGAAGAGTTTGGTTCCAGTGTTACTCTGAAAGGAAAGCTGTCTTAAGAGGATTGTCTTAGAGAGATGCTAAATTCAGTCTATCAGCATTCTAGCTTCAGTTCTAATTCTGCTCCTCCTTGGGCCTGACCCCCAAGAGAACAGATTTCTATGTTTAAAGAAAAGATCAGCATATTTTGTTGTCTTACTCTGAAATGAAAGCTGTCTTAAGAGGATTGATTGATTTTAGGGAAAAAACCATGACAGAATTCCCAAATAATCTTTGGAGAAACAAAATGTGGAAGGAGGAGGGGTAGTGAATAGAAAATCCAATATGGCTGCCCAGGGCAAGGTCTGAGGAGCTCAGAGTTACATTGATGGTGAGAGCTCTGCTGCAGAGCTGCAGAGACTTCTCAAAATAATATCAGGAAGAGAGATGCCCAGATATATTGGGCTAGTGGGAGCTGCTAAGAGATGGTGAGACAGACCATTACAGGCCAAGGGAAAAGCCTGGGGACAGCTCAGGGTACAGGAAGGGATAATGAGAAGATCAGTGCAGATGAGGCATAGAACAAAGGATAAAGTGATCTGAACTGAATGAGATGGAAAGAATGAAGTGAGCTGATCAGAGGTTAGGTGTAGAGGACTGTGAAGTCATGGGCTTTGGCTTGCTAAAGTGAGTAAGCAGTCACTGGAGGTACCTGCTCTGTGGAGTGGCAGAATAATGCTGGTGACTTGGAAATACACTCTTGGTAGCTCCAGGTAAGCTGGAAGGTAGGGAACACTGAGTACCCTCTTGTGGATTATTTCTTAGGCTGAGTGCCAAAGCTAATGCAAAGAGGGAGGGGCATTTCTTTCCAATCCCAGCTCAGTAACAAGACAGATTGTAGAGTCATCTGGATGAGACCTTGAAGATCCCAAAAAACTACTCCAGGAAGTAGTTTTCCCTTGGCCAGCTCTGTGACTTTTCTTTCTCACGTCCTCAGGATCTGGCTCCTTCACTGATGTCCGAACGGCCATCTACCAGCCCCAGCCTCATCCTCAGCCGCCTCCGTATGGTCACTGTGTCACAGACAGCGGTGTGGTTTACTCTGTGGGGATGCAGTGGCTGAAGGCACAAGGGAATAAGCAAATGCTTTGCACTTGCCTGGGCAACGGAGTCAGCTGCCAAGAGACAGGTCTGTGTTATCTTTTTTAAAAAGAGGACCGATAACTTTCTTCTTATTTAGACTTTGAAAGGCAATACATTCCTTTACCAAAAAATGTAAAACAATAAAACAAGAAAAGTTTATAACCTTACCAGCCTATGATTACAGCCATGGTTGGCATTTGAGATATATATTTTCAGTCTTTTTAATCCATGTGTTTTCTTTCCTGTAGTGAGTATTAAGCTACTGTGTTTTTTTATCTGTCTAAAATGTTACAAGAGGTTACTTTCTGAGTAAACTAATCCATCCCTATTTAGTACTCTAAATCCCAAAGTTCTGAACCTTTGTGATGTAGACTTCTTTCAGCAACCTGATGCAACTCTTCCAGGGTATAAAAGTAGTAGTAATTGTAGCAATAATAATTGGTGCACTTGACTTTTCCCCTAGTACAGCCTCTTGTATTAATTCTGACAGCACCAACAGAACCATATATACCCCTCCAGGATCACTTGAACAGCATCCTTAATTAACCTGTAGTAATGTATTGGGTTGGCCAAAAGTTCATTCGAGTTTTTCAGTAACACCTTAGAGAAAAACCCGCATGAACTTTTTGGCCAACCCAATAGCTTTGCAAGTGGGAAACAGGCATGGCGGCTGAGGTGGTAACAGTGGATGTCAGAAGAAGAACTCAGGTGTTGTTCTACCCACACAAAAAAATGTGGCTTTCTGAGTAAGGTATTTTGATAACACTATGATCTGGTTAATACTTATAGCTGGTCATACTCATAGTATTTTTTCCCCCTTTGAGGACACAAGGTCAGCCTCAGTTAAGCTGAAAATAAGGAATGATAGTGGGAGACAAGTGCAACTGTGTTTACTGAGACCCTTTTGGTTACGCTTGTAGCTGTAACCCAGACTTATGGTGGCAATTCCAACGGAGAGCCGTGCGTCCTCCCGTTCACCTACAATGGCAGGACTTTCTACTCCTGCACGACCGAAGGGCGGCAGGATGGACACCTCTGGTGCAGCACAACTTCCAATTATGAGCAAGACCAGAAATATTCTTTCTGTACAGACCATACTGGTGAGTATCCCAGGGGAAAATACAACAGTGAGAAAACCCCGTTTCTCATGCTCTGTTTTTATTGGCTGGCAAGCTGGGCGTTCTTTTCAAGGCTACACTTGAGAAGCACCACCTTTGTGTCATCTGGACCCAGGGCACATGGAACTAACTTCACAGTTAAAGATCCTTCCAAGTTTCCCAGTCGTCTTGGGAAATGACACCAAAGGAAAAGCCCTCCAGTGCATTTATTTTTGACACATTGGATCATTATGTAATTAAAGATGCTTGTATGGGAAAATTGGTAGGCAATCCCACAAGATGAACACTACATAGGAGGCAGGCCTGAGTGCTCTTGATTTTGTTTTGGCTAAAACCATGATTTATTCAAAGCGACCATTTAATCTCTTTCTTTTTGGCTGGAAAAATGAGAGCAAAAATTGGATTTAAATCTGCTTGAAAGGTGAAGGTGAATACACTAAGAAGGCTTAGAACTGTATTATTGGACATCTTGTATTCTGAGACACACTCTGAATTAGTTGCAGAAACTTGGCTAGTTTAGTCGCAGCAATTTTTCACTGTACATTGGAAAGCTCAGTTGTAATCTTTTTCTTCTGTCATGTGTGTTGTTTTGGACAGTTTTGGTTCAGACTCGAGGTGGAAATTCCAATGGTGCCTTGTGCCACTTTCCTTTCCTGTACAACAACCACAACTACACGGACTGTACTTCTGAGGGCAGGAGGGACAACATGAAATGGTGTGGAACCACACAGAACTATGACGCTGACCAGAAGTTTGGATTCTGCCCCATGGCTGGTAAGACGAAGCCCTTGTAGGCAGCCATCTGTGGTGTAAGACAGAAGAATAATGTTCGGCTTACTTCTGTTTCATGCATTAGGGCTTAATTTTTAGACAGCAGAAAACTTCATGATCTATATGCAATCAAATATTCAAGAATTACATAATTATTCATATGATTTATAAGAATTACACAATTATTTAAAAGTATAAGAATTATATAATGTTTATATGATTTAAAAATCCCACTGTAATAAAGTCCCAAAACATGTAAATACAATAAAAATACTTTTTAAAAGTCTGGAAATACACTTTTTTTTTTTTAAAGCGGGTGTGTCTTTTGTAAAAAGCACACAACTGAGTAGCTTAAAACATTGAAGTGACTGCTGCAGTTACAGACCTGCAGTATTTACATACAGCTTTAGAATAAGGTCTGTCACTTATTAAACAACAAAATGACCCAGACTCTGTATTTTCCAATCAATAGGGATCTTGTTTTAAAAGGCTGTGCTCTAGTTTGTGTGAATGAAGAAAGGAGAACCAATACCTTTTGTTTTCAAATTTCGAGAGCCACTAGACTACAGTTGATTTTCTGAGAGTAGAATTAAGAATCCATGTGCTGCTGTCAAGTGTGAATATGAGGCAAGGAAACATCAGAAGGAAACTATTAACACTTAGGCTTACTTTTATTTATCTCATTTCAGCAAAAGAAAATTTGGATTTAGAAGGAAAACACATATTAACTTACAATTCTATACCCATACATATTGTTTCCCTTTGATCTAGGATAAACTGAAACTAGAAAATGTTATGGGACAGTAGTCAAATCCAGACTTCTAGAACATTACAAACTCCTTGAATGGGTAGGCATAATTGTGGTTTACATCCCTTACCCATACTGTAATTTTTCCTTACAACAAACCTCATCTTCGGACTATGTTTTCTCTCTCTGGTAGTCAGAGCTCAGTGAATTTTTGAGGCACAAAAGACTTCCTTCCAAAAGAGTTCTTAGGATCACCAAACCAGCTTGATAATATTGCATGCATTTTAGCCCTTGTGATCATTTATGTAGTAATGCATTTCCCTTCTGTTTCCAAACAGCCCACGAGGAAATCTGTACAACCAATGAAGGGGTCATGTATCGCATTGGAGACCAGTGGGACAAACAGCATGATATGGGCCACATGATGAGATGCACATGTGTTGGAAATGGTCGTGGAGAATGGACGTGTGTTGCCTACTCTCAGCTCCGAGGTATGCCCACTTGTTAGTGAAAATAGTTGAGAGGACAGAGGATACACAGAAGCAGACTTCCTCGTGAAAACTTGTGCTTTACCAAAAGCAGGAGAAGTATGCAGTGCTACTCCATTAGTCTACTGTTTTGGATAGATTTTGCATGTTAGACAGCCAGTTAAGAGAATCTGGCAGAGCGTTTCTAAGATTCTGAAACATTCCCAGGATGTAAGTACTTAGGCTGAGCCAAAAAGATGACTTCAAAGAACAGAACATGATCACTTGATATCACTTGATCCTTTTAGCTTAAGGAAATGGCAGCCCACTCCAGTACTACTGCTTGGAAAATCCCATGTATGGAGGAGCCTGGTAGGATCGCAAAGAGTCAGACACGACTGAGCGACTCTACTTTCTTTATGCTGTTGGATTCTTGTCTAGAAAAGACTGGGCAATTTTTGTAAAGAAAAGAGACCGTGCTATTCTAAAATCAGATCTTGGCATCTTGGCAGATCTCCTTTAATTCATAACATAGAGACCACTTTCTTTTGTTTGCTCTAGTTTTTCCCCTTTGGACCCTGGTGTATGATATAAGGGTTGTTGATCTATTAAAACTATTTCAGTGTTTCTATTTCTTCGGTTTGAAAAATAAGACTTAGGTCGGGCTCTGGGCTGATAAATAGTCCATGTAGCCTCTGTGCTGACAATGGCCTGGGCTTGTTCTTTCACGGGGCCCGATGGATGACACAATCCAGGTCTAACACATATGATGTTGCAGAGCTGAAAAGGACAGTAGGAAGGCATCCAGACCAACTCCTCGTTTTATAGAGGAAGGAAATGAGGCCCAGAGAGGGAGGTCATTTCTCAGGATCGCAGCCAGTTAACAACAGAGTTGGCCTGATTTTGTTGTTGTTGTTGTTAACTTTCCAGATGTCACTTATGGTATTCTATTTACACATTCCAAGTATCTCCCTAGCCCTGCTATTCCAGAGATGAGACCATCGCATCATGCTGGGTATCCTATTAGAATGTTTAATCTGCCTCCTCTTTATTGTAACAAGCAGAGATCTTAAGGTCATTTTGAACCCAGCAAGAACTTGTTCTGAAAGTTAAAATTTGTTGTGTATACTTGGATCTCTAATCTGTACAAGTTTATAAGAGAGAATTTTTTTTTTTTGCAAGAAGTGTAGTACTGACTAAGCTTTGGAAAAAATGTTTATTCTATGCCAGTAGAAAAGTTATTTTAGTGGAAGATGTTGCTAATTAAGTGGAAGGAACTGTGTGCTTCAAAAAGTGTAGCTTCTTTTATTTCATCAGTGAAACATAAAAATTCTCCACCCATCCCACTGTTCCCTAAACAGATCAGTGCATCGTCGATGGCATCACTTACAATGTGAATGACACATTCCACAAACGTCACGAAGAGGGACACATGCTGAATTGTACCTGCTTCGGTCAGGGCCGGGGTCGGTGGAAGTGCGATCCTGTTGGTAAGTAGCCTCGTGTCTCTAGCTGGATTTGAACACTGAGTATAGCTAGCAAGTTTCAGATAAGGAGAGTTCTTTGATATTACTTGATTGAAACTGGCTCTAGACTTTGATCATGGCCTGCAGAGAGCTTGGCAAAGTCTTTTCTCTAATCATGGACCAATATCTAAACTTGAGAGAGGCAGTAATTTATTTTTGCTGAATTTGGTAACACATGAAGGTTTACTTTAATTGAAACAAATTTGTTTTTTGGTTCTGAATCATAAAGATAATTCATGTCTGAAAGAGAACTTTCCTTTGCTGACTGTGCAATAATGTGGACAAATGATTATGCCGGTAAATATCTCCCTCCCAAATTCCTTATTTTTCTTGGCTGCCCTTTTAATAGATCTAAGCAAATACTGAGGGTTGGGCCTTAAAAAAGCTGTGTTACCAGCTTTAAGGTAATCCATTAATATTCCTTTACTCAAAGAGACATGTTGCTCACCCAGAAAACCAACCGATCAGATGAAGTTTTTTGACTTGCGATTGCCAAAGCTGTGAGAGGCCTGAGACGCTTTCTTAAAAGCCGCTCAGCAAGTTATTCACTAGTTGAAATTTATCTCAGTTCATTTATATGTAAAATTAAGTCATCCACATTTTGAAGACATATATAAAGTGATATTTTATCTTTGCTCTTCAAATGGTAAACTGTTTGCATTAAGATGGGTAAAATATAAAATTATTTATTTTTCTCAAATTAAGATTCAGGTTGTCAATATATACTGAAATCTAAATCTTAACATTTTTATTTAGAAATGTTATTCTTTTAGAAAGCTAATTATTCCTCCCAATGGGTACTTTTTGACCATGAACTGTCCAATAAGGTACAAAATATGAATGAAACATTTTTGAACTGCTATATTTATAAGGACAGTTGCAAGTTTTTATTAAAACTCAGAATCTGTGCACTAGCACACCAAATTTAAATTTGTCACTTTAAGTTTTCAAGAGTGCTTAATATTTTATTTGTGTATGTTTTAGATCAATGTCAGGATTCAGAAACCCGCACCTTTTATCAAATTGGAGACTCGTGGGAGAAGTATTTGCAGGGGGTCAGGTACCAGTGTTACTGCTATGGCCGTGGCATTGGGGAGTGGGCCTGCCAGCCCTTACAGACCTATCCAGGTAAGTAGCTTTAGTCCACTGTGTTATAAAATACACGGCAACATCAGTGTTTATTGACACTCTGAAGCCTAAATTGGTATCTCCTCCTTTTCCTATCTTTTTCTCATTTCACTAATCATTAATCAAATATTTTTTACTTAAATAGTTTTCCTTTCTCCCCAGTCAAGTAGGAGTAGAAGGCTGTGAAAAAGTGCCTGCATGTAAATTTGTTTCTTAACATTGTAGAACATTCCATTAGGTTAAAACACTGGCTAAATTTCATTTCTCATCTGTACCTGTAAATAGAAACCGTGGAGTAACCGATGCTGGGAGTAAAGGTCAGGATTTTATGTTATGTTTCTTAACAGAAAGATCGCATGGAGAAATTGCATGAAATGTATACACATTCATTCATGCGTATCATACACATGATATGTATTCATTCCGTGTTTCATCCAGGCCCTCTTCTTGTCAGAATGTTCATGTGTTTGATCTTTTGGAGTCTGGAACAAAATATCCTGGGTCCAGAGTTGAGTAACTTGGTCAGTTCTCTGCCCATGCTATTCAAATACTCGAAAATGTTTATAGCTGGATTTTTTTCCAGTCACAGGACATAATGCCTCGCTGGAAGTGTTATTCATTTTTTTAAAAATTGAATTTAATTTTTGCTGAGTGATGAGTTAACAGTAAGATGGGTTGAATTCTGAAACTAATTTTTAGGCATTGTGGACTTCCTGGTAGCCCAGCGACTAAGATTCTCCCCTTCCACTGCAGTGGGCATGGGTTTGATCCCTAGACAGAGAAGTTCCACATGCCTTGTGGTGTGACCAAAAAACAATATTAGTTTTTAGGCATCAATTACTTGAGCCATTACTGAGATCAAAGTCTCTTGATTCTCTGCTCAGTTAAGATGTGGCCTATATTCAGAAATAGAAAGAGAGATCGTCAGGACATTGGAAACTGCCTATGACAGAGATCAAGATTCAGTTAACTAAGTGCCTTTTTAATGTGATAAGAGATTTACTGTCATAAAGAAGAAGATATGGAACAACTTGGCCAAAAACAGTGCTTGCCAAGACATGGGTCGAGGTTTGTACATGCTGCTAAGTAGATACAAATCAAGCTTCATTCATTATTTCCTCATCTGTAAAACGGGGAGATTTTAGCTGATTATCTTTAAGTTCCTTTCAGTACCAACAAACTAATAATTTATGATCCTAAAAACTATTCATATATACCCTTTCTGAATTCAGAAGAGACCCTCCTCTCCCCTGGCTTCAGACGCTGTCTGGGCTGCTGAAGATGACTTTGCTTAACAGATTCTCAGCACAGACTGACCTGGCTCTTAAACTGTATTTTATGGTAGATTTGTGTGTAGGAATCACTTAAAATAGTTTTTTGTTGTTGTTGTTCAATAATTTTTAAAGATCTGCAGAATTACTGTAAGTTCAGAAGGTATGTAACTGAAGCTTTTTTTTTTCTTTATGATACAACCAAAGGATAGACATTTCTAAAAAATCTCTTACTGTCTATTTATGGTTCTTACTGGTGTGGTGGCCTTGAAAGTGATTTCCTTCTCGGTGAATTAGAGATAACTTTTTTCGCTCTCTCTTTTAAAGTAAGCCTGTTCACAGAACAGCGTGCTGGAAGTCTGTAGGCTGACACACCAGAGACGAAATCTAAATGGGAGGGAATCCTCCTGTGTTGGACTTTTATGTGTTGACCTTGTTTCTACTCTTCATAGCAGAAGAGCCCATTGAGTGTAGAGGCAATTTCAGCGGAGAGGGGTTGGCCTCAGTACACAGTCTGGGTCTTATCTGTGTGTTTGGTTTCCTCAGTGGTTCCTGCCTGGCTTGTGGGGCTCTCAGAGTGTGGGAAGGATGACGGAACAACAGATCACCAGTCCGCTGTCTCTGAGCCTTGCCCTGTTTGTTCCTCCTACAGGGGATTCAGTAGAGTTGTTCAAACTAACAGAAGATAAGAGGCATTTGGTTTGTCAATAAACAACCAGAAAAGCACAGATCTCAGCAAACTAAATAAAGAAAAAAAGGGCTGAGTTGCAAATGCATAAATGTTTAACTTCTCCAGGGTCACCATTACTGGAAGTTATTCATTTAGGCCTTATTTCAACCTGGTTTTGAAAGTATAGACATTTTGTCATATCTCTTCATAACTGTTTTATAGTTAGTATGATTATATTGAATAAGAGAGGCAGTCAAGTTTTCACAATGGTGTGAGTCCTTGCTCAGGTTACTTTACAAAGTTTTGCCAATTAACCAATATCAAAAGGATTATCAAAATACTAAGTCTAAATAACGTAAATGATGTCAGAATTTTCAAATTTTTTCTCTTCTAATCATATGTAGAAAAAATGGCATAGAGTGATAGCTGGAATTTAATTGACTTTACAAATCATGGATAGTTTTTTACTCTCAGAACAAAATTGTGCTAAATGCAAGATGTCTTATTACTGTTTAGGGTAGTTCCCCTACAGGTGAGATATGGTACAAGCCTAACATTGAAAGCATAGGGTTTCAAACCAGCGCTTGAAATTTTAGAGGAATCCTTATGTTGTTTTGCTCCATCACTGAGTAAAAACCTGAGTCACCTGTTTCTTTTTCCTCCCCTTTTCTTTACTATTCTCCTCCTTGTGGACATAGCAGCATGATTAAGCTTAAAGGTAGGCAGTAAAGGTCACTTATGTTATCTAAAACTTAATCTTGATAAACATGTAGCCATCATAATTTTTTTAAGATTTATTTATTTTTAATTGGAGGATAATTGCTTTATAGTATTGTTTCTGCCATACATCAACATGAATCAGCCATAATCTTCATGATCTTTTTTTAAAATTTAAGACTATTTTTAAGCAGTTTTAGGTTCATAGCAAGATCAGAAGGAAGGTACAGGGATTTCCCATGTTGACTCTGCTCCCACACAGCACAACATCCCCTAATATCAACATCCCCACCAGAGTGGTACGTTTGTTACGATCAATGAACCTACATTGGCATTTAATCATCCAAAGTCCTTGGTTAGCCTTAGGAATGACTCTTGGTGGTTTACATTCATGGCATCATAAACTTTTTTCTCTCAAAATCATGGTTGTTAAACTAAAATACATATCAGGCATCTGTTTACATGAGTAAATTATAGTAGGATTTCTCATAAGGATCAATATTTAAACAGCCTTATACCAATTATTGTAGTATAAAAATGTGATAGTTCTATATTTACTGATTATGAGAGTAAATAATCACATCTCTAAAATTTTACCTCAATGTTTGTTCTTAAAAATGTATTTATATTCATATATATATATAATGGTGAAGGAGTGATTCAAAGAGGGTTGTGAAATTGACTTCTGCCAGTTAATTAAAACAAACACTGCCATGGTCTATGAAATATACACTTTAGAATTAAAAATTGAGAATTTTATTTATTAATTTTGGTTTTTGTACAGCTTACAAATATGTATATTAGATGAAATTAAGATTTAAAGAATGTTTATTAGTCTTCAGCCAAACTTTGAATTATTCTCATCATGGAAGTGAGTATATTATTCTAGAACCTTTGAGTCTGTCCAGATATGCAAGTTGTATATTTGTTCTGCTAGAGAAAACTTTATTTTCAAATAAAATTTAATAGTGAAGATAATAATTGTTTGAAAATCAATATATTTTCTACGACCTTATGGAAAATTTAAATCTGTTAATAATCTGCTGAACTGCTCTAGCTAGCATGCAAAATTTTGCTCTGTTTAACAGAATGTCAGTTAGAAATTCTTGGAAACGTTATTATAAGGAACTTTATTTTTATTTCTAATAAGTTGAACATTGATTGACATCATAAAAAAGACAGTATTTAGTGTTCTGTTCTGCACTCATAAATTTTCCATTTATTTAATAAGTATCCTAAATAGAATCTACCCTATTAAGAAATTGATTCTACTTCTCTTGTCTTGCCTTAAAAAAAAAAAAAAGGCAGAAGAACCAAAACCACACACTAAATTTGTTGATAATAGTTTTAAGATGTGGGAATATTAAATTTAGTATACACTTCAAAATGTCATTTTGTTGATAACTACTTTTGAAAAAGCATAATTTGATCTCAGCAATTTGACCAATCACTGGAATGATTTTAGAGCAAACTTCTTGAATAAAAATAAAACATTTTCCCAAACTGATAGGATCTTAGACTGAGAGGATGAAAAATAAAAATGAGTCTTTAATTATTACCTTTGTCTGTTTGTCTAAGATTCTACCCCATTTAGAAATGTGTTTGTTTTACATCATGTCATATGGCCTTTGGAATGTTTTTTTCTTTCTTGATGGTAGATTTGTCCTTGATGAAAAACTCCACAAGCTAGAATTTCCTTCAAAGAAGTTTAGTATAAGTAAATGAAGTTTGTATTCTGTATTACATTATTTGTGTTAGAGTGGTTCCACACTTTTCTCACAATTCTTTGAAAATGGAGAAGAAAGCAAACTAAGTGGCATTTTAAAATTATTTTATTTGCTTATAAATAAGTTTGAGTTGCATTTTTCTTGTGAAAAACAAGAATCTATCTGCTAAAAAAGGATTTGTCTCATAGAGAACAGACCTGTGGTTGACAAAAGGAAGAGCTTGGGGAAGGCATGGAGTGGGAGTGAAGGGTTAGCAGGCGCAAACTATCATACATGGAATGCCTGAGCAGCAAGATCCTACTGTTTAGCACAGGGAACTATATTCACTATCCTGTAATAAACCATAATGGAAAGGAATATAAAAAAGAATATATATATGTGTGTGTGTGTATGTGTGTGTATAACTGAATCACATTGCTGTACAGCAGAAATTTATACAATATTGTTATTTGACAGTGATTAATTAAGAAAAAAAGGATTTGTCTCATTGATTTCCAATGTCAATATGTAAAAAATTAACTCCAGATAATTTTTATTGTGCTCCCATTTACTGATAAGCAAAACTGTCTTTACTGATGGCCATCCATGTGCACTAAATTTTAAGTTGAAGTAAGGGAATGCTCAAGATCACCGACTCTCATATTTTCATTTTCAGATGCAAGTGGCCCTGTCCAAGTAATCATCACTGAGACCCCAAGTCAGCCCAACTCTCACCCCATCCAATGGAGTGCACCAGAATCATCTCACATTTCTAAGTACATTCTCAGGTGGAAACCTGTGAGTATCCTGCTCAGAAACCTTGGATTTTGAAGCTCTTGATTAATAGATTTTGGGGACTTCCTGGAGACTCCTGTTTAATCCCTGGGCAGGGAACTAGATACTGTGTGTCATATCTAAGTTTACGTGCCACAACTAAAAGCTGCCATGTGCTGCAACTAAGACTAGGTGCAGCGAAGTAAAGAAAAGTAAATAACTGAATTTTTTTTTTTAAGGAGAAGGAAATGAACAGATTCTGAAAATGTGTTTCAGTTTTTGAGCCAGTAGATCACTTGGCACTGTATTTGATTAGTGACCAAACAATATGTGGTCAGTCTAATTGACATATAGACTTAGCTGTCTTTTGGTGTTTAGGAGAACTTAACTCTTCATGTTAGAAACATCTTGTTTATGAGGACTTAAAAATGATAATGCTTAAAATTATTCTTACCCAGCACAGGAAGAGAATCTAAAGTTTTCAAAAGTCTTGCAACTCCATCAAAGGGAAAGAAAACTACTGGCATCATTTTCCATGATTTGTAAAACAAAATAGCTAGGTTAATATCTTTCTTTTTTGGTTCACTTTTTAAGTGATTGTTTCTTCTTTTTTTTTGACCATGCCACATGGCCTGAGGGATCGTAGTTCTCCAGCCTGGTGTTGAACCCGGGCCGTGACAGTGAACACCCCAAGTCTTAACCACTAGACCTCCAGGGAATTTCCACGATCATTTCATAAAACCTTACTTTCTAATCTTTGCAGTTATTTGGATAGAAGGGAGAGAAGATGAGAGAAAAGTATAGATGAAGGATAGTTAGTGTATTTAATGAATGACTTTGTGCCTTCCTACGAATCATCTAGAAATTGAAGAAACTTCACTAAGGAGTATATCTATCTATTAAGTCTCACTAAGGAGGATATTGATCTGTTAAGTTGTAGTTTCTCTTACCCTCTCAAGCCTGCCCTTATATCTCTCCAAAATGTATGACATTAATTTGAGAAACTATTTAAGCACAGGAGAAAAATGCCTATTTTAAGCTATTGGTTTCTAGGAACTAAAAAAGCAAAGCAAAATAAAACATTTGACCAACTCATGCAATTGTATTCAATTCTTTTTGAAAAATTCAAGCTGTTGAAATCATTCTTTTTCTTCTCTCACCCTTTTTTTGTTAATGTCCACAGTATATGTAGTGGCCATTTGCAGAACTTTTTGTCTAATGATGTTAGTCGATGGGATGAATATATTTCCCCTCTCACACTTTCTTTTCTCTCATTTCTCTTCACCGATTTTATTTACTTTAAACTTAAGTATCTGTGAGACCACGGTAATAAGGGATAATTGCACATAGGTATAAAATGTATATCAGGGCTTCCCAGGTGACGCTAGTGGTAAAAAAACCCACCTGCCAATAAAGGAAACTTAAGAGATGTGGGTTCGATCCCTGGGTCAGGAAGATCCCCTGGAGGAGGGCATGACAACCCACTCCAGTATTCCTGCCTGAAGAATACCATGGACAGAGGAGCCTGGTGTGCTACCATCATGGGGTCACACAGAGTCAGACACGACTGAAGCGACTTAGCGCACACATAAAATGTAAATAAGTTAGAAAGTCTCCAAAGAGTGGAGGTTATTTCTTTGAGATTTTTTAACACTTTGGGGTTTTTCTTTAATATTTATCACCTGAGAGTTTATTCTTGAGTATTTTCTTCTAATAACAAACCAAAAAAGTTCACATTGAATGAAAGGATTGCTATTAAATCTGAGCTAATTATAGTGACTAATGTAATGTTTTTCACAAGGTGTTTAAATTTAGGGAGTATTAGGATCACTTTCATTTATTTAAAAGTTATAAAGGGACACTTGAGTATCTGAATTATTGAGGAATTGGTTGATTGGATAATTTTGTAAAATCACTGGGTATTAAAAATGTATTTTGACTTATGTTAGTGTAGAATATTTATACTTAAAATGATCTCAACTTGTTTGAAGTAAGGATGTTTCTTTTTTACACATTTTATTGCCATAAATTTTGTGATCCATGATATATTAATAAATTTGGACAGGATGTGAAAATATAAACTGGAGACAAAGATTAAATAAACTGAGATCACATTCTTCTGCAGTCTTGCCCAAAGCTGGCTAACCACTGTTGATGGATAGTTCATATCCAAGAATGAGTCATAAAACCAGAGCAGCATTAAGCCTCGTATGTGATGGTCCCGGGAACTGAGTCTTGAAAGAATGTTATGCCTTTGCTCTGTAAGAAACTTGGTTTGTATCCCACTAAATAAATATAGACTATAAAGCCTTTTCCCACTTCAGAGAGGAATATATCCCAGTTCACTGTAGAAATTGGAAAATTGGAAACGGCAAAACTTGAGTTATCACCTTAGGTTGCTGTTGTTAAACTGAATAGTTAATCTGGCAAAAAGGAAGGAGCCCAGGGCCTCCCTTTGTGTAATCTTGGGCATGACACATAACTCTGTTTCTTCATCTGTAAAATCAGGATGATATACCACTAACTTGGAGGAGGTAAGAGATAAACCTTAAATAAGAGAATGGAAGGAAAACAGCACGGAGCATGGTACATAGTAAACCATCAGTAAATATTAGCTGTAATAACCATTATTATTAACATTAACAAATTCTGCTACAGGTTTCTATTCTGATCCCAATTTTCCATGATATCCCCCTCCTCGTTCTTCTTTGAAGAATGCTCCACATCATCTCCCAGTGATCATCTTTATAAATTCTTGTGTGATTTTTTTTTTTCACTTAAATTTTTAGAAAAATTCTCCAAACCGCTGGAAGGAAGCTACCATTCCTGGCCACTTAAACTCCTACACCATCAAAGGCCTGAGGCCAGGTGTGGTATACGAGGGCCAGCTTATCAGCGTCCAGCACTATGGCCAAAGAGAGGTGACGCGCTTTGACTTTACCACCACCAGCACGAGCCCAGCGGTGACCAGTATGTACCCCAGCGGCGCGTCCATCTGTGCCTGCCTTTCTCAGACCTGGGCTCCCCACAGGAAGTGCTTTCCTTCTCGATGCATACTCTTCCACGGATGAACATGAACACCCACGTTCTGTTTTTTTCGTTGCGCTGCTCTTCACTGCTGCACTGGCTTTCTCTAGTTGCAGTGAACTGGAGCTGCTCTTTGTTGCAGTGTGTGGGCTTCTCATTGTGGGGGCTTCTCTTGTTGGGGAGCATGGGGGCATGGGCTTAGTTGCCCTGTAACATGTGGGATCTTAGTTCCTGGACACAGGGATCAAGCCTATGTCCCCTACATTGGCAGGTGGATTCTTAACCACTGGGACTAATGGGGAAGCCCGGCACCTACATTTTTTTTTTAATGGTATTTTCCAGATGATAGTAGTAAGTTTTATTGGTGGCTGAAGGCTCTTTGTCCTCTCTGTGACTCTAGGCAACACTGTGACAGGAGANAGTTCCTGGACACAGGGATCAAGCCTATGTCCCCTACATTGGCAGGTGGATTCTTAACCACTGGGACTAATGGGGAAGCCCGGCACCTACATTTTTTTTTTTAGTGGTATTTTCCAGATGATAGTAGTAAGTTTTATTGGTGGCTGAAGGCTCTTTGTCCTCTCTGTGACTCTAGGCAACACTGTGACGGGAGAGACCACACCCTTGTCTCCTGTTGTGGCCACCTCTGAGTCGGTGACCGAAATCACAGCCAGCAGCTTTGTGGTTTCCTGGGTCTCGGCTTCGGACACCGTGTCTGGATTCCGGGTGGAGTATGAGCTGAGTGAAGAGGGAGATGAACCTCAGTACCTGGGTGAGCTCGATGTGTTGATGACCAGCTGCTAGGAGACTCTCCTGGGGTTGGGACTGGGCAGGGGGGGCATCCACGCAGGTGGCCTGGGAAGTTTGGAACTAGTTGACCCTTCAGTGTGAGGACGGCAAACAACTGACCCTTTTTAGAACCGATCTGGGTTTTTCCTGAACCATGCTCACTTTCCTGGTCCCTGGTGGGAACTGTGTTATGTGTTAGCCTGGGCACAGGTCCACATAACAATAGTGTGTTCTTCCTGGAAGTAATTGCCAGCATGGGGACTGTTAGCTTTGGGAGAGACATAGTACCCTTATTCATGCTTTTCAGATTCTCATGTTTAACAAACTTTTAAAAACTTTATTGTGGAGAAATATACACACTGAAAAGTACACAAATCATAAACATAGAACTCAGTGAATTTTTATAAAAAGAACACACCCACGTGACCAGGACCCAGATCAAGAAAAAAAAATCCCTCCTCCCCTATCCCCCATCATTCCTCACCCATAACCACTACTTAGACTTCCAACTACAGAGGACAACATTTACAGATTTAGGGGTGGGTTTAAAATTATATATCCTTAGAGAAAATATTTGGGAAAAGGAGAAAAAATTATCTCATAGTGCATTGACAATTACTGACTATACATTAGTATATTTCTTTATAGTTTTCTTCCTTCACTCCCCCCACCCCCATGAATATATAGTTTTAAAACTATCCTTCTCAAAGGTTATGGAGTCATTAGAGGGATTGATATGCTCTGATAGTAACCTTTCCCTTTTATTTCAAAGATCTTCCCAGCACAGCCACTTCCGTGAACATCCCTGACCTGCTTCCTGGCCGAAAATACACTGTGAATGTTTATGAGATATCCGAGGAAGGAGAGCAGAATTTGATCCTGTCTACCTCACAGACAACAGGTATGTGTGGTATGAAAAGATTTTTTTTTCCCCTGTGAAACAGACCTGTAGCAGTTATTTCCTGTTTTTCTCATTTCTACCTTTCTTTGTTAGCACCTGATGCCCCTCCTGACCCTACCGTGGACCAAGTTGATGACACTTCTATTGTCGTTCGCTGGAGCAGACCCAGGGCGCCCATCACAGGTCAGCTTAGCTGCCTCTTCTTGGCTCCTATGTTAATCTTGATGCCGTAAGAGGTGAGGGACTAGATTCTGATCTATGAGCAGGCAAATCACTTATACGTCTCTATTGTAATTACTGGACCAGAGTGTAGATATATGTGTGTCTGTGTGTGGTATTAATTAAGTCTTACAGCCTTACCTTCTTATGATTAATTTGCTCTTAAATGTCTTAATCTTTTTCACACAAACATGCACACACACAATCACACAGGCACAAACCTTGAAATCCAGCTCATGGATTTATTAAACCAGGCATTCCTGTGATAGAAGAGGGGTAATTCTTCTGAAAACCTCACTCTGAGACTTATTCTTAGAGGGATCTGAGGTGCCTTATTAGCTCATTAGGTGACTTAACTGTTTCTGAAGTTCTTAAAAGACACAGACAGGCTGAACAACTCTGGCTCAGAGTGGTTCCTTGATTGCTCCCATCATCTAGAGCTCAAAGAAAAAGTAATCAATTTAACATGAATAATTTCACTTCCTGGCTTCTCTAATAGACATTTATTAAGGATCTCGGTCTTCGAGGATGATATTTATTATTAAAGAGCTTTGCATGACTATTTTTATTTTATCTTTGGACTGAATAGTCCTTATAAGAAGTAGCACTATTGGATGAGTCCAAAAGAATTGCTCACTCTTCAAGAGTGATCCACCAAGATGCTAAGGGCTATTAGGAAAGGAGAATTTATGCCTTTTGAAACCTGTGTTTCATCAATGTGTTTAATACTATTTTTCTCCTGAACCTGCAGGATACAGAATCGTCTATTCCCCATCCGTAGAGGGTAGTAGCACAGAACTCAATCTTCCTGAAACTGCCAACTCTGTCACTCTCAGTGACTTGCAACCTGGTGTTCAGTATAACATCACCATCTATGCTGTGGAAGAAAATCAAGAAAGTACTCCTGTCTTCATCCAGCAAGAAACCACTGGAGTCCCACGTTCAGGTAACCTAAAGATGCTTCTTGTGCTGTCTTATCTCTTAAGGCTTAAGAAAGTCACATCTTGAACCTCCCTTTTGCCAGAGGAACAAAACCAACCTTGGCTTGTGTTCACTCCATGAGCCTACTAGGGACAAGCAGACAAGTAAGATCAAAGAATAATTGTCTCTTTGGGGGGTTTATTTAGACTCTGTCTACGGTTCCTGTATGGAAGTCGTCCTATAGATGACTCTATCCCTGAACTTATGAAATGTAGCTGAAATGTCCTCACTGTAAAGTAACTAATAAAAGCTGGCTATTGGCTTTGCTGATTAAAAATTGACAGCATAAAGCCTTTATATTTTCCCCAAGAAACCCAAAGGGTAGTTCATCTGTTGTTCTTAAGGATTAAAAAAAGATTCATTAAAGTAAAAACCACATTTTTTTCTGTAGTCACAAGAGTTTGCTTAGGGGTTTTTTGGGGGTGTGTTTATTTTAAACCCCCCAATAGGACACTTCATTTGATGGAAACTCATCTGCTTACATTCACATTTAACGTAATAGTTTTAAATGTCAAATGTAAACAAGATGACTAAACCATGAAAATATAACCCCAAAAATGTGTTCTTAGATTTAAAGAGAAAACAGCCTTGCTCTGAAGAGAGGGGCTGTATGAATTGCCTTATACACATCTGGCAAACTGGTTTTTTAAAAATAATCCTCGGTAGGAATTGTGAATGACTGCTTGGCTCTTGTCTGTTAGATAAAGTTCCTCCTCCCAGGGACCTGCAGTTTGTGGAGGTGACAGATGTGAAGATCACCATCATGTGGACACCCCCAGAGAGTCCAGTAACCGGTTACCGCGTGGATGTGATCCCTGTCAACCTGCCCGGGGAACATGGGCAGAGGCTGCCCATCAGCAGGAACACCTTTGCAGAAGTCACCGGGCTGTCCCCTGGGGTCACTTATCACTTCAAAGTCTTCGCCGTGAACCTGGGGAGGGAGAGCAAGCCCCTGACGGCACAGCAGGCAACCAGTAGGTTTGGGGTCCTTTATCTCCACCCTCCCTTTCCACTTGTGATGAATGGGCAGCACTCCATTCACTCCTGGGTTCACAATTAGAAACGGGAACACACTCAGAGGTCAGGAAATGTATAGCCTCCATAGAGGCTAAATGGTAATCCATTTCCCAGATACATGGGGACATGACAGTAAAGGAGCAAAACTTAGCCAGTGGAGACATGGATTGAAAATCCGAGTACTATTTGTGTAACTAAATATACCTAAGTCAGACTTCAGGTATAATCTCCTAATCCTTTTATAGCAGAATTATTTATAAATAGTAATTACTAAAACATTCAACGTGTATTAAGCACTAGGTCATATGCTCAGTTCTTTATTATCCTCATGTTTAATCCTTATTTTGAGTTAATAAGGAAGGTCTTATTATTATCCCTATGGGATACATGAAGAGACTGAAGCTTATAAAAAATTCTGCAGCTTGTAAAGTAACAGAGCTGAGAAATGATGGAGTGGGGATCCACATAGACCTATGTCTTTTTGACTCCAAAGTCCATGCTTTGTTGTTCTACTTGACTACATCTTAAACATTTCCTCCCTCTGAAAAGTGTTTTAAATTATTGTAGGGAAATTGCCAGTTATCATACTCAAGAAGAAAACCAACAATTTATGTGATTCTTTGTGCTAGGGCAAACTCACCAGGGTCTTGCCATGAATCTGAGGTTCTGAGTATATGTTATCATTCTTGTCTAATCTGAATCATGTGAAAGTTACTTTTATTATTCAAGCAAAGGATTAGTCATTGAATAAATGCAGAAAACGTCACTGTGTTCCACGTGGAACTTTCTTCTTACCTTCATTTTAATGGGTTTATTTCTCTTTTCTTCACCTGTTTGGCTCAGAGCAGAACAAACTCTAGCTTCACAAGTACTGGCTTTTGTTTTTAAATACCATCTCTGCCATGTTAGTGTAATTTCTGAGGGTAATGGGAAAATCATGCTGAAAAATTATAAACTTTCCACAGGATCAAAGTCAGGCAAACACAGTGAGTAATTTCTCATGACTGAGTTTTGTGACGCTCTCTGTAGCACTCAGGCGCTTCTTCATGGCTCAGTATTTCCAAGGTTTTGATCTTTGTTTCAACCTTGAGAAGAAAGAACTTAGAAAATTCAGTCAAGCTTTAGGATTTCAGTATGATAATTCTGAAGTGCCACTATTTCTTGACATGTTTCATCTCTTTTTCTAGAATTGGATGCTCCTACCAACCTCCAGTTTATCAATGAAACCGATACCACGGTCATAGTGACCTGGACTCCACCTCGCGCCCGGATAGTCGGGTACCGACTGACTGTGGGCCTGACCCGGGGAGGCCAGCCCAAGCAGTACAATGTGGGGCCCGCAGCCTCGCAGTACCCACTGAGGAACCTGCAGCCTGGCTCAGAGTATGCTGTAAGCCTTGTAGCCGTGAAGGGCAATCAGCAGAGCCCCAGAGTCACCGGAGTCTTCACCACTCGTAAGTCAAAATTTAAATGTCCTTTCTTGGTGATGTCTCATCTGTATTTACATTCTCTCTCCTTCATCCATTTTTTAAGAAGTTAACTTAGGGAATTTCGTGGCGGTCCAGTGGTTAAGACTCTGTGCTGTCCCTGCCCAGTTCCCTGGTCAGGGAGCTAAGATCCCACAAGCTGTGCTGTGTGGCCAAAAAAGAGCAAAGTTAACTTAAAAAACTTGGTACAAGTTTTAAATAATTGTTTTTAATTTGAAAAAGAGATATTTAAAGTGGTCCTACTCAAAGTGTGATCCATGGACCCATGCTCCTCTATGAGTTGTTTGTTACATGGACTAATGAGCTTATATGCCAGAATGGATCAGGGAGCACACTGTTCAATGTAGTTAATACTTTTCTGAAGCAAAGTTTTCTTGATGAAGGAAGCAGTGGGTTGTATGACATGTGTTACCAAGATCCTTATTTCCTCCCAAACCAGTACTTTGAGTAGCATGGTTTAAAATACCCAAGTTATTGGAAAATTGAATGCTCCTGAATTAAATGAATTTACTAAATACTAGTTAAGGCAAGAAAAAAATCAGCCACTGTGTCTACATCCTCCTGATACTTTGAGCATCGAACGACAGCAATAAATGTGGAAGAAAAACATCTACCAGTTGAATAGAAACCAACAGGACAAGAAGCTAAGGAAGCAATGAGTGTTGACAACAGCAGATTAAAGTACTTCAGCAGAACAGGATAGCTTTTCTCTTTTTTTTAACTTTTCTTAAATCACTCTCGAAATTCCACAGAAGGAAAAATAGTGACAGCAGTTTTTGGTCATGTCTGTCTTTTGCTCAACATTTTACAGGAAGTGACCTGAAATCTCTTTTATATCTATATCACAATAGAGGACTGTATTCATGAATTGATTTCTATTAATGTGTCTCATTTACATTACAAAGAAATATGAAACCCATAATTTCTAGATAAGCACTAATTGCTGTTTTTAGCTCATTTTGAATTACAGAAGGACTTAACACTTTTTTAGCATATATTGCAACTGTGAACTAGCTTGCAATTTCCTAAAAGCTTTCCACAAATCTTACTCTAACTTGAAAAATAGATGTTAAAAAGCATTCAAAAAGTGAATATAAGTTTAGTTCATAAATTACTGTGAAATTTATTTCATACAAAAAAGTGTCTATAAAATTTCCTTTGTAGGAATTCATAATTTACTAAAAATTTATTTCCATTTAAATTGCACGTATAAAGCTTGGCAGTAAACGCTTTTTCCTAAGTAGCTACTAGTCATAAACAAGTAAAGTCTACTTTTTATCTATAAGCTGACCTTTAAATCTTGCTATTTTATGTGACATGTTACTAAGACTCTAAAATCTATTAACATGAAANTGTATTTATTTATTTTTTTACACGAACTCCCAAACATGAACCCCCCTCCCACCTCCCACCCCACATCTTCCCTCCAGATCATCCCCATACACCAGCCCCAAGCATCCTGCATCCTTAAGCTGACCTTTAAATCTTGCTATTTTATGTGACATGTTACTAAGACTCTAAAATCTATTAACATGAAATCAGTATCTTTGTATTTCTTATAAATACCTGTTTCTTATAGACGACATGCATTGCATTAGAATGGAGAATCTAGTAGTAGTCTTTTTCTGACCACGTGTTATCTTTTTTACTTTTTAACATGAAACATATTTTACATAGTTTCTTTTGTTGGATAAAATGCCTGTAAAAGAATAAGCATCTTGTTTATTTTATTGAAAAAATAGTTGATTTACAATGTTGTGTTAATATCTGCTGAACAGCAAAATGACTCAGTTATACATATGAATATATATTCTTTTCCATATTCTTTTCAATTATGATTTATCACAGGATATTGTATATAGTTCCCTGTGCTATACAGTAGGACCTTGTTGTATATCCATCCTATATATACTAGTTTGAACATTTTAATCCCAAACTCCCAATCTTTCCTCCCCCATTTCCTTTTCCTTTGGCAGCCGCAAGGCTGTTCTCTGCATTTGTGAGACTTTTTTTTTGTAGATATGTTCATTTGTGTTGTATTTTAGATTCCACAGGTAAGTGATATATGGTATTTGTCCTTCTTTCTGACTTCACTTAGTATGAAAATCTCTAGGTCCATCTATGTTGCTACAAATGGCATTCATTCTTTTTAATGGCTGAGTAATATTCTATTTTAATGTATGTACCACATCTTTATTCATTCATATGTAGATGGACATTTAGGTTGCTTCTGTGATTTGGCTATTGTAAATAGTGCTGCTATGAATCTAGGGATGCATGTATCTTTTAGAATTATAATTTGTCTGTGTATATGTCCAGGAGTGGAATTGCTAGATCATATGGCAATTCTATTTTGAGTTCTTTTGAAAAACCTCCATACTGTTCTCCGTAGTGACTGCACCAATTTACATTCCCACCAATAGTGTAGGAGTGGGTCTCTTTTCTCCACACCCTCTCCAATGTTTTTTATTTGTAGACTTTATAATGATGGCCATTCTGATTGGTGTGAGGTGGTATCTTATTGTAGTTTTGATTTGCATTTCTCTAAGAAAAAGCATTTTCAGTGATACTAACAATAATAAGTGGAATGAGTGGGGCAATTATTGGCTATTTCAAGTACTTTTGGAGACTTTGATATACTGGACATGTTATTTTATTGTGTATACAGTACATTTATAAAAATAAAATTTATTCGAGTTAACTGACAAAACTTCTTTTATTAGATAAAAGTGATGCCTTGCACACAGTATGCTTTCAAAAAATATTTGTTGACTAGATTGTGAAAACAGCTCAGTCAAAGTTAGGTTTAACATTTTTTTCTTTGGCCACACTGTGCAGCATGCAGGATCTTAGTTCCCTGACCAGGGGTAGAGTCCATGCCTTCTAACCACTGGACCACCCACGCTTTAGATTTAAATAAGCTTCTGTTAGCAGGGAGTTCTGAGGTTATGAACATCAGCTGGACTTGCATATTTTTGGAATGGCTCTAAGTTTCTGTAGTTTTTTTTAATGTTACCAAACTAAATTCTGGAATAACTTTTCTGGGTTTTATAACTTGTACTAAATTCTTAAGAGCATATGGTGGGGGTGGGAGAGCTGTTTCTGGGGGGAAACCAGCCTACTCCTTTATAAATAGGGCAAATTTTATTTTTTTAACATCCAGGCTGTCCTTCACCTAACAAGACCTGCCAGAATCCATAGCTCATACTTACAGTCACATTCTTTGTTTGCCATCAGTTTGTGGGTTTGTGGTTTGGAGGGTTTCCCGTAATGGTGTTCCCAGGCAGAGAGCATCATCTTAAACTTGGGAACCTTTTAGCTGGCTGGCTCAAGCAATAGCAAACACCCAATTGTAAAGCCCAAGACAGTTGAGAATGTTTTTTTTTTTTTTTTTAAGTTGTGACTTTCCCAGATGTTCAGTGAAAGAAACTGACTGCTCCCTGAGTTGTTTCTTGTGGTCACTAAATGGTCACTCAGGGATGGCCATGGCATTTTGGCAAAGTCAGTGGCAACCAAATAGTGTATGATTTCAGTGACTCTGGGAAGGCATCATGGGTCACCCATCCTAATTCTCCTGAAAACATCATCAAAATAATAACATACTCATGAAACATGCCTCTAAACCAGTAGAACTTCAGTCCAGCCATTAGAACAGTCATTACAGAGGAGCCCACATACATATTTTGTTTTTTCAGACAACAGGATTTTAAAAGTAATTTTTTTAAAGTTGCACATGAAAATCTAGATTGGAAGACAGTTGCAGTGCTGGGCCTGAATTTTCCCATGACTGGAGCTGAGTAATAATAGAGCAGTCTTAAAGACTCTTAACAGTCATTTGTCTAAGTCTCCAGGATGTCTTTGTCAAATCAGCCATTCATAGTTTAGAATAAAAATGCATTTACTAGGTTTTTCTCGGTAGGTACAAAAATTTGGTTGGGATGCAAAGAGGAAGAAATTATGAAGGCCACATGCTTGAAAACCTGGAATTTGACTCACCTGATACAAATGCCTTAACTTCTAAGACTTCACCTTTCCCATAGCAGCCAGTTATCGAAATGCTTGTTCCCCTTATTATAAGATTTAGTTGTTCTGCCAGTTGTATTTTAAAGAGTTTATGATAAGGTCTGTAAGACTGTTGAAAATGTGTATCTCAACCTTGTGTACACATACTCTTCCTTTTTTTTAAGTATTTTTTTTCACTAAGAAATACAAGTGATGTCAGGATCTAGGAGATTTGAAATCAACTTTTCTTATAATACCTAATTCCAGTGGCAGAATGCTAAATTTCTGTAGTGTGGTTATTCTGAATGAATAATTATATATTTAAAGAAAGACTATTTAGAATTTATAAGTTCATAATTGGCCATCAGCTTGAAGGGGAAGGGAGTTTGGGGGACAATGGATGCATGTATATGAATGGCTGAGTCCCTTTGCTTTCCACCTGAAACTATCACAATACTGTTTGTTAGCTATTCCTGTATGAAATAAAGGATAATAATTGGCCATCATAATGGAATGACTCAGCATAATCGTCTGTAATTTAACCATTGTTCTCAAAATAATGATTAAGAAGCAGAGTGATAATCAGTTTGTGATGACCAATTTTACATTTTATATGGGATTTTATACTGATGATAGGGAAAGTTGTTGTCATCAAACTCAAATCCCAAACATGATGAAAATACACAGATTACAGAATCCAAGGAGTTGAAAGGGTCCTCTGTGGTCATCCAGCTCCTCGTTATTCACATATGATTCATGGACCTACAGCATTGGTGTTAAGGAAATGCAAACTACCCAGCCACATACGAACCTATAGAATCAGATCCTGCATTTAAGCCAGGTCTCAGATGATCTGCATGGTACATGAAAGATTGAAAGGCACTGATCTACTCCAAATTTTCATGTATGTTACATTTTGGATCGTTAGTTGACTGAACTGAGGTACCAGATAAAAAATACTTATCTGCATTCTCTGTGATTCCGAGGTCTGAACACATGCTGTTTTGATTCCATTTCACAGTGCAGCCTCTGGGTTCCATCCCACCTTACAACACAGAGGTGACTGAGACCACCATTGTGATTACATGGACACCTGCCCCAAGGATTGGCTTTAAGGTAAACTGCAGATGTTCCTCATCTCTTGTGATACAGCCCTGAGGTGCCCTCCTGTTTCTGGATGTGGTTAAAACAGGATGCTTCAAGAATTGGGTGACTTGGGTTTTGTCCTGTTTCTGTTCATACCTCACTGGCCACATTGTCAGGGCATCACAATATTTCTACCTCCCTGAATTGCTGGAAAGATGGATTGAGGCTGTAAAAGTGCTTTGCAAAGAAGAAAACATTATACGAAGCTGTTAGTTGTTATCTTATTTTCTCTATCCTTTCCCCCAGGGAATTACATTTAAAGATATATATAGGGAAACCCCATTTGTTGTGTTGTTCTAAATAGGTATCAAGTTCACAAAAACCAATTTAGGGAGGCCAATTAAATTCAGAATAGCTCAAAAATCACATTTTTATCCGATCAGTTTCATTCCAAAAGGGGCTTTTTGTTCAAAGCCCCTTGGGTGAATCTCTTAATAGAAGTTAAGATTAAGCTCTTCCCTATAGATCTGGATACTTGTTTTTTTTTTAAGTAATGGTATTAGGGAAGTGAAGAATACAAATGAATGTGTTTAAAAGATTTCCTTTCTTTGGAATTTAGAGTGTGGAGAGAGAAATATTTATTATACCTGAAAATCAAGACTAAATCCTAATGATTGTTTTAAAATATATACCAAAGACCACTTCTTTTTTGAAATATGCAATAGCATATTGATAATGACACTATTTAAATACAGAGAATCCCTATTTGAAGATCATCAATTTATCTTTTAAATTTCCCTTAGTAGTGTCATTTGGACTTTCAGAAGCCTTATACCTTACTAAGGCTGCCTCTAGAGTTGAACCCTGATGACACAATATTACCTAGGTTTTCTTAAATAAAATACTAAAAGGGTTGAAAATTCTGGGCATAGTAATCTTAATTCTTCTTTTGTAACATACCAATCTTGCATTTGAAGCTGTGAATATACTTCTTCAAAAGGAGTGTTTTGAAAGTACAAAGTGTTACAGGGGCTGGTACCTAAGTTGAATGTTAGTAACTCATTAAAGAGAGAACTCGAGGATTTCTTCCAGCAAAAAGAAAATAAGAAACAGACATGTGGCCGAAAGCCTTTGTGTACTTCTGGTTTGTACCAGGAGGTTATTTATCAAGCGAAACTATATGTAATGATGTTTCTCTGGAACCTTCCATTATAAACTACTTCAACTTAGTTTTGGGAGATACTTGCCCTAACTGGCACCCTCCCCCCAATTCTGGGGAATTTCCAGTGAAATTATTTAATAGGGCTAAAGTAAGATCCCAGCTTGTTTCCAACTAAAAGCAGAGTACAGTTCCTGAAGAATCTACATTATGCGAAGCATAACCACAACTTCTCAGCAGTAACCCAGCTCTGGAAATATTTGTCCCTGGTGTTTATTTTGTGTTCTTTCTCCTAGCTGGGGGTACGACCAAGCCAGGGAGGAGAAGCACCACGAGAAGTGACTTCAGAGTCAGGAAGCATCGTTGTGTCTGGCCTGACTCCAGGTGTGGAATACGTTTACACCATCTCTGTCCTCAGAGATGGGCAAGAGAGAGATACACCAATTGTGAAGAAAGTGGTGACACGTAAGAGTTCTTTGCCTCTTTTCATATTTTAAACTGTTGCACTTTTTAAAGGTATTCCTTTTTACTTATGATAATGACACAAAGGAAAGATTTCATTCCTACTTATATTATTAACTATTCTCGAAGTCTGGAGTAGCAAGTTCAACTGATGTCATATCGTTCATGACATCAGAAGTGTTCTTTCCCTATCAAAAATTATCTGTGAATTTGCAGTGTTGCAAAATTTAAAATTGTTTTTCAAAAAAGTGCTTTCAGAGAATTGCTATCCATCATGGTTTTACAGTACAACTTCTTTATTTTTACTGATAATTGAAGGAAGGGAGAGAGGGAGGGAATGGGGAGGAAGGGAGAGAAACATTCTATAGCTCAAGCACTTTATGCTAGTTTTGTGTGTATGTGTGTGTGCATGCTAAGTCACTTCAGTCGTGTCCAACTCTTTGTGAGCACATGGACTGTAGCCTTCCAGACTCCTCTGTCCATGGCATTCTGCAGGCAAGAATACTGGAGTGGGTTTCTATGCCTTCCTCCAGGGGATCTTCCTGACCTAGGAGTTGAACCCACATCTCTTACAACAACTGCATTGGCAGGCAGGGTCTTTACTACTAGCACCACTTGGGAAGCTCCATCCGAACGTTAACTGTTAATTAAAAATTTTTTCTCTGTAGCACTGTCCCCACCAACGAACTTGCACCTGGAGGCAAACCCTGACACTGGAGTGCTTACCGTCTCCTGGGAGAGGAGTACCACTCCTGGTAAGCCCACAATGTATCAGAGGGCAGAATTCTAGGGGTAAGGAAAGGTAGAAATGACCTCACTTTTACAAAATGAAGAAACTTGGAAAAAATTAACTTATATCCATTGTCACAAATGTTACAGAACTGGGATTGTAACTTAAATGTTCAGACTCACTCTCACACTCAGCATCATGTGTTTGGATCTTAATTGTTAGTTTTACTTATACTCAATACTGAGAAATTTGGCTAAATGGCATTCCGTGATTGTTTGATTGTTTTTTTAAAGCTTTACATAAAGCTTTTATCTAAACTCATTCACACATATTTATACCCCTGGACTGTAGCCTGCCAAGTTCCTCTGTTCATGGAATTTTCCAGGCAAGAATACTGGAGTGGGTTGCCATTTCCTCCAGAAGATCTTCCTGACCCAGGGTTTGAACCTGTGTCTCCTGCATTTAAGGCTCTTTCTTTACCTGCTGAGCCATCAGGGAAGCCCCATTTAATCATAATATGTGTAGAGATATGTATGACAATATTCAAGTATCATTATGGAATGGGGCAATGGCAAGAGAAATTTTAGATATTCCTGATCTTTGTCAAGTCCATGAGAAATGTTAACTAAAATATTTATCATTGGTAATATTGGGGGAATTACTATTGAAATATCAGGATATTCATTATTGGGAAAATTCTAAATTAGAAAGAAATGCCAACTAATGTTGATGGCATCCATAACTACTATATGTACTTATTAGATGGCTTTATTTTGCTTATTATTTCACTCTTCTGATTTATACTCTCATTTTTTAAAAATAGTTCTTATCTTTACTGGAATACACAGTCGAGGCAATTATCTCTAAATCAGATCAATATGTGCTGTCACACACAATAAAGCTAGCTCAAAATATCCTTTTTAATTCGCTCTGAAGTAAGGTGATTTTGGTGACGTTTTCATTACCTGTTGAAGCATCATTTAAGCCCAAACTACACTATTTCCAGTTGAATCACTCTTAAGTTGAAACCTTTAGGTTGGCAAGTTTCATGCTTGTCAGAAGCTAGATCATTAATATTTAGTGTTAATGGATGGTTTAGTCTGTCCATCTGAATGGTCATTAGCACATGTAATGACCCAAACATTTATTTCCCATCCAGTTGGAATTCCTTGTATATACTACTTTAGTGGTCACCTTATTCCTAGTTATAAACTATATCATCATTTTCTCCATTTTTAGTAAAGTCTAACTTAAACATACTTTCTCACTTTACTCTTAGTCTGTCCCCGTGACGCTCTGGTCATTGCTATTTTAGTTCGAATGTCTCTCTTCTCCCCTCAACCCTCTCACTGCCCCACTTCTATGATTTCTGAAGTCTTCAGCAGTTAATACACTATTTTTTTAAATTTGGCCATGCCATGCAGCATATGGGATTTTAATTCCCTGACCGGGTATCAAACCCAAGGCCCCTGCATTGAAAGCGTAGAGTCTTAACCACAACCACCAGGGAAATCCCAATATACTTTTCCTAGAATAAATAGAGTCACTTTTATTTTTTCACTTTTTCTCCTTTCCTTGTTGTTGAATAGTAGTAGTCACTCAGTCATGTCTGACTCTTTGCAACCTCATAGACTGTAGCTCGCCAGGCTCCTCTGTCCATAGAATTCTCCAGGCAAGAATACTGGAGTGGGTAGCCATTTCCTTCTCCAGGGGATCTTCCCCACCTGTAAATCCCCTAGGTTCAGACCTTATTTTAATAAATAAGGAGAACCTATTTTGGGGAGTATGCCTAACGGTGAGAGCCAGTTCCGTGCTAAGCATATCCTTCAGCTGGCCTGCAAATGATCCACTAAGTAAAATCAGGGTACATATGGTAGGAGGAACTTGGAATTTAAGACAGAAGAGCCTTTGGTAATCATTTTCCCTTTCCAAGATTTTCTTTAAACTGAGGATATTAACATCTTCCTCAAAGGGTTGTTGTAAGCACTGAATGACAGTAGGTGGAGTCTTCAGCACGTAAATATTGAGTCCTTTCCCCGTTCCCCTTCGAGGGTGCATCAGTCTAGTAATTGGCTCTGGGTGGCAAAGGTTCTGGGCAATAACTTTCTCCTTTCTGTTTTCTGCAGACATTACTGGCTACAGAATCACCACCACCCCCACAAACGGCCAGCAGGGATACTCTCTGGAGGAAGTGGTCCATGCCGATCAGAGTTCCTGCACCTTTGAAAACCTGAGTCCGGGCCTGGAGTACAATGTCAGTGTTTACACTGTCAAAGATGACAAGGAAAGTGTCCCTATCTCTGATACCATCATCCCAGGTAATGGAAAAATCAGCTGTTATCTTCAGAGAGGCAGTTCCAATAAGAGTGGGGATTAACCTCTTCATCCCCAGGTGGTTGAGTGTGTCAAAATATGTTTGGGATTTAATTCTGACCTCACAACCACACTCTCTAGAACCATGACGTCAAAGCCACTATCTGGACAAATGCTTGCTGTTAACACTGCTTGACTGTCTGTGCTTCACTGGGATGCTCTTTGTCGCGATGGGTGTGCAGTGGTGTGGCAGCCCTGGCATTAACTCTGTACTGTCCGCTCACGTGGAAGTATTACTAAAATGATGTCATGTGTCTGTACTCAGTACCAACAGGCAAAAAGTAATATGGTAAATGCATCCCATCTGTACGTTTTTGCCTGATCTTGCAGTCTCCATATGTGAGCACTGAAATAGCTCTTGGTTGACACACACAATCAGTTCTTCATCTTGCTATTTCAAATCCCTCTTTTTTTTTTAATTGAAAAAAAAAAGGAAAAAGAAAGGCCACACTTTTAGGGTGTACTTTCTTGTGGATTGAATGACAACACTGAAGAGACCTACCTTGGGATAGGTCTATCGTCCAAAATTGAATCATGACAGAATGAAAGCATTGGATAGATTGTGTTCTTTGCACGATTTGGTAGAATGCTTTTGCTAATACTAATTAAATAACTTTGATTATGAAATGAACAAAATATTAACAGTGGCCTTGGACTCAGGCCTGTGTTTCACCTGAATGTGCTTTTGAGTGGCACATTTTATACCATACATTCATAATGTCTTAGCATTATGGCCCTGATGTTGTCATGAGTTTTTCTATGGGGAAAAAAAGAAAAACTCATCAGTCAATTTTTTTGACCTTTTTCATGCAAGCTTTATTCTCCTACTAAAAAGTTTTAGATTATTTTTTAGACTTTGCTGTTACTTACTATAGATATTATATCTAGGTTCTAAGAATGGTTTTGATATCCCAAACAGGACTGTAATCTTTAGAACCTGAGCAGTTCAAACTTTACTGTTTTGGGGATTTTCAAAAAAGAAACAAACCAAAATCCCTAAAGGAATATTGTAAACTGTTTTATTCTCCCAGGGAAGCAAACTATTCATGGTGCTTAAAAAGTCTTTTCAGATAATTTGGAACAGATTGCATATTACCATCATTGCTTTAACACTATCAATTTTACCACTAGTAACCTGATGTACACTGCTTTATTTTTTCCTCTTTTTTGCCTCTGTTTTCCTTTTGCCCTCCTTTGCTTTGTAACTCAATAGAGGTGCCCCAGCTCACTGACCTAAGCTTTGTTGATATAACTGATTCAAGCATCGGCCTGAGGTGGACCCCGCTAAACTCTTCCACCATTATTGGGTACCGCATCACAGTAGTTGCGGCAGGAGAAGGTATCCCTATTTTTGAAGATTTTGTGGACTCCTCAGTAGGATACTACACAGTCACAGGGCTGGAGCCCGGCATTGACTATGACATCAGCGTTATCACTCTCATTAATGGCGGAGAGAGTGCCCCTACTACACTGACACAACAAACGGGTGAATTTTGAAAACTTCTGTGTTTAAGACATGGATGGTGTTGCATGCTGTCCCCAGCCACTCTGGTTAAATGTGGATGTTTCAAGGGAAAACCCAGCAATTTCCCAAAGATTAAGAGAGGGTAGGGAGTGGAAGGCATATGCTTCACTGACTGGATGAAGACATATGCAGTAGTCTTAAGTACATTTTCACTGAAGCCATGAAAATGAATTTGTATAAAGCTAGAGAAATATAGATATCTGATCTATCAAATAAAAAATGCCAATGGTTCATTGAATTTGCAGACCTGGAATTTTTTTTAAATCTAACATTTATACCAAATTGTATCAAGAGCACCAGTTAATAAGAAGAAATGTACTTCCAAAATGTACCATTAGACCCTTCTACTCTTTCATAAACTCTACCGTCTTGTTTGTGAGTGTCTAAAAACTAATTGAAATTTAGGTTAGAGTGGAGGGAGGGTTTTTTGTGGTAGGAGAAAAAGAGACTTTGGTACATTCTAGGTTTTATTGCCACGATAAGGTGAAGAAACTCCTCTTTAACCACAGACTGGGGACCAGCATGCAACATTATAAAGGTTCTCTGCCCTGCATGGTAAGAAACATGCTGAGAACCCGTTTGCATGAACCCTTCTCACTTGTAAGTAGAGTTCACTGATGGAATTGTAGCTGTGGCGTAGCTGTAGCCACTCCTGTCGGGGGCTACATTTAGGGGGACATTTAGGACCTCCTGTCTTGTCTGTGTGCATGTGTTTCTTTGGAAAGTATCGCTGTGTTTCTCTTTGCTGTGTGGCAACTTAAGCCTCTTCAGCCTGGGATCAAATAATCATCAGTGGTATTAATCATGTACCTTGATTTATGTATTTGAAAGTGAATTAAATTTTTTTTAAAATATATGAACGGCAGAAAGGTTAAAGGGGCCTAACAGTGCTGGGTGTAGTGTTTTATTTTTAACAGTAGTTCACTATGACTTAGATTAGATGAGACTATTTGCATGATGACTCGTTTCCTTTATGCATGAAATACTGGTTTTTACCTTTCCAGCTATCCTTGTTAAGCTTTATTTTTTAAGTGACATTAACTGAGTCTTCCTTCTTATTTGAAACCAGCTGTCCCTCCTCCCACTGATCTGCGATTTACCAATGTTGGTCCCGACACAATGCGTGTCACCTGGGCTCCACCTTCATCCATTGAACTGACCAACCTTCTGGTACGCTACTCGCCTGTGAAAAATGAGGAGGATGTTGCTGAGCTGTCAATTTCTCCTTCAGACAACGCAGTGGTCTTAACAAGTAAGCATTCAAGTGTATTTATTCAATAAATACTAGGCTAGCACATAAGGAAAAGAATTTTGTGTTCTTGGGTAGGAGCAACAGAGATTAAAACAGATACAACAGAACTACAAACTAGATTCCAGATCTAATGCACAGCTCTGTAATTTTGAAAGATGTTATATTTGTTGTTATTTTAACATATCTTTGATATCTACGACTTTTAAAAAATCAGTGGAAAAACACCAACTGTGAAGTTCAAAGACTTCAAACAAGTTCTGTTTCCAAATAAGCACATTAAAAATAAATGTGTGCCAAGAGACGTTACATGACTAAACCTCAGTGTTTAGCGAGAGAAAAAAATGAGGATTGAAGCTGGTATCATGGCATCTGTTTTATTCTCATATAAGTGTCAGCAGGTAATCTGTTTGGTATTTGAAACTTAGAAACAGTGACTGGTCACTCAGGATTTTATTTTGAAGACAGAGCCAGGAGTTTAATTTGTACTTCAAAAAGAATCTGTTAGCAGGATTTCTCTGAAGGCGGAGGACTTTTGAAAATAACTGACACTAAAATAAACAGCCACAGTTTATGGAAATCGTTTCATTCTAGTTCCTACCCTTTTGAAATTGATATTTTTTTATTAAAGAAAATAAAAGGAGACTGCTGCATGTTGCTTTTCACATAAATACTGCTTCTCATTATTTTTGCTGTAATAGTAAAATACACATATAAGAACAGCAAACATTTTTACATAAGGGAAAACAAGGCAATGGCACCCCACTGCAGTCCTCTTGCCTGAAAAATCCCATGGACGGAGGAGCCTGGTAGGCTGTAGTCCATGGGGTCGCTGACGGTCGGACATGACTGAGCGACTTCACTTTCACTTTTCACTTTCATGCATTGGAGAAGGAAATGGCAACCCACTCCAGTATTCTTGCGTGGAGAATCCCAGGGACGGGGGAGCTTGGTGGGCTGCCGTCTATGGGGTCGCACAGAGTCAGACATGACTGAAGCAACTTAGCAGCAGCAGCTCACACTTAGGTACACTACCTAATGATGGTCTGAAGACATCCTCCATCTTTCAGATGTATTTTAGAGAACAAAATACAAAGAAAAAGCAACTCAGCATGACCATAGTCCTGGTTTCTCATTTTGTGGCCGAGGGTGAGAAATCCTTATGTCTGCCTTTCAGTGGGGCTATGATTCTGTTCTGGAGCATTCTGGAATCAGTAGTTACAGCATTACTCACTACACAGGGCTTTGCTTCAGGACCACTGTCTGCCCCACATCAGCCACAGATCTGTCATGTGTTCAAATGTTCTAAGGTCTTATTCTAGATCCAATTCTAGATCTCAAGGTAGCCATTCTCCCCTAGAGAAGCCATTAATTATCCTGATCATACAGTTGAAGCAATGAGGCCTCCAGTGGCTAAGTCCATTGCCCCTGGCCAAGCAGGAAGGAGGAAACGGGAGTCCAAACATCCTGATTCCTAGTCTCATGATTTTTCAAAGCTTTCAGGGGCCCCTGCAGAAGGGGAGATGGTGTAGCGGGAAAAGGGTCTTGGGAATAGGAATTCGAAGGTTAGAAACCTTACTCTGTATCTTTTTCATACCTCAGAATGAAAGGAGACCCAGGAATGGATATTCAACTCAAATACTCTATGTGTGTGTGTTCTCAGTTGCTCAGTTACGTTTCGCCTTGTAACTCCATGGACTGTAGCCCTCCAGACTCCTCTGTCCATGGGATTTTCCCAGGCAAGAATTGTGGAGTGGATTGCCATTTCCTACTCCAGGGACTCTTCTTGATCCAGAGATCAAATCCATGTCTAGTCTGTCTCCTGCACTGCAGGCAGATTCTTTACCAGTGAGCCACCTGGGAAGCCCCTTAAATTTTCTGTTCTTATCTTAGTATGGCAGAACCCATCACTCTCAATAATAAAGTATGACTCTTTTCAAGTAAAGATTAATTGTTAAGACCATTGGTCTTGGCTTGGGTCATCTCCTGCATCATCTTGGGCACACATATCAGAAAAAATAACTTCTCTGTGCCTTATTTTTCTCATTTGTGAGCTGGGGATAATTTTAAACCAAACTTTTGGAGGTAATGGATATGTTCATTGTCTTGAATGTGGTGATGGTTTCAGAAGTCTACAGACTGTCAAAATCTGTCAAATTAGACATTGTAAATATTGGCAGTTTATTGTTTGGCAACAAACCAGTTTTAAAAAGTTGCAGTCTACCTCCTTGTGTTGTTGCAAGGAGTATAAATGATATCTGCAATGCCACAGTCACGATCACGTGCCCTCAACAGACATGCTGTTAAGTGAATGACAGAAATATTACTGTGCTGCAGAAGCTCCAGCTTATTTTGGATGCAGCTGAGTCATACCCACAGAAATGGAGTTGAGGGAAAGACTTGAAGATGCTACAGGGTAGGGCGGCCCTTCCTTATCACTGCCGACAGCCCCTCTCCAAGTAGCAACGTTCACTCGTTCACTTAGGTGTAAATAGGCTCTAGAACTGGACTCTTGGATATTTTATTAGTTGAAATAGTACCAAGGGTGCTTCGGTTTTTCATTCTCTCAAGCACATTATAAAAATAATTCTCATTTGTCTTTTCAGATCTCCTACCTGGGACCGAGTATCTAGTCAGCGTCTCCAGTGTTTACGAGCAGCATGAGAGCATACCTCTCAGAGGAAGACAGAAAACCGGTGAGTCATGTGGGTGACACGCTTATAGAGTGGCTTTCACCTACCAATTCTGAAGAGCAAAATTTGGTGCTGCTTCTAAAAATACATCCCCGTTTTTGTGGGGAGCGGTCATTATCTTTAACCACTAGTCTTAAAAATTGAGACACCTTATGGGGATGTAAATGGGTACAGCCACTGTTGTAAAGAGTGAGGAGATTCCTTAGAAAACTGAAAATTAAGTTACCATATGATCCAGTAATCCCACTTCTGAGCATATACACAGCCAAACGATAATTCAGAAGGACACACACCACCCTATGTTCATAGTAGCACTGTTTACAATAGCCAAGATATGGAAATAGCCTAAATGACCATCGACAGATGAATGGCTAAAGACGATGTGGTACCTATATACAATGGAACACTACTCAGTCATTTTAAAGCAATGAAATAATAATGCCATCTGCAGCAACATGCATGTAACTACAGATTATCATAGTAAGGGAAGTAAGGCAGAAAGAGAAAGACACATACCATATCACTTACATATGGAATCTAAGATATGACACAAATGAACATATTTATGAAACAAAAACAGACTTACAGAGATAGAAAACAGATCTGTGGCTGCCAAAGGGAAAGGGGTTGGGGAGGAAGGGACTGAGAGTTTTGGGATTAGCAGATTCAACCTGTTACATACGGATGGATAAACAATCAGGTCCTACTCTATAGCACAGGGAGCTATATTCAATACCCTATCATAAATCATAATGGAAAAGAATATTAAAAATAGAATGTATATCTATGTATAGCTGAATCACTTTGCTGTATAGCAGAAATTAACACAACATTGTAAATCAGTATACTTCAATTTTAAAAAGTTGATTTTAAAAAAAATTAAAACACCTTATTCAACTGTTACTCTGACTTCCAATCACTAAGCTTGTACTCTCTGCCTCCAGGGAGGATTGAAAATAGTTCAGAAACTTTGTTGTCTATCTTTTTAAAACTATCTCCCAAGAATAATATTTTGTAATTTCCATTATTGACAGTGAAATTCCTTTTTATTAGATAGCTCTGTCTAATGGCTGACTCAACACTGTCATTGTCATCTAAGTATTTTCCCTCCTGACTAAGCCAATATTTCTTTTTTTTCTTATTTGATGGAATATTCATTTACTATATAAAGGGAGTGGAATAGAATCCCATAATCTTATGCCCTTCTTAAATATGAGTGTTTCTGTTAATTTTTCCCTTTTAAAAAATGTACTTTAATATAACCACTTACTTATTTTTTATAGTCTACTTGCTTCCAAGAAGAAGTTGTGGTATCTCAATTTGATTTGAGTATGTTATTGAAGTAAATGTTAAAACTAAAATGAAAATTGGTGGAAATCCCAGAGAAGTTAAGTGATTTGAATCTGGGACCAGCCCTAAATTTTGTTAATTTTTCTTCAATGCACTAAATTCTCAATTCATAAGGAATCAGGTGAATTGTAATTTGTCCAGGATGAAGTCTTATTTTAGTTTTAGGAAGTTTTTTGTTTGGCATTGTTAGCACCGTGTTGCCATCTCAATTCCCTCTTGAGTGTAGAAAGCTTCTTTGAGAGCCAAACACTTGCCTTGAGAGTGAGCAGGTCTTGCCTTACTTTGAGAGATACGCTTACAGGATAGAAACAGAATACTGGAACACTGAAGCATTTGAAAACTAGCAGTTCTCAGAATATCTTAAACTCCTGTCTTCAAATGTGATGCGAAATTACCTGGATTACTTAGCCAAAGCAAAAAGGAAAAAAATGAGTTGGACAACTTGAACAGAGTCAGTTTATTATTTTGAAATATATCTGTGCCTTAGAACCAGTGTGAACCTAAGGTTCATGACAATTCATTGTGTTAGTAGAAAAGGGTTGAAACATTGGATGGGTATTACTTTTCCTTACATTCTTCCTCAGTTCCTAAGTTGGTGCTATCTTTCTTTCCCCTTTATCTCTTCCTCCCCCGGATGGGAAAAACAGCTCTTGACTCCCCAAGTGGCATTGACTTTTCTGACATCACGGCCAACTCTTTCACTGTCCATTGGATCGCTCCGCGAGCCACCATCACTGGCTACAGGATCCGCCATCATCCTGAACACGTGGGTGGAAGACCTCGGGAGGATCGAGTGCCCCCCTCTCGGAATTCCATCACCCTCACCAACCTGCACCCAGGCACAGAGTATGTGGTCAGCATCGTCGCTCTTAACAGCAAAGAGGAAAGTCAGCCCTTGGTTGGCCAACAATCAACAGGTAACTTGTTTTCCCACCTGCAAAGAAATTCAGAGGACTTTCTTATGCAGACAATAGCTTCTGTGACACAGCTTTGTGTTGTCTGAGTCATCATATCTTAAAAAAAATAGATTATGAGATGACTTCTTTATAGATTATAAAAATAGATTATGAGATGACTTCTTTATAGATTATAAAAATTAGTCAGCGTCTCCAGTGTTTACGAGCAGCATGAGAGCATACCTCTCAGAGGAAGACAGAAAACCGGTGAGTCATGTGGGTGACACGCTTATAGAGTGGCTTTCACCTACCAATTCTGAAGAGCAAAATTTGGTGCTGCTTCTAAAAATACATCCCCGTTTTTGTGGGGAGCGGTCATTATCTTTAACCACTAGTCTTAAAAATTGAGACACCTTATGGGGATGTAAATGGGTACAGCCACTGTTGTAAAGAGTGAGGAGATTCCTTAGAAAACTGAAAATTAAGTTACCATATGATCCAGTAATCCCACTTCTGAGCATATACACAGCCAAACGATAATTCAGAAGGACACACACCACCCTATGTTCATAGTAGCACTGTTTACAATAGCCAAGATATGGAAATAGCCTAAATGACCATCGACAGATGAATGGCTAAAGACGATGTGGTACCTATATACAATGGAACACTACTCAGTCATTTTAAAGCAATGAAATAATAATGCCATCTGCAGCAACATGCATGTAACTACAGATTATCATAGTAAGGGAAGTAAGGCAGAAAGAGAAAGACACATACCATATCACTTACATATGGAATCTAAGATATGACACAAATGAACATATTTATGAAACAAAAACAGACTTACAGAGATAGAAAACAGATCTGTGGCTGCCAAAGGGAAAGGGGTTGGGGAGGAAAGGACTGAGAGTTTTGGGATTAGCAGATTCAACCTGTTACATACGGATGGATAAACAATCAGGTCCTACTCTATAGCACAGGGAGCTATATTCAATACCCTATCATAAATCATAATGGAAAAGAATATTAAAAATAGAATGTATATCTATGTATAGCTGAATCACTTTGCTGTATAGCAGAAATTAACACAACATTGTAAATCAGTATACTTCAATTTTAAAAAGTTGATTTTAAAAAAAATTAAAACACCTTATTCAACTGTTACTCTGACTTCCAATCACTAAGCTTGTACTCTCTGCCTCCAGGGAGGATTGAAAATAGTTCAGAAACTTTGTTGTCTATCTTTTTAAAACTTTCTCCCAAGAATAATATTTTGTAATTTCCATTATTGACAGTGAAATTCCTTTTTATTAGATAGCTCTGTCTAATGGCTGACTCAACACTGTCATTGTCATCTAAGTATTTTCCCTCCTGACTAAGCCAATATTTCTTTTTTTTCTTATTTGATGGAATATTCATTTACTATATAAAGGGAGTGGAATAGAATCCCATAATCTTATGCCCTTCTTAAATATGAGTGTTTCTGTTAATTTTTCCCTTTTAAAAAATGTACTTTAATATAACCACTTACTTATTTTTTATAGTCTACTTGCTTCCAAGAAGAAGTTGTGGTATCTCAATTTGATTTGAGTATGTTATTGAAGTAAATGTTAAAACTAAAATGAAAATTGGTGGAAATCCCAGAGAAGTTAAGTGATTTGAATCTGGGACCAGCCCTAAATTTTGTTAATTTTTCTTCAATGCACTAAATTCTCAATTCATAAGGAATCAGGTGAATTGTAATTTGTCCAGGATGAAGTCTTATTTTAGTTTTAGGAAGTTTTTTGTTTGGCATTGTTAGCACCGTGTTGCCATCTCAATTCCCTCTTGAGTGTAGAAAGCTTCTTTGAGAGCCAAACACTTGCCTTGAGAGTGAGCAGGTCTTGCCTTACTTTGAGAGATACGCTTACAGGATAGAAACAGAATACTGGAACACTGAAGCATTTGAAAACTAGCAGTTCTCAGAATATCTTAAACTCCTGTCTTCAAATGTGATGCGAAATTACCTGGATTACTTAGCCAAAGCAAAAAGAAAAAAAATGAGTTGGACAACTTGAACAGAGTCAGTTTATTATTTTGAAATATATCTGTGCCTTAGAACCAGTGTGAACCTAAGGTTCATGACAATTCATTGTGTTAGTAGAAAAGGGTTGAAACATTGGATGGGTATTACTTTTCCTTACATTCTTCCTCAGTTCCTAAGTTGGTGCTATCTTTCTTTCCCCTTTATCTCTTCCTCCCCCGGATGGGAAAAACAGCTCTTGACTCCCCAAGTGGCATTGACTTTTCTGACATCACGGCCAACTCTTTCACTGTCCATTGGATCGCTCCGCGAGCCACCATCACTGGCTACAGGATCCGCCATCATCCTGAACACGTGGGTGGAAGACCTCGGGAGGATCGAGTGCCCCCCTCTCGGAATTCCATCACCCTCACCAACCTGCACCCAGGCACAGAGTATGTGGTCAGCATTGTCGCTCTTAACAGCAAAGAGGAGAGTCAGCCCTTGGTTGGCCAACAATCAACAGGTAACTTGTTTTCCCACCTGCAAAGAAATTCAGAGGACTTTCTTATGCAGACAATAGCTTCTGTGACACAGCTTTGTGTTGTCTGAGTCATCATATCTTAAAAAAAATAGATTATGAGATGACTTCTTTATAGATTATAAAAATAGATTATGAGATGACTTCTTTATAGATTATAAAAATAGATTATGAGATAACTTCTTTATAGATTATAAAAAATAGGTTATGAGATAACTTCTTTATTCCAAGAAATTTCTTACTTGAATTAGGTGTATGTGCATTTTTAAGAACTAAAGTTTTATTCGAAAAGTTGAAAATGTTCTGTTTCAAAGTTCTCTTAAAAACAAAATCATTTTAATATAACATTGTAAATTGTTCTTAGGCTATAGGTGCTTAAGTACTTAGGGAAGAAGTATCATCATTTCTATACTTCAGTCTCAAATGGATTAACAAAAAGACGTAAAGGCAAGGAAATGCGGCAAATATCACCAATTAGCAAATACCTAAAGATGGGAAATATGGGTGTTCATTATATTATTTTTATAACTTTTACTTTGTTCCAAAATTTTTTCAAAATAAGAAGTTGAGGGGAAAACTCTTCAATAAACTTGAAATAATCATCTTGCCACGATTTGAACTGTCTCGACCCCTAACCTAGCGTTGTTCATAACTTTAATTTTGCTGATTTTGTATAGCATTTACATTATTATATGGGGGAAGAATAAAAGCAGTGTTCCAGAGAGTGAACAAAAGGTGGATCAGGGCATCCTTTGAAAGTTACGGCTGTGAAAACTTTCCCTTGTATTTGTAGTTTCTGATGTTCCAAGGGACCTGGAAGTCATTGCCGCAACCCCCACAAGCCTGCTGATCAGCTGGGATGCTCCTGCCGTCACAGTGAGATACTACAGGATCACCTATGGAGAAACAGGTGCGTTAGGGAAGGGCTTCTTCACACCCGGATCGAGTCTCCTGTCATGGGTAACCTTAAAGCCCAGTACTGGATGCCCAATGAAAGAAACTTTGGCAGGTCCATTCAGTGGAGCCTTGATTTTTTTTTTTTTTAAGACTGTGTAGGAAATATGTATGATATAACTGTTGGCAAAATCAATATAAAACATTGTTTGTATAATACTAGAGGGGAACAGTAGAGCTACGGAAGGAGGATTGTAAATTCACAACTGTATTATCAGTGGTGAAATGATAAGTAATTTGTATTTCTCTTCCTTCTACTTTCCTGTATTTTCAAGATTTTATTTAACATGAATGTATTCCATTAAGATTTTGGAAAAGGACCCCAGTATATGAAATTGTGAGATGTGTATAAGAGACAGCTACTACACTGACACAACAAACGGGTGAATTTTGAAAACTTCTGTGTTTAAGACATGGATGGTGTTGCATGCTGTCCCCAGCCACTCTGGTTAAATGTGGATGTTTCAAGGGAAAACCCAGCAATTTCCCAAAGATTAAGAGAGGGTAGGGAGTGGAAGGCATATGCTTCACTGACTGGATGAAGACATATGCAGTAGTCTTAAGTACATTTTCACTGAAGCCATGAAAATGAATTTGTATAAAGCTAGAGAAATATAGATATCTGATCTATCAAATAAAAAATGCCAATGGTTCATTGAATTTGCAGACCTGGAATTTTTTTTAAATCTAACATTTATACCAAATTGTATCAAGAGCACCAGTTAATAAGAAGAAATGTACTTCCAAAATGTACCATTAGACCCTTCTACTCTTTCATAAACTCTACCGTCTTGTTTGTGAGTGTCTAAAAACTAATTGAAATTTAGGTTAGAGTGGAGGGAGGGTTTTTTTACTGTTGGCAAAATCAATATAAAACATTGTTTGTATAATACTAGAGGGGAACAGTAGAGCTACGGAAGGAGGATTGTAAATTCACAACTGTATTATCAGTGGTGAAATGATAAGTAATTTGTATTTCTCTTCCTTCTACTTTCCTGTATTTTCAAGATTTTATTTAACATGAATGTATTCCATTAAGATTTTGGAAAAGGACCCCAGTATATGAAATTGTGGCTATGCTGGGCCTTTGTTGCTGCACAGGCCTTTTTCTAGCTGTGGTACACGGGTTTCTCCTTGCAATGGCTTCCCTTGTTAAAGAGCACAGGCTCAGAAGTTGTGCTCCATGGCATGTGGGATTTTTCCAGGGATATGGGTTCAGGGATCAAACCCACGTCTCCTGCCTTGGCAGGCAGATTTTTTTTTTTTTTTACCACTGAGCCACCAGGGAAGCCCAATATGGGCAGTCTTGAGTTGAGGACTTACCTTCTTTCCCCTTCTAATTTTAACCTACCACATGTTAAAGCTGCAAGGTTTAAATAGCATTTTAACTTCAATTTTTCTCTCAATTTTTACACACTCAAGGCTTACTAAGTACATAAATAAATGTACTTTTCTGTTCAGGATCTGTTAATAGCACTCTTTAAAAGTGAATGAACAAAGGCGTAACTTACATGCTGCTCTCAATATGCTAATTCGGCAACTCAGCAATCCCCCAGTGTCTGTCAGTCCCTCACACTTTGCACTAACCCCGTTTCAAACAGGAGGGAGTAGCCCTGTCCAGGACTTCACCGTGCCTGGGAGCAAGTCTACAGCTACCATCAGTGGTCTTAAACCTGGAGTGGACTACACCATCACTGTCTATGCCGTCACCGGCCGTGGGGACAGCCCAGCAAGCAGCAAGCCCGTTTCCATCAATTACCGAACAGGTACTTATCTTCTTCTCGGATGACCCAGGCCCATTTACTCAAAAAGTTTTTACAGTGTTCTCCCAAAGTATTTTCCTCATTGTGGAACCGATTTTCTTTTGTAAAAAGATGAAGCAACAGCTACAGAGTTTTGAGCCAGATATATAAGAAGCACCCCAAGGGCAGGGATTTTTGTCTGTTTTGTTGATTGCTATATTTCATGTGCCTGTAATACAGACAGGCACAGAGAATGTTCAGTAAATATTTGTTAATGAATGAGTGGATGAGCTGATAAGGAGACAAGCCTCTATAGGAAATATAATTTCTTTGTGAATGAAACAGTCATATTGAAAATAGGCAATTTATCAAGATCCAAGCACCAGCTCTCAAAAATTCTCTCTGCATCTGCAAAATAAACATCTAAGAGTCATTAGTAGTAGTAAAAGATTATTCTGTCTGTGCCAGAACTGGAGACAAAGACTAGTCTAGTCTTGTCCCTAGGAGCTGGGGCTTCACTGGTTTCTCTTGATTTTTATTTGTAGAAATTGACAAACCATCCCAGATGCAAGTGACTGATGTCCAAGACAACAGCATTAGTGTCAGGTGGCTGCCTTCAAGTTCCCCTGTTACTGGTTACAGAGTGACCACTGCCCCTAAAAATGGCCCAGGACCATCGAAAACGAAAACTGTAGGTCCAGGTAAGAAGAACCAACATCTCACATACATCAGGATAAACAGAATAGGACCACATGATATGTTTTTATAAATAAATGACCAGCTGGCTCTGAGTACTATATAAAGTTTCCCCATTTGTGAATTCGGGGCTCAAGGTTGTTACCAACTCCCTATACAGTAGAAGTTTTAGGGGGAGTGCATTTCTGTTTCTATATGTGTAGTAGTGTTTGGTGTGCACATCTTAAATTACTAGATTCATCTTTGTGATTTTATCATGCACATTAAGAAGAGACAGATGGGCCTAGCTGACTTTTAAAGATTCTTTTAGCTTTTGTTTCTGTTTTCGTATAAAACAATTGTGAAATTAGGATCCTCAGGTGATATCTTAAAGTCCAGTTAGTTTTCATTTTTTCAAGAGCAGCATCATTCATTGTTGGCCCCATCATATTCAGTTTTAGAGTTTAGCCTTTGGTGTACTTCACTCTAATATGGTAATTTGTATTAGCAATAAACATGTTTGTCCAAGAGGAAATCCATGTGTGAGTCCTCTAATATTTTCATGATAATTCCGCAAATGAAAATTCCTGGCCACCACACATTTATTACCAAATTCTGAAAGTCCTTGGTTGTCATAATGAATGATATAGAAGCTGCATTTGCTTTTCACTCCCTTTGCAGATCAAACAGAAATGACAATTGAAGGCTTGCAGCCCACAGTGGAGTATGTGGTCAGTGTCTATGCTCAGAATCAAAATGGAGAGAGTCAGCCTCTGGTTCAGACAGCGGTAACCAGTACGTAACCAGTGTTTGTTTTCCATGTTCAAAGTCAAACTTTGTTCTTAGGTGTCTGGATACCTAGTTTGTATCTTGAGCTGAGCCCATTGCAAACATTTTTCCTTCTCAGTGATGAACATACAGGGAAAGAAGTTGGGGAACTACCATAGTTAGCTGTGCTATGCTTTGAATTGCTTTTGCTCAAATGGCCTCAGCAAAATCTTATTAGCCTATAGCAAATCTATAAAATGTTGTGCTTGCGCCTCCTTTTTGATAGCTGGATGGTAAAGTTGATTGAAGTTTGCCACATGAATCTATTATGTTTGGAGGATTTGTGTGGCTGGACCAACACTTAATTTAAATACTCAATTGGGGGGGGGGGGTTTAAAGATTATATCAATCTGAATCTAACATTTAAAATCAACTTTACCACTTCAAGTATAAAAAAATCCAGGTCTGTGAGACTAACATCACATTGCCAAAACAAATCTTGGTAGAATATCCTAAAATGTATATTAATAAATCCTCATTTGAGGACATTTTGCAGGGTAGATACGCATCTCACGTACACTTATGTTTTAGTAAGTGATGCGACATTAAATATTTTCTGAACCAAAAAGTCTTAAGCAAGAGTCAAGTAATTTTCTATTTAATAGTGGGTTAATTGGAATTTAATTCATCAAAGAAAAAATGGTATCTGTAGAACTGCTTTGCATGTTATCAAAATGCTTATTTCACAACTTGCTTTTCACATAACCTCTTACCATTAATTTGCCTAACAGACATTGATCGCCCTAAAGGACTGGCATTCACTGATGTGGATGTCGATTCCATCAAAATTGCTTGGGAAAGCCCACAGGGGCAAGTTTCCAGGTACAGGGTGACCTACTCGAGCCCTGAGGATGGAATCCATGAGCTATTCCCTGCACCTGATGGTGAAGAAGAGACTGCAGAGCTGCAAGGCCTCAGGCCGGGTTCTGAGTACACAGTCAGTGTGGTTGCCTTGCACGATGATATGGAGAGCCAGCCCCTGATTGGAACCCAGTCCACAGGTATATCGTTCATCGCACCACTGAGTGCTCGTGGGAGCAGTGGCTTTATGCCCTGCTGAATGCATTACACTTTTATCAGGCTATTGATCCCCATGTAAGAGGGTACCCAGAAACACAGCCTCTCTTATTAGGAAAGCCCCTCTTTAAAGGAGAACAGTAATAAGCAGTGAAGTGTAGGTGACATAGAGAAATTCTAATAATAGGAAATTTTGGAGTGGTTTGGCTTACTACCAAGGCCATAAAGCAAGACATTTGAAGTTAACATGAAAATTGTCGATTATTTCTTGTCTCCCTGTGGTTATGCTCACTGTGTATAAAAGAAAGAAATCTGGCATCTTAGAGCTTACTCTCAGAAAGGAACCCAAACTGAGCCATTTCATAGTAGCAGGATTCTGAGAAAACATGGGTAAGCCCTTCCTTCTCTGGTTAGAGATCACATGCTCAGTGTATAATTTTGCTTGAAAGCCTAAGAATCAGATGCATAGGAAAGAGTTGGTAGGGCAGATGCTTTCCACCATGCCTTATCTTCTTATGCTTTGTCTCTGAAGCAGCGTGGAACGCTAAAGATGTCCCCTTGTGACAGCATAAAACCTGGAGGTGACAATCTGTATTATTGCTCTCTGCTTCTCTTTTCTGCTTCTGTGTGAGCCAATTTTCTTCCTATGCTGCACCACGGAGAATACTTCAGATTTAGCAGTGATATCTTCCAGTGGGTCCAAATAAAGAGAATAAAAACATAATTCTGTCTTTGGAATGGAATACTCCGTGAAATGGTTTTCTGCACAAAGATAATTTTTGTCAGAAAGGGGCTGCTGCTCATCTTCCCTTACAAATGGAAAATCAATCCTAATGGTCAATAAACCAATGTGACTTTTTTTTTTTAATTCGTTAAGGGAAAGAAAAAAAAAATCTGGACCAACACTTAATTTAAATACTCAATTGGGGGGGGGTTTAAAGATTATATCAATCTGAATCTAACATTTAAAATCAACTTTACCACTTCAAGTATAAAAAAATCCAGGTCTGTGAGACTAACATCACATTGCCAAAACAAATCTTGGTAGAATATCCTAAAATGTATATTAATAAATCCTCATTTGAGGACATTTTGCAGGGTAGATACGCATCTCACGTACACTTATGTTTTAGTAAGTGATGCGACATTAAATATTTTCTGAACCAAAAAGTCTTAAGCAAGAGTCAAGTAATTTTCTATTTAATAGTGGGTTAATTGGAATTTAATTCATCAAAGAAAAAATGGTATCTGTAGAACTGCTTTGCATGTTATCAAAATGCTTATTTCACAACTTGCTTTTCACATAACCTCTTACCATTAATTTGCCTAACAGACATTGATCGCCCTAAAGGACTGGCATTCACTGATGTGGATGTCGATTCCATCAAAATTGCCTGGGAAAGCCCACAGGGGCAAGTTTCCAGGTACAGGGTGACCTACTCGAGCCCTGAGGATGGAATCCATGAGCTATTCCCTGCACCTGATGGTGAAGAAGAGACTGCAGAGCTGCAAGGCCTCAGGCCGGGTTCTGAGTACACAGTCAGTGTGGTTGCCTTGCACGATGATATGGAGAGCCAGCCCCTGATTGGAACCCAGTCCACAGGTATATCGTTCATCGCACCACTGAGTGCTCGTGGGAGCAGTGGCTTTATGCCCTGCTGAATGCATTACACTTTTATCAGGCTATTGATCCCCATGTAAGAGGGTACCCAGAAACACAGCCTCTCTTATTAGGAAAGCCCCTCTTTAAAGGAGAACAGTAATAAGCAGTGAAGTGTAGGTGACATAGAGAAATTCTAATAATAGGAAATTTTGGAGTGGTTTGGCTTACTACCAAGGCCATAAAGCAAGACATTTGAAGTTAACATGAAAATTGTCGATTATTTCTTGTCTCCCTGTGGTTATGCTCACTGTGTATAAAAGAAAGAAATCTGGCATCTTAGAGCTTACTCTCAGAAAGGAACCCAAACAGCCATTTCATAGTAGCAGGATTCTGAGAAAACATGGGTAAGCCCTTCCTTCTCTGGTTAGAGATCACATGCTCAGTGTATAATTTTGCTTGAAAGCCTAAGAATCAGATGCATAGGAAAGAGTTGGTAGGGCAGATGCTTTCCACCATGCCTTATCTTCTTATGCTTTGTCTCTGAAGCAGCGTGGAACGCTAAAGATGTCCCCTTGTGACAGCATAAAACCTGGAGGTGACAATCTGTATTATTGCTCTCTGCTTCTCTTTTCTGCTTCTGTGTGAGCCAATTTTCTTCCTATGCTGCACCACGGAGAATACTTCAGATTTAGCAGTGATATCTTCCAGTGGGTCCAAATAAAGAGAATAAAAACATAATTCTGTCTTTGGAATGGAATACTCCGTGAAATGGTTTTCTACACAAAGATAATTTTTGTCAGAAAGGGGCTGCTGCTCATCTTCCCTTACAAATGGAAAATCAATCCTAATGGTCAATAAACCAATGTGACTTTTTTTTTTTAATTCGTTAAGGGAAAAGAAAAAAAAAACCAAACTACTAAAACCTAAATTCTCTTAGACTGTTGGCATTTACCCAGATGTTTTCAGTGATCCTGAGCATTGCTGGATTAAAAAGCACTTTATTTTTCAGCAAGCATTTTCTTCATTTTGCATCCCCTTTTGTACTTTTCTATACTGAATCTTTGCTTGACTAGGGTACCTACCAAACCAAATAAGCACAACCTATGTACTCGTTGGAATTCACTCTATTTTCCCCCCTCCCCCATTTGTATAAGATGAACTCTAACTGATAACCATCCCAACAGCCATTCCTGCACCAACCAACCTGAAGTTTACTCAGGTGACACCAACCAGCCTGACTGCCCAGTGGACGGCACCCAATGTTCAGCTCACTGGGTATCGAGTGCGGGTGACCCCGAAGGAGAAGACTGGACCGATGAAAGAAATCAACCTTGCTCCCGATAGCTCATCTGTGGTTGTGTCAGGACTCATGGTAAGAAGTGTCTGTTTTTCACTGGAGTAAAGAAGTAGGTCATCTCTTACACAGTTGACCGTGGTGGAAATAAAATGTCATAAGAAATCTGTGTTCTTTGCTGTCAGATTAATTTTGTCATAATTTTGTGTCAAGTAGAATGAAGCTTTTCCAGATGACTCTCAGGGACAGGATTTTATGAGGAGCACTGAATGTTGCATAGCTCTTACATGTATTCTGTTTATTTTAAAATATTGTGTGTGTGTATGTGTGTGTGTGTGTGTAGTGGGGGGAGTAATTTATATAGCCATAGGCTGAATGCATAAATCCATTTTATTTATGGCTTTTCTGAGTGTTATTACTCTTGTAAGAAATATTCTCCAATTTTTACCAATGCAGCTTAATACTACCTTCCTGAAGTCATTTTTTAACCTCTAGAGGTACATGCAAAGAGCTAGCCAGGTACCTAGGAAACTAGTGTACTTCTTAACATAAGGCCAATTTCAGGAGAAACTACAGAAAGAGGGTTCAGAGATAAGACTATTCTCCTCCTCTCTATGATCAGACAAATTCATGATTTGCACCTTTCAAGTCACAAAAGAGAAAACAGGCTAATAGCATTTTTCCTCATTTTGTATCAGCTGAGTGGAAATATCTAAATTATAGCTTACTTGGGCAATACATTTTTAAATTCATGTAGTTAAATATGTTGTTGATCATCTGCAAATTAAGCTAAGAATGTACAGTTCTGTGGTTTTCGCTAGCTTTGTCTTTTTCTTTTCTAACCATTGCATTTTTTTGAATGCTGGAGTGAAAAATTCCCGGGCTTCAGAATATCTCATTGCTGAAGCTTACCATGCCCTTCTTTCTAGGTTGCCACCAAATATGAAGTGAGCGTCTATGCTCTTAAGGACACTTTGACAAGCAGACCGGCCCAGGGAGTCATTACAACTCTGGAGAGTGAGTAATCAAACTTTTTAGTGTTGATTAACTTTCTTTATAAACAAAAACTAAAGAATGGCAAGTGCTTTCTAGATCACTAAGTTAACAATGGAATGATTCCCGGTTTGGAAATTGATTAGCTTGCCTATCTTTTTGAGTTATTTCTGTGGCCCTCTCCAGAAAGTGGTGTACTGGCACATACATAGAATCACTTCATGGTGTGATAGTGTTAGTGCAATGAACTAGGACTTACCCTTAGGTTATGTTCTACTGGTTAGAATTTGTTTTTATAGAGTGAAGGTTGGGGAGGGCATGCTGGCTTCTGTTGTATCTTAACAGTGTAGTGAGTATTAGACGATGGTGGCCCAGATTCTAGTTTTCTGTCATATCAATAACCCACAGTTATTCTCTTTCAGAAATCAAATAAAGTGTCAAAGTTTTGTGATCTACAAAACAGGGATGGCATCATACCTGTTGAGAAAAAATATGAATCCTTATAAGAATGACAAAATACTAGCAATATATTATTATATATATTATATACACACATATATAATTTATATGCCTTCCTTATGTTACTACATATATTTTATATTGTGATAATAATTTTAACACTTGCTGAGGTATTTATAGATATCTAAAGCCAGCCTTGTGAAAAACACTGGCCATATCTGTAAAGCTTTTCATTTCTCAAAAAAAAAAAGATACACAAGGTGAATATTTTCTTTTTTTCCTGATTACTGGCAGCTTTTCTCTCTGGTTGTCACAGGAGAAAATCTACACATTATTCAGTTCAGTTCAGTTCAGTTCAGTCACTCAGTCATGTCCAGCTCTTTGCAACCCCATAAATCGCAGCACGCCAGGCCTGCCTGTCCATCACCAACACCTGGAGTTCACTCAGACTCATGTCCATCAAGTTAGTGATGCCATCCAGCCATCTCATCCTCTGTCGTCCCCTTCTCCTCC
>SJYX01014071.1:118140-149717 GCA_006410675.1 Oreotragus oreotragus
CTCCATCTTTGGCTGCAAAGAATATAATCAATCTGATTTCGGTGTTGACCATCTGGTGATGTCCATGTGTAGAGTCTTCTCTTGTGTTGTTGGAAGAGGGTGTTTGCTATGACCAGTGCATTTTCTTGGCAAAACTCTATTAGTCTTTGCCCTGCTTCATTCCGCATTCCAAGGCCAAATTTGCCTGTTACTCCAGGTGTTTCTTGACTTCCTACTTTTGCATTCCAGTCCCCTATAATGAAAAGGACATCTTTGGGGGGTGTTAGTTCTAAAAGGTCTTGTAGGTCTTCATAGAACCGTTCAACTTCAGCTTCTTCAGCGTTACTAGTTGGGGCATAGACTACGATTTAGTAGGGACAGAAAAATCAGGCAAAATTATTGTAAGATGTTTAAACTTGTGAACTCCAGCAACTAAGTAAGCAAAAATATATGTCTTTAAATTTTCAGGACCTTAATATTACGTATAAAAATAAGATAGTGAACAAGATAACCTACAAAATTCTTTTTTAAATTTATCTGACAATACCAGGTCTTACTTGCAGCTCTCAAGTCTTCCATCTTTAGTTGGTGCATGCAGGGTCTCTGTGGCAGTACGTGCGTTCCCTGACCAGGGCAGCCTGCACTGGGAGCTCAGATTCCCAGCCACTAGACCACCACGAACATCCCAACTTACACAATTCTCTTAAATCTGTAACTTATTCAACCACTAACTTTCCCTAACTGCAGGTATATCTAAGACTACTTAAGAATTCATTCAAGCAAGAACTTGGAAGTCATTATATCATGCTTTGACTGTGGTCATTTCAGTCTTTTTACCTGTCTCACCCAGCTGGAGAGTAGCTGAAAAAGAGGAGTTTGATCGAATGGTGGTTGCTGCATTCACGGTGAATTCTATCTCTAATACCATTTGTAAGATATATCATACTGATTCTTAAAGTTCAGTTCAGTCGCTCAGTCGTGTCAGACTCTTTGCGACCCCATGAATCGCAGCACACCAGGCCTCCCTGTCCATCACTAACTCTCGGAGTTCACTCAGACTCATGTCCATTGAGTCAGTGATGCCATGCAGCCATCTCATCCTCTGTCATCCCCTTCTCCTCCTGCCCCCAATCCCTCCCAGCATCAGAGTCTTCTCCAATACTTTGGCCACCTCATGTGAAGAGTTGACTCATTGGAAAAGACTCTGATGCTGGGAGGGATTGGGGGCAGGAGGAGAAGGGGACGACAGAGGATGAGATGGCTGGATGGCATCACTGACTCAATGGACGTGAGTCTGAGTGAACTCCCAAAGTTGGTGATGGACAGGGAGGCCTGGTGTGCTGCGATTCATGGGGTCGCAAAGAGTCGGACACGACTGAGCGACTGAACTGAACTTTAAGAATCAGTATGATATATCTTACAAATGGTATTAGAGATAGAATTCACCGTGAATGCAGCAACCACCATTCGATCAAACTCCTCTTTTTCAGCTACTCTCCAGCTGGGTGAGACAGGTAAAAAGACTGAAATGACCACAGTCAAAGCATGATATAATGACTTCCAAGTTCTTGCTTGAATGAATTCTTAAGTAGTCTTAGATATACCTGCAGTTAGGGAAAGTTAGTGGTTGAATAAGTTACAGATTTAAGAGAATTGTGTAAGTTGGGATGTTCGTGGTGGTCTAGTGGCTGGGAATCTGAGCTCCCAGTGCAGGCTGCCCTGGTCAGGGAACGCACGTACTGCCACAGAGACCCTGCATGCACCAACTAAAGATGGAAGACTTGAGAGCTGCAAGTAAGACCTGGTATTGTCAGATAAATTTAAAAAAGAATTTTGTAGGTTATCTTGTTCACTATCTTATTTTTATACGTAATATTAAGGTCCTGAAAATTTAAAGACATATATTTTTGCTTACTTAGTTGCTGGAGTTCACAAGTTTAAACATCTTACAATAATTTTGCCTGATTTTTCTGTCCCTACTAAATCGTAGTCTATGCCCCAACTAGTAACGCTGAAGAAGCTGAAGTTGAACGGTTCTATGAAGACCTACAAGACCTTTTAGAACTAACACCCCCCAAAGATGTCCTTTTCATTATAGGGGACTGGAATGCAAAAGTAGGAAGTCAAGAAACACCTGGAGTAACAGGCAAATTTGGCCTTGGAATGCGGAATGAAGCAGGGCAAAGACTAATAGAGTTTTGCCAAGAAAATGCACTGGTCATAGCAAACAGCCTCTTCCAACAACACAAGAGAAGACTCTACACATGGACATCACCAGATGGTCAACACCGAAATCAGATTGATTCTATTCTTTGCAGCCAAAGATGGAGAAGCTCTATACAGTCAACAAAAACAAGATCAGGAGCTGACTGTGGCTCAATCATAAACTTCTTATTACCAAATTCAGACTTAAATGGCAGAAAGTAGGGAAAACCGCTAGACCATTCAGGTATGACCTAAACCAAATCCCTTACGATTATACAGTGGAAATGAGAAATAGATTTAAGGGACTAGATCTGATAGAGTGCCCGAGGAACTGTGGAATGAGGTTCTTGACATTGTACAGGAGACAGGGATCAAGACCATCCCCATGGAAAAGAAATGCAAAAAAGAAAAATGGCTGTCTGGGGAGGCCTTACACATAGCTGTGAAAAGAAGAGAGGCAAAAAGCAAAGGAGAAAAGGAAAGATATAAGCATCTGATTGCAGAGTTCCAAAGAACAGCAAGAAGAGATAAGAAAACCTCCTTCAGCGATCAATGCAAAGAAATAGAGGAAAAGAACAGAATGGGAAAGACTAGAGATCTCTTCAAGAAAATTAGAGATACCAAGGGAACATTTCATGCAAAGATGGGCTCGATAAGGGACAGAAATGGTATGGACCTAACAGAAGCAGAAGATATTAAGAAGAGGTGGCAAGAATACACAGAAGAACTATAAGATTTTCACTACCTGGATAATCACGATGGTGTGATCATCTAGAGCCAGACATCCTGGAATGTGAAGTCAAGTGGGCCTTAGAAAGCATCACTACGAACAAAGCTAGTGGAGGTGATAGAATTCCAGTTGAGCTATCTCAAATTCTGAAAGATGATGCCGTGAAAGTGCTGCACTCAATACGCCAGCAAATTTGGAAAACTCAGCAGTGGCCACAGGACTGGAAAAGGTCAGCTTTCATTCCAATCCCAAAGAAAGGCAATGCCAAAGAATGCTCAAACTACCACACAATTGCACTCATCTCACATGCTAGTAAAGTAATGCTCAAAATTCTCCAAGCCAGGCTTCAGCAATATGTGAACCGTGAACTTCCTGATGTTCAAGCTGGTTTTAGAACAGGCAGAGGAACCAGAGATCAAATTGCCAACATCCGCTGGATCATGGAAAAAGCAAGAGAGTTCCAGAAAAACATCTATTTCTGCTTTATTGACTATGCCAAAGCCTTTGACTGTGTGGATCACAATAAACTGTGGAAAATTCTGAAAGAGATGGGAATACCAGACCACCTAACCTGCCTCTTGAGAAATCTGTATGCAGGTCAGGAAGCAACAGTTAGAACTGGACATGGAACAACAGACTGGTTCCAAATAGGAAAAGGAGTACGTCAAGGCTGTATATTGTCACCCTGCTTATTTAACTTATATGCAGAGTACATCATGAGAAACGCTGGACTGGAAGAAACACAAGCTGGAATCAAGATTGCCGGGAGAAATATCAATAACCTCAGATATGCAGATGACACCACCCTTATGGCAGAAAGTGAAGAGGAACTAAAAAGCCTCTTGATGAAAGTGAAAGAGGAGAGTGAAAAAGTTGGCTTAAAGCTCAACATTCAGAAAACGAAGATCATGGCATCCGGTCCCATCACTTCATGGGAAATAGATGGGGAAACAGTGGAAACAGTGTCAGACTTTATTTTTGGGGGCTCCAAAATCACTGCAGATGGTGACTGCAGCCATGAAATTAAAAGACGCTTACTCCTTGGAAGAAAAGTTATGACCAACCTAGATAGCATATTCAAAAGCAGAGACATTACTTTGCCGACTAAGGTCCGTCTAGTCAAGGCTATGGTTTTTCCTGTGGTCATGTATGGATGTGAGAGTTGGACTGTGAAGAAGGCTGAGCCCTGAAGAATTGATGCTTTTGAACTGTGGTGTTGGAGAAGACTCTTGAGAGTCCCTTGGACTGCAAGGAGATCCAACCAGTCCATTCTGAAGGAGATCAGCCCTGGGATTTCTTTGGAAGGAATGATGCTAAAGCTGAAACTCCAGTACTTTGGCCACCTCATGCGAAGAGTTGACTTGTTGGAAAATATTCTTATGCTGGGAGGGATTGGGGGCAGGAGAAGGGGACGACAGAGGATGAGATGGCTGGATGACATCACTGACTCGATGGATGTGAGTCTGAGTGAACTCTGGGAGTTGGTTATGGACAGGGAGGCCTGGCGTGCTGTGATTCATGGGGTCGCAAAGAGTTGGACACAACTGAGCGACTGAACTGAACTTACTGAACTTATACTACGTACCCACTCATTCTAGGTGTTTTTCTGTATATTAACATTTAATCCTCATTACAACCCCATCTTATAGATGAGAGGCCCAAATCAGAGAGAGTTTTTTGATTTTTGCAGTTATTAATAAATTGTGATCCTATGCTCTTAACCACTTCGCTATGCTAATTCTTAAACCAATGCATTAAGGCACATATAACTTTGCCTCCTAATTGCCTGCAGAGTGAGGAAGAGAAAGTCTAAGATTACTAATATTATGACTGGGGACTACCACAGATGTTGGAGTCATCAATCAAGTCAGGGAATGTAGAATGATTTGGTTGCATTCAACCCTAACTACAGATGCCTACATTCAGCTGCTTCCTTGATTTCTTCATTTGGATATAATGATACCAATTTAGCTGCAATGAAAGGCATCTAGAGTAACCATTGGCTTATTACAGGGTCAGGAACTGTCTCACACCAAAGTTCACACTGGTATACAAGCTGTGACTCAGAAAATCCTTGGGGCCCATCCTATTGCTCGAGCTCACAACCCTACCACACTCCATCAGAAATGGAGAGAGAGAAAGGAGCATCTCTTTTCTTTTGCAGTATGATCTCGAAGTGGCTCACATCATTTCTGCTCACATCCCACTAGCCAGAACAGTGACATGGCTACACCTAGAGAGTTTATTATAGGAAACCATTGATCTGGCCAGGTGTTCTACTATCATGGATGAAGAGAAGAGTGCACTTTAGAGGCCGACTAGCAATCACTCTGTACTGCAGACATATAGGCATCTCAAATTTAACATTAAAAAAAACCAATTCTTGCTTATTCTTCCAAAACCTTCTTTTCTTCACAATTATCCACATCTCAGTGAATGACGGAAAATAGGGCACAGTCAGCAGTTTGATTTCAGATCTGAATGAATTTGAGGTGAATGTAGGACATTCAGTACAAATTTCCAATAAGCAGTTGAAAATACATATCTGAAGTTTCTGAGTGAGGTCAGTGTCCAAGATTCAGACTCGGATTTCTGACTGACATAAGTGATCCCTGGTGGCTCATGCAGTCAAGAATCTGCCTTCAATGCAGAAGACCTGGGTTCGATCCCTGCGTCCGGAAGATCCCTGGAGAAAGGAATGGCAGTCCACTCCAGTATTCGTGCCTGGAGAATTCCATGGACAGAGGAGTCTGGTGGGCTACAATCCATGCGGTTGCACAGAGTTGGACACAACTGAGCAAGCACGCATGCTCACACACAGAATATACATGAACAAGTTTTGTGAGCAACTGTGTAAAAATGGTGGGTCAAGAGTATCAAAAGCAGAGAAGACTAGCATTCTGTAAAGATTTGAGGAGTCATCTAAGACACAGGAGAAGAGGATGGAGATCTCAGCATGATGGAATCAAGGCAGCAGTTTCCAGTAGATTAGCAATGTGGAAGGCTGCAAAGAGGTCAGATACCATGAAAATTGAAAGGCAACTTTTCAATTTGATTATTATGCCATTGCTGACATACGTACAAGCAATATATATAGTAAAATGGGAGCAAATACTACATTTCAGTAGTTGAAGAGGGACTTGGAAGCAAATGATAATCTGATAGGTCTTCCAAAATGAACAAAGTTAAGAAGAGAATTAATGAATAGGAGAAGGAATTAATAGGAGAGGGATTAAGTCCCCAGACGCACCTAACTCCCATATACATTAACTCTAGAAAGGAAGAATGGCTCATGCTTTAAGACAGAAGATCAAGGGAAGTGCAAATTTGGGTAATCTGTAGGAACAAAGGTGAAGGAGTGAAGTTTATGCCTGGAGTCTGTAATGATAAATGATCACTACTGCTAGTACTAAGCACTACAATTTGCTGAGCACTTGTCCAGTCAGGCAATGGTCTTCACAGAATTTTGCTACAACAGTGTTTCTTAAATATGGAGAGATACTCATATACTGAAAGCCTAGTCTTCTACAGTTGTGTGTGTAACATTTTGATGTAACCTAAATATATCAACAGTAACTTTTATCCCATTGTATCTGACCATTTTTTGTTCCATTCTTTCAGCTTCCTCCTGATCCCAAAGGCATGCTAGGGAATAAAAAATTGTCTGTGCATTTTGATTCATCTGTTGTGACTCACATCAAAAAGAAATTCTGAGCATCAAAACAGCCATTTAAAAACAAAAAACAAAAAAAACTTCAGCAATCTGGAGCAAACTTTCATAAAAACTGTTCGGTTATTTTGAAAAGTATGTCATTTTACTGGTGTGATTTCCTCTTGGACTGTGAGTGAGTTCTTGAGGGCAAGGATAGGGATTGTTGATCTTTTATTGTTTTCAAAAGCCTGGCACAGAGCTTGGTAAACAGTATAAGTTCAAAGTTTGTTAAAGGAATTAATGAGCTATGTGAAAAAAAATTAAACTGCTCCTTTAACTTTACACTGAAATGGGAAACTTAGAAACTACTGGGTCTCATTTTGCGTAGAACAGTCAAACAAATTTATTACTTAACTTAGGAGGTAATAACTTGTTTTCCTGGGAAAACATACCTGAAGGAAAATATGGGTCTTACTTGGGAAAAAATTTATTCATAAAAACCGATATATATGGAGATGGAACACCATTAGGATTCTAAGGATTCCTGACAAAGTTCATGTTGCTAATTTCTAACAGCAACATTTTTGAAATCTGAAAACGAACAAGGCAAAGAGCACAGTGGGTTTCTGAAATAAGTCTGATACAGGTAAGAATGCGTATTTAATATTAATAAGATAAAAGGGCTATATTTCTCCAGATTCCAAGGAGGAATTGGGATCCTTTTTGATCTTAGTAAAGAATCAGCATTTAAGACACTTAACTAAGAGCAGGTTTCTCTTGTCTTTATAATTTTCTTGGAACTCAGGGTTTTCTGCCATGTTTGGTATACTTATTATTTTTTAAACTTACATTTCACTTATTTAATTTTTACTTAACAGGAAATAGAATTGCTAACAGAATCTTCACATGCTAGATATAGTAACATTTTAATAACATCTTTAAACTTTTTCATTTGCCTATTTTGATAACATGCAAAGATAAATCCTTGACACTAATTTTAACTAGTCTCGCCCATAAAACATAACTGAAAGTTCCCAAATGCGAATCTGTAATGGAAAGAAATGAAAAAAGAATAAGGAATGACATTAAAATTGGACATGACTTAACACTGTCATTTATCATTAGTTATTTCAGAATGGGCGCCCCTGGTGAATTATCCCTTAATAATGTAAAATTCCACTAGATTACTTTTCTTTTTTTGTTGGGAATCAGTATGTGTGTNCCAGACTTGCAACTCAAGTAGAACAAAGAGGAGGCTGTCTCTAGAATTAGTGAGGGTTCCTGGTAACTATGGAGCACACAGGGTAGATCTGGGGCAGGAAAATCTGGCAGATAGAAACGACCCCTCACTGAAATTCCATTTCTCTCCTTGGTTGGTTGGGACCTTTGCACTCTCCATTTTTATTTGTCTCCCTTTGCTTGTTTACACAGTAGGGGTTATTGAGAAAAGAATAGGGGAAGTCATGTCAATTCCTCACTATAACACCTTCTCCCCCACTTTGGATATGCTAATCATTGCAGTTCCGAGTTCCTGGAACCTCTGCTAGTGCCACCTTGACGGGCCTTACCAGGGGGGCCACCTACAACATCATAGTGGAGGCAGTAAAAGACCAGCAGAGGCAGAAGGTTCGCGAGGAGGTGGTCACTGTGGGCAATTCTGGTATGTGGATGTTTGGGTTATCGGGGCGCACTGTGGGCCAGCCCAGTGATGCCTCTTCAGGCGACTGTTCTTTCCCTCTTTTTGTCTTTTGACTTTGGGAAATAATTCCATGAAGAAAATGAGCAACTTTAAATTCCATCCTTTTTCCCTCAAAGTATCCTAGTATGTTAGAAAATACGTAAGAATAAGAAAAAGAATCTCAAACATGGTGTGGTGATAGGCCTGGAAGGGACTTCAAGTATTGTTTAGTCCAACACTCTGAGCTCCAGCCGGGTGTGATACAGGACACAAGTCTCCAGTTCTCTGTTCCCAGACCCCCTTCATCTTACTAGGTTGCTGCTCCCGAGTAATGTTTAAGTACTGAAAGGATTGCTTCAGTCATGTCTGACTCTTTGCAAGTCCATGGGCTGTAGCCCACCTGGCTCCTCTGTCTGTGGAATTCTCCTGGCAAGCATACTGGAGTGGGTTGCCATTCCCCTCTCCAGGAGATCTTCCCAACCCAGGGATTGAACCTGGGACCCAGGTCTCCCATATTGCAGGCAGATTCTTTACCATCTGAGCCACCAGGGAAGTCCTGGTGATTACCTGTAAAGGAAATTCCTTATCTGCATATATCAGTGCCTGCTGGGTTTTGCTCCTGATGTAAAATGCTACCAACTCCTATTTCTGTCCAAAGAGTTCCCTTATTCCCACATTATTTCATGATTGTGTGTATATGCTTGGTCGCTCACCTGTTTCTGACTGTGACCCCATGGACTGTAGTCCATCAAGCTCCTCTGTCCATGGGATTTCCCAGGCAAGGATACTAGAGTGGGCGGCCATTTCCTCCACCAGGGGCCCTGACTCAGGGATTGATTGAACCTGCATCTCCTGTGTTGGCAGGCAGATTCTAGCGCATATTTCAAGACAATAGAAGCCCAAAACTGCAATAGAGGTTAAATGGTCATTGACTCTTCTTTATAGCACCTGGATATTTGTTTTCGTTTTTTGGCCATGCCTTGTGGCTTGCAGGATCTTAGTTTCCCTGACCAGGGATTGAACCCAGGCCATGGCAGTGAAAGTGCCAAGGCCTAACTACTGGACCACTGGGAAATTCCCTAGAAAGTCCTTTTAAACCAGTAGTGTATCAGCTGGCTTTTCAAACTGCGACAGCTAAAGATTCACCAGAAACATGAAATAGAGAATAATCAGAACCATGAATCTTCCCACCAGAGAGTTCTCTATTCCCTATTAACAGGGAGTGCTAAATTCTATCTGCCCAGTGATAGGTTTTATTTCTATGGCCAGATACTTAACCTCAACCTCAGCCTTCTTTCTCATTTGACAGATGACTGTGTTATTGTACATAAACTCCAATGAATTAGCAGGTTTTTTTTTTTGGGGGGGTGGATCATTTTATGCTTATTGAGTTATCCATTTAATGTGCACCTTTTGCTTCCTGTGGTTTCGCTAGTAGAATGCCACATGAAACGAATTTCAAGAGCACAAAGGACTTTGTGCTTTTTCCTCATCATTTTTTAAAAAGATTCCATCTCCAAAACTTTACTCCTGGTTATTTTTAGGAGGGTTATTGAAACCCTCCTAGCAGTTTAAATTCTTTCCATTTTTCCTTCCGACTCATTACCAACAGCAATATTCTGCATTTTAGCCAGGTTCTCCCAGCTCTGAGACATTTCAGAAGTCTTAGTTTTGACAAAAGTCTTATTTTCTTCCAGTTTGATTGCTTTCAAAATATTAGGCACTTCAAATATTATTGCTTTTGAGTTTTTATTTTTGCACTGTGAAAAGAAATGTACACAGTGGGATTTAGAGTCACAGAGGTTAGTTTATTTAATTTTTAGAGACTGAATTGAAGCATGTTTTATTTGCATAGATTATTTTAAAATCAGCTTTCACAAAACATAAAAGACCAGATCTTAGACAACATGAAGAGATTTCATTAGTGATTCCTAAGTCACTGATATTCCGCTACTTCCTCTTACTTGGAACAGATTGGTTTATTGATAAAGTAAAGCAGTCTGACCATTATGACAAATCTAAGCTTTTTGCACTATTATGCAAAACATGCAGTGAAGTGAATATCACATTTATGTGATTACATTTTTATATTTATTTTTTTTTTAATTTTATTTTATTTTACTTTACACTACTCTACTGGTTTTGGCATACATTGACTTGAATCCGCCACGGGTGTATGGTATATAACATTGCTGACTTTGCATTAAAAGCAAAAGCCGCCCTCTAATAATTACTCTTTATTTGGTGAGCATGTTCTAAGTGTTGGCAATAGGCCAATACCTGGAATTCATGATCACATGTGATCTTCACAAGATCCTCAGCAGCAGGAAGGATTTTTATTATTATTATCCCCACATTACCGAGGAGGGAAAAAAGGCAGAGAAACATTGTATTACTAGCTTAAGGTCACTCAGATACTGATGGAGAGGAATTTCCAGCCTTTGTACCTCATGATAACTGCCTCACCATCTGTCCCATATTCTATCAATTATATTTACCAGAAATGATGTGTTTTTTTTGTTTTTAGAACTGAGGGCAAAAATGAAAGATGGGCTCCTTTTAAGAGGCTGTGGCAAGTGTTCACCAGCAAAATCTAAGCATTGCTCATTAGAGCAGCTGATGCACTGATGGAACCCATGAGTGCCTCCTAATGCTCCTGGGATTTGGGTTTAGAATAGTCATCATATACGGTAATCTGGTTTTCTTCTTATGGTCCAAAGCTATAATAAAATGTCTTTCTTCCTTCTCTCTCTCTTCACGCAGTTGACCAGGGCCTGAGTCAGCCCACAGATGACTCCTGCTTCGACCCCTACACGGTCTCCCATTATGCCGTTGGAGAGGAGTGGGAGCGATTGTCTGATTCTGGCTTTAAACTCTCATGCCAGTGCTTAGGCTTTGGCAGTGGTCATTTCAGATGCGATTCATCTAGTGAGTAGCTTGCTTTGTCCATCTCTTGCAGTTCCACGCAATCGCACAGGGTGCCGGGAAGCATGTTTGGCAGACAAGGCTCTTCCAAACATGAAGCAAATGAAGGGAGATTGCTTGACTCAAAGTAACATTTTGCATCATATAAAAATGATGGGAAATTTTACTTGTTGAATATGGCTTCATCTCAAAGGTTGTATTTCAATATGACTATTAAACATTAATTTGCAATGGTAATATGATTTTTAAAGTTTTCTTGTTAAATGAATAAAGTGAGGTTTAATGAGTCAAGTCTAATGAAGGGTAGCAGAGACACAAAGAAACCTCAAATCTCTTTTAATCTTTAGTGTTTAGCATGGTAAGAGATGAACATTTATACTTACAAACACTCTGCTTCAGTTCAAACCAAATACACACATATCATAGTATAGAAACACATTTACCCATCTCCCATACACAGATATCATACACACACATACACACATTGGTTAGCTTGAACCTTGCCAAGTAATCTAGAGAGTAAAGATGATCCATTTGTAGATAGTCAAGAATCAACTTCAGTTGAAAAATATTTTTTAATTAAAAGAGATTTTAATATTTTAAATTATGTTTTAGTTAAAATAATCCTAGGAATTGCTTATCATGCTTTGAGATTTAGTATTAGCATTTATGTCTTTGTTTTTAGGAGATGTGATTATTATTGAAAACTGGTTTATTTTTATAGGTGTTAACCATTATGCCTCATAACAAGCCTCTTACATACACATACAAAAATTGTATTCAGAAAAATACAACATAATAGACTTTTTAAAGATTTTCAGAGTATTTTACTTATGTATTTGAAACGGTTTAATTCAAACAAATATAAAAACAACTAATTTTTTCAATGCAGAACTACTATGCTTGACTGTTTGAAAATGGAAAGAGCAGTATAAGTGTCGTACTGCTGTTTAGGAGTTGGAAGTTTTAACACGTGGTGTCAATTAGGTGGTTTTTAATTTCTGAAACTGAATTGTTTTTAAGTCTATGTATTTATTACCTATGTAAGTACTTAGGCACAGTTATGAGAGCAGAGCTATAAGTTGATTTATGTGATTCTTTGGCTCAACTTACAGTTTTTTCCTTGATGTCATGATTATTCAATAACATTTTTAAAGTTTTGGGAATGATTGATGTGTTGATAAAATAGAAGTCGTGTATGTTATACAAACTTCTGAAGTTTGTTTTTAGTATAAACTTTGAAGATTAAAAAGTTATCTTTTATGTATAGAAGTTAAAGAATATATAACTGAATTTTAGATATTCCTTGGAACCAGTTTTATTTGTAAGAATGACAACCACTGATTTATCATTTTTTTTGTTTTTATTTTGATATTTAGGTTTATTCTTTCACTTTTCATATTTACAAGAAGCCAACTGATCTTTGTTTTTTGGTTAATTGAACTTTGTACCCAGGATCTCTGCAAAAGTGACTTTTCATCTATGATCTATTCCTAAAAATCTACTCAAATCCTAGTTTAGCCTTCCCAATTTTAAATCTTAACAGGGAGAAGTCAAATGAAAGTCATTGACTATTCTTGTGAAATGATTATGATGGAATAAATTGGTTCTTAAAATGTCCGAGAAAATGCTAAGCTGCAAAGATAATAATTTTAAAATCCAACCAAAAAAGTGGCTTGTCAAAGGAATCATGACCTTCAGCTTTCCTTACTACTCCTTGCGGATACTGGGCTTTGAAAATTCAGGGGCATGTCCCATTTCACTCAGCATCGTGTGAGTCAGAAATGCCAATAACTCCTTGCCTCTGATTTTCTCCACCCCCCAGAATGGTGCCATGACAACGGAGTGAACTACAAGATTGGAGAGAAGTGGGATCGTCAGGGAGAGAATGGCCAGATGATGAGCTGCACGTGTCTTGGAAATGGAAAAGGAGAATTCAAGTGTGATCCTCGTACGTTGCCACAGATCATCTTAGTGCCTGTTGAACACTCCCGCTTTTCATTACTAAGCTGTAACTCTCATCCCTGGAAATGACTGACTTTAGATCTTGACGAGTGAACAGTGGGTTTGTTAATTTTCTGATTTGGGAAAGCAGAGACAGGCTTCAAAAATGAGCCATGATTTAATGTGATTGTAGGGCACTTTAGCACTTCTCCGACCTGAGTGTTTTGACTATAATCTGCAGTGAAATGTTACAAGAAAGCTTTACAAGTCTTTGGATTCAACTTTTGAAATATGATCTCTGTCTTGGCATTGAACTTTTTCTAGTTCATTATCTCTGGTCTTTGGAAATACTGCCCTAAGATCTATACAGCAGTACCTCTGTACGGATGATTCCTATTGACAACGTGGAATGTGGGCTGTGATGATACAAACTTAGGAAAGAAACAGAACCCACCCTCACAGAGNTTCAGTCCCTGGGTTGGGAGGATCCCCTGGGGAATGGAATGACTATCCACTCCAGTATTTGGGCCTGGAGAATTCCATAAACCAGTGCTATCCTTGGATAACTCATAAATATTCCTCCCCCTCTTTCCACTTCCCTCCCTTTTACCTTGAACCTTCTATATATTTGGTGTCTCCATCCAAACTGGATCGAGAAGTTGATCTGCAGACTAGGTTCCTACTTCTCCATTCTTTGGCCATTGAATCAAGTTTGTGCTGTTTTAATCTCAGCATCAGTTTGTGCTACTCACTGCATGAATCCCATCAGAGAAAGAACATCTCTGACCCAGATGAGGGGTCATGGCCTGGGCTAGGACCCCGGTGCAGGTCCAGCCAACCAATTTGGTAGCTATAAGAAGTGGGGTTTGGGAAAACAGAGTAGATGAAAGATTGAAGGAACTCAGAAACTTTCTGGCTACCAGCTCAAAAACTGAGGCAAAACCCAATTTCCATACACTAATATCATCTTCTGTTACCTTTTATGTCTCATACACACAAAAACATTACGAAAGCAATACGTAGCTTTTCTTATGAATAGTATTTATCACACCCCAGGTGGTGTTCTAAGTGCTCTTAAACAGTTTGTTCCATTTACTCCTTAGGGCAACCCTAAGAGTTGTGTACTGCAATATCACTTTACAAGCAGAAAGTGAGGGCAAGTCTACGTGAACCACCTAACATCACACAGCTTGTTAGTAACAAAGCTGGAACTTGAACCCGATAAACCAGCCCTGGATTGTGTGCTAAGAATCAGGAGCTACTCAGCCTCTCTGAGAGCAAATCCATTTCCATTTTGTAGATGAGAAAACAAAATTCCAAGAGGCTGGTGACTTAGTGATAAAGAATCTGCCTGCTAATGCAGGAGACATGGGGCTGACCCCTGGGTTGGGAAGATCTCCTGGAGAAGGAAATGGCAACCCACTCCAGTATTCTTGCCTGGAAAACCCCATGGACAGAAGAGTCTGCTGGGTCACAGTCCTTGGGATCACAAAGAGTCGGACACGACTGAGCAACTAACGCAAGGCATGTGCCCAGATCACCAAACTGATGAGTATCAAAACGGCCCAAAGGTGGTTTCCTAGAAGGAAAGCGAGGAACGCCATCAAGAACAGGTGTGGTGAGGAGGGGGCATGGCAGGGGAGCTGCTGGCAAAATTCTTTTTCACTCATTGATGGTGATATATGTGTTTATTTAAAAATGATTCTCGGGAATTCCCTGGTGATCCAGTAGGTAAGAGAACTTTTCGCTTTTACTGCTGGAGCCCATATTAAATAACTGGCCAGGGCACAGCATGGCTGAAAAAAAAAGATTCTTCAAGCTACAGATGGCATGGTTTATTACATTTATCTTTTAAAGTAAATTTGTGCCTAGCACAGTGTTTAGCAAAAATGAGCTTTAAGAGTACCCAAGAATGGAAGCACTGGAAACTTGAAGACCTGCAGGAACTCATGCTCTCAGGAAGGGACAAAGACTGGGCTTTAGTAAGAAGGTGCCCCTGGAGGTATCAGGATGGTACAAGCTGCCCTCAGGGGACGGTTCATAAATGAGTAAGGGCTGATGTTTTTCTTCCTGGGCCCTAGGCGCTCCCCCAACTGAAATACACTGTTTACTGATCCAGATGTTTCGTTATGAGTTTTCTGCTCAGACTGCAGGAAGCTAGAAGTCCTGGCTCCTTTCAGACACTGGTATTAGAAACCACGACCTTAGTATTAGTTAAGCTCACTGCCCCCGGGGTGTCCCACTTCTTGGTGCTCTCAGTCGATAAAGTGTGAGAATATTCCTTTTAAAAATTTTCTACCTTATTTTTATATTAACTGGTTGAAATATTTACAAATGAAATATATAGACTTTGCTTCAAAATAGTGTTTAGGCATTGCAAGTGGGGTAGATAAAACTTAAGCAGTAATGAAATATTATAGATACCTAGAATTTTACTATTTTGTGTTCATCCCAAAACATCCATAATAAAGATCTTTTAAAAATTCAGAAAACTACTTACAACTATATGCTAATTAACAATTTGGAAAACTTAAAACAGTCAAATTCCTAGAGGGGAAAAAAATACTTTGCTAGAAATTACTTAGAAATATAAAAGCTATTTAAGCTAAAACAATTATTAGAAATTATTATATTTATTGGTGTAAATTTTTGGACTAATCCTCCTGCAGATAATTATGAACACTGGCCAAAAATATTTAAAAGGTCTATTTGAAGCTCCTGTAAAGCAACCAAAAGCTGGTGGGAACCAAAGGGGATCAATCTTCAAAGGGAGAGAAGATGGTACGTCAGTTCTCCACAAATTGATCTACAGATTCAACGCAATGCCAATTAAAATCTCAAGAGGTTTTTTCCTGTAAAAAAAGACTAGCTGATTCTAAAATTTATATGGAAATGCCAAGCACCTGCACATAGCCAAGAAATCTTCCCAAAAGACTACTGGGAAGGACTCACATTACCCAATTTCACAATTTACTATTAAGTTACAATAATCAAGACAGTGCCTAACTAAGATGGTATAGACTGAAGATTATGAAAGTTTATGCTTTAGTTTTAAAAAAGGTTATTTTCAAAATTCCATACATGATTTTTCACCTACACATAGGCAGGGTATAAAATAATGTATTGATGAAGTCAGTGATGGAAGAGCCGGAGATTCGTGTGAGCCAGGATTATTCCCAGCTCATCGCAAGCCTCAATCACAACTTTGTCAGCGGCAGAACCGGAAGGGGCAGCGATGTAGGCCACGCCACTCTGGGAGGGGAAGACAGAGACCGACTCTCAAAATACAACCTCATGCCAAAACATGCCAGAATCAACCACTACCACTGCCAGCCCCAGTAAAGAGAGTAAGCTAACAACAATTCACATTGCATACTGATTCATTGTCAAAGAGGCAAAATAACGGAATTTGGGCTATCCATAGAGCAAATAATTCCCTAGCTATTATACTGATACATCATTATCATCACAACTTACATATAACTCATAGAACTGAAAAATTCAGAAGCACTATTTTTAAAACAGTTAGTACATAATAACCAAATCTATGCAAACACACACCAACTTCATGCTTACCCTTTTAGCTCTGTCTACATTGTCCCGGAAAGGAAAGAAGGCATCAGAGCTGACGGAAACTTCATTAAGTTTGTCAACCCATTCCTTTTTTTCTGTCTCGGTTAACAGCTCAGGGACCTCCTCAAACAGTGCCTTCCACTTGATCAAATCTTCACCCTGTAAGTGGGGACAGGGGGGAAATACAAGTATTACACCCATTTTCAGTACTATCTGATACAAATCAGAACGCTGGGAAGTACTCTACAATCTACTTTTATTCTTATTCATATATGTAAATCCTCTTCCAGGACTTAGAGCACAATTTGCTATGTAATAATCAAGCAGAAAAATCAAGTATTAACGTCATTTTTAAAAAAGACTGTTTGAAGCACCTCCTGGTTACAAGGCATGTTCTCCAACACCACTTGTTGATTGTATTGTGGATTCCTATCCCTGGCTGGACAACCTAGTGGAGCTGACTCACCCCCTCAGAAGACTAGAACTTAATTTTTATTTTGTAACCACCACCCAATAAGCACTTGTATTTCCAGAAACTGGGCTAAGTCCTATGTTTTTTAGCAGGCTACCTAATACCTGCAATTTCAATGCTCCCTCATACCTTCTTTAAGGTAGAAAACATTAAAGAACATGAAACATACCACAAGTACACTGAGTTGTTAATGGAGTTTCTGGAGAATGTAGGGGGGCGTGTGCTACCTGCTGGCAAGTAACCTGTATGCGATGTTGGATACACATCCATCACACAGCAAGCAACATGCCTGGCACTGTGACAGACATCCAAGATGGGTGAAGAACAGTCCCTGCCATCACAACTCAGAACCAGCAGGGGGTTCAAGTACACAAAACTAAACCGGGGCTATGACCTAAGAAGACAGATGATCTGTGGTGTCAGAAAGGGAGAAAGAACGCCAAAGAAAGGCAAACGAGACAGAGGTTGTTCAGTTTAGTAATTTCAGACAATCTAAAGCTTCAAGAAAAATACGATGGCCAAAAAATTCCTTCAAGTTTTTCCGTAACATCTTACAGAAAAACCCAAACAAACTTTTTGGCCAACCTGATACCTTTTCTCTTTGTAGTGATGATGACAGTTAACCAGGAAAGGGTAAACCCCACTCATTAACAGCCCTTTTACCTCGCCGATAGTTCCAGTAACATACTGATCGATGGCATTGGAGATTTCTGCTCTCTTCACGCCAGTTTTAAACTTCATGGAAAGCACTTGTGGGTGATGTCTAAGCCACCAATAGTTTGCCTTATCACCTGCAAGGCGTGTGCAGTGTATACGAGACTGCTGTCCTGCTCCGATGCCGATAACCTGAAGAACATGGGCATTAAAATGCATACTTCTCCAACAACATGTTTCTCAACGGATTTTTTTGTGCATAGTCCCCTCAAATCTATCAATTTGGGGGGAGAAAAAAAAAATTAGGCCAAACGAAGTACAAATAGTCTTAAAAGGTAGGGTAACATGTTTTATAAATACTGTTCATATTTTACTCTTCAGTGACATTTGAGGCATGCTATTAATATTACAGAAGTTTCTAGAACTTTTGGATATCAGCAGTAAAGTATGGTCTTACTGGAACTTATTAGACCAGCAGTCACAATCTTCCAGATTTTTGTTACTACACGTTAGCAATCTTTCAACAGTTTTTAGTCACTAAGTCGTGTCTAGCTCTTTTGAAATAGTAGGCAATCCACTAAAATGCTGAATTTGAAAGGGTCTTCCAGGTTATTAATATTAATTAATTCCGATTAATATCCACTCTCCCCTCCACTTATGGGCTAAATAATTTAACAAATGTCTAGAGAGGAGCTCAAGACACCATGAGAAGAAACAGTGCTAAAGTTATTATGGTAAATCCAGGTTCACCCCAGAGCTAGTAGAGTTCTGGTGATGAGCCATCTTGGTTCTGTACTCTGTGGGCTGAGGTGAGGTGAGGTGAAGTGAAGTGAAGTCACTCAGTCGTGTCCGACTCTTTGGGACCCCACAGATTGTAGCCTACCAGGCTCCTCCGTCCATGGGATTCTCCAGGCAAGAGTACTGGAGTGGGGTGCCATTTTCTTCTCCAGGGGATCTTCCCAACCCAGGGATCAAACCCAGGGTCTCCCATGTTGTAGGCAGACACTTTACCGTCTGAGCTGCCAGGGAAGTCTACTCTGTGGGCTGGTGCACTAAGAAAGAAGGTCTCTAGCTCAATATTGGTTCAGAAGAGATGTTCAACATCTTGACTGTGGTAGTGGTCAAACAATCATATAATCTGTGCAAAGTGTTAAACTTTTTTAAAAAGGGTGCATTTTACTGTACATAAATTTATACCTCAATAAAGTTGATTTTAAAAGATGATGCTAACTCCCAGCTTGCAGGTTCTTAAAAAGTAAAATGACTTACAGAAATATAAATAAAAATAACTTTCAAGCTGCGAAATAATGGGCTAGTACTTTCTACTTCCTCTTCACTGGAAATACGACTGACAGGGAGGAGGGGCGCGAATAAACTAGTTCTGTAGGAGCTATTAACAGTCTGCTAATCCAAAATGTGCCAACTCATTCCAGGTAAGGAACAAGAGGACCACTCTAACACTTAATGCCAACAATACTTTGTAGTCATCACCGAGTAAATACTGACAAACCCAAAAAGAAAAACTTGGCAACATCTTCCTTTTCAAGCCAGTCTAGTTCCCAAGGCAGATGGATTTTTGAGTATCGTTTTGTAAAACCAGTTCCCCTCCAGGTGAGCCTGACAGCTTGGTTACCTGCCCATTCTTGGCATAGCACACGGAGTTAGACTGAGTGTACTTGACAGCAATGGTGGCCACGATGAGGTCCCTGAGCGCAGACTCCGGCAACTAGAAAAAACACAGAATAATAAGTGTTTCTTTCAAACTTCATTTAACTTTTAGCATCCTATGTGTCATTTATTACAACAGGCCTATAATGCAGTTCTATCCTTCAGATGAGGGAATGGAAATAATTGTTCATTCAGTTCAGCTGCTCAGTCGTGTCCAACTCTTTGTGACCCCATGGACTGCAGCACACCAGGCCTCCCTGTCCATCATCAACTCCTGAAGATTACTCAAACTCATGTCCATTGAGTCGGTGATGCCATCCCACCATCTCATCCTCTGTCGTCCCTTTCTTCTCCCGCATTCAATCTTCACCAGCATCCGGGTCTTTACAAATGAGTTAGTTCTTCACATCAGGTGGCCAGAGTGTTGGAGTTTCAGTTTCAGCATCAGCTCTTCCAATGAACAATCAGGACTGATTTCCTTTAGGATGGACTGGTTTGATCACCTTGCAGTCCAAGGGACTCTCAAGAGTCTTCTCCAACACCACAGTTCAAAAGCATCAATTCTTCAGCACTCAGCTTTCTTTATAGTCTTTATAACTGTTCATAGGAGATACTATCACGTTTTAGTGAAAGGAACACATTTAACACATTTGTCATGGAACTCTGTGCAATGCCTAATAGATCACAGACTCAAACTGACACCATTTTTACAGCAATTTTGGCTTAAGCCTGTTTACATATCACACTAGACATGAAAACTATATCCACTCCAACACTGACAAACAGTATTTTCTCTATCACAGTATCAACAAATAACTGGAGATGCTGTTAAAATTTATGTTCAGAAACAACACCGAGAATAATTTGTACAGACACTACAATCAATTGTGATCCATACACATCCAAGGCTCTTCAAGCAAAATCATATTAGGATCATTTTTTGGTTTGCCTAGAATATTCTAAGTAGAAGGTATTTAAAAATGTATTATGAACTAAATACTGGTTCAAATAAAATGAGACAACTATGATAACTAAAAATGTCACTATCTTTACTATAAAGAGCAAATAAAATTGAAAAGAAGGATAATGATCTATGTTGGTATGCTAAGTGGACAGAATATATAAGCACCTAACTGAAAAACTGATAAATCAAACTTCATCAAAATTAATACTTCTGCTCTTTGAAAGGTACTGTATTAAGGATAAAAAGACAAGCTACAGACTGTAAGAAAATATTTGCCAACTACATATCCAGCAAAGAAATAGTATTCAAAACATGTAAAAACCTCTTAAAACTGTCACAAATCTAATTAGAAAATGGGCAAAAGACATGAAGAGACATTTCAAGAAAAAGGACATACACATAAAAATGAACACATGAAGAAGGGAGAAGAATATAAAGGAAGATAAATCTACCATTCTCAGCCGTAAGTGTCCAAATTTCTATTAAAAATACATGTGAACAAGTAGAGAAGAACTTAGATAAATGATTAAAATCCCAGACTTGTAAAAATATCCAAGACAGCACAGCCAGAAGCACAAAACCTCTCAAGTTCCACTAAATTATTAATAAGTCCAATACCTATAAACCTATATGGAAAACTTACAAAAATTAAGATTCTCAATAAATAGGCATGGTTCTCAGCACAGGTACCATGGAATTTGGCTCAGTGCCCTTTCAGTATTTTTAAAAATATGTTAACCAACAAGGTTAAAAAAAAAAAGTGAAAAAAAAAAAAAAATCCAGAGCCCCATTTTACTGTGAGCTGCTTCAAGTAACACTGTTAACCCAGGACCTCAGGGTCTTTACCAAAGGAGTGGATTCCAAAAACCTGCAAGATATGTTTACTTATGATTCCTAGATGTTCTTTTATTTTAGCGCACCATTAAGTTTCAACAATACAAATGAAATACCCAGTAAATCAACAAAGATCATGCCTTAATCACTATATGCTTATTAATAGAACTATTCTGATAAAGATTTTAAAGCCTATTTTCAGCGGTCTACTTAAAGCCTCAGAACTCAGACAGGAGAACAATAGCCAACTAACTCATTGTCCACTTCTGTTACAAAATGACTTGTTAAGACATTAATCCTTTTCTAAGAACTAACAGAAATACTGAATACAGAGCTCATAAAATATCCAGTACAAGAGGCAAGAAGCAAACACCCTGGCGATAAAGGAAGCAACAGTGTGACTGTTTTCCCCTCCAGGCCTTTTCCTAGTTGCAAGGTTGTAACTAAGAGGTAAGAGAGGTAAGGGTGTGGCAAGCATGTATTTGATGTTGATGAAGGGGTATATGCAACCAAGCACACATCTCAGTAGAAGGTCACTGCTATCCGTGAAGACCCACTTTAGTTAATGGTTTCAGTGCTCTTCTAAGTACGGGATGATCTTCTATGATGCAAGAAACTGGGTTTCATAAAATCTCCTGAAAATATCTAAACTATCTGAGGGCCAATTCTGTCAAGTTTCTCTGGAGCACAAAGTCCTTCATCCTGAATTCCTTTCGGTGACTGCAGTGGCTGAAGACTTGATTCTTACAGAAGTGGATGGTAGATTAGCCTGTTAATTTTATGATCCACTCCCTCTCTGTCTTAATTTCAACCAGGGTTTGGGAGGCATTTCTTGACTAGTTTGTTCCACGGTGCCAGGAATTCTCCCTTAGCTCAGGCAAGAATCTTGTTGCTCGGCCACCTGATGTTATTACTGGACTGGTCCCTTGTAACAGTAACCAAAAGCCTCTGGGCCACATGTCTTACTTGTCTGTATGGTACAAGAAATGGTTCCCTCTTTTTGCTTCTTCCTGGATCTACAGTTACACTGTCACAATCATTGACTTTATAGGAAGATATATTTGGTCAATCATTTCAACTTACTGCAAAGTCATCATTATTTTTATCGAACATTCAGTCACACATCTGCAAGACAGAATGATGATTGAGCAGGTAGTTTTATCATTGGGGAGGCCTGGTTAGTATATAACACAGAGGCACAGTGCACACTCAGGGGGAGACAGGAGGCCAAAGGGCAGAGAGTAAGTTTTATGTTTAAATTTTTCCTGTCTTGCCTTAAAAATATGAATTTTTAGTTCATCTGTATCTCATGTCAAGCACTCAATCAAAAATGCCAGGCATACCAGCAGACAAGACCAGATAACGATGAAGTTAGTTACACATCCAAAGTAATGAAAAAAAAAAAAGTACAACCAACATCAGATCCGGAGAAAACATCCTTTAAAACTGAAGGCCCAATCAGGAGATCTCACAAAAACAAGTACCAGCTCAACCATTTCCTTACTGTGTAGCCAAATCTCTTAACTGTCCTCTATGTCACAATTTTGTGATCTTTACAATACAGATGATAGTGGTCATGCTCTACCCAGAGGCAGTTATGCATATTAAATGATATAAAACATGTAAATTAAAAAAAACAACAAACAACACCCAATCCAGTATTATCCTAGGAACATGTCCTTCTAAAATATGACAAAAGGACAAAAGCAAATTCATTACTACATGTAGACATGGACCACAGCACCGAATGTGGAAACAACCTAGATACACATCACAGTACACAGACTGCCATGGGCCTTTCTGATGACGATGTGGACCTATGCTTACTGATACAGAAACACAGTTGTAGCTTAATGCACGGAAAAGAGTCAAGTGATACAAGACATGACCCCATTTATGCAGAACTGAAGATAACTAAGCACGTACACACAGATACACAAAAGTTTCTAACATGGTTGGTCTTCTGCTCACTTTTTGAGTTCTCAAACTTACTTGACAAATCAAAGGACTAGCTCTTTGCGTATTGATCAGTTTTAAAATATGGGCCTTCATAAATGCATAAGCATATAAATATTAAAAAACTGATCTACTGAATTACTGGTATTGAGTCATTCTTCAGACTTACCTCTTTATTCTTGGTAACAATGTTGCTCAACAGTGACCTGTTGACAACACTATTATTTCTCTTCTGGCTTAAACGAAGACCAAAGAGAGTTCGAACTTCATTTTCATCTGGATTGTAAGACTGGTCCATCTAAATAAAACACAAAATCTACATCTCTCAAAATCACTCACTTAATTTATGTTCAAGGTATATTATTACAAGCAAGGTTATATGCATTTTTTTTTTCCTGACTTAAGCGGGTATAAGATCATTTCAGGATGGATGTAATAGAACGGCCAGGCACCAATATTTTGCTCCAAAACTTTATAGGCTTTATAACCTCACAGGATTTTGTAACTTACACCAACATAATAGAATCAATGATTTCATCAGAGAATTTCTGGTTTTAGTAACTGAAAGCTCTACCCACATAGTTTTTTTTTTTTTTTTTAAACAAAACAAAACAGTAGATAAAACAGATTGGCTACAAAACAGGCAGTGTGACAAAAATTAACCACTAGTTTTCTTCCTAACAATTTATTACAAATACTCAGCCAAGATTAAAAAGTTCAATGGAGAATAGCATTTGTAGTATGTGTCTTTGTCATTTGGAAAGGGGTATGTCATTCATGGCTCTCTTGACCTCTTCCAGATTTTGATCTGAAATGATGGGACATGGGAATAACCTATGTCATAACACTACTCTCTCCCCAGACATTTTTCTATACACAGTACAGAAAGCACTGATAACCTGTAACTCAAAGGAAGCCCTCATATTAATTCTACTTAATTTTATTTTTATGAATTCTAAAGTGGTCCTTTTTTTTTATTATAAAATTTCTAAAACTGAGATGTGCCCACCTATAACTGATGTCAAAAAACTTGCCCCTGGTCAGGCAGAGGACAGGTTTTTCATGGTTGTAATTATGTGTCTAGGTGCAAACTTACCCAGATTCCCAAACAAAATATTGAGGAAGCCCTGGTATTCTTCTGACACCCTGAAACATGATACTGTCTTGTGATGAATATCAATCGAGTATTTGCTGAATATGTACAGACTATGTATTTCAGGAAAGATGAGCAAGAAATTGAAAATATTACTTAAAAAAAAGGTAACAGAGTGGCAGAAGGGAAGGAAAGATTTCAAATAACCTTTAATACCTTTTGAATAGGAAATCATTTTAAATAAATTATTTTTTAAAAAATTAAAAGAAAGGATGAGAAAGCTATCTTGATCTGAAACTCAAAAAATTAATAGGAAGAAAAAATCTGCCGGATTGAGGATAAAGAAATCATAGTAAAGAAGGATACATTAGAATAGTTATCAGTATAAAGGAAAGATTAAATATGGGGAAAAATAAAAGAGCAAATTACTACTGCAAATATGAATTGCACTAACCTGAAGAACACAGTAATTCCCATTTTTCTTTTTGGAAAGTATTTTCAAAGCTTCATTTTCATATCCCGGGGCAATAATACCATCAGATACCTATACATGTATCAACATTAGATATTAATTTCTATTTTAAAAAATCAGAGAATACCTCCTCAACAATCTAGACATACTTTTGTGTCATAAATAATGCAGCAGCAGTTTCTGGTTTCTACCTCCACTAGATAATGCAAACACTACGCTTGGAAAAGATAAGTCTGTGCTAGAAGACAGCTTTTTACAGCTGATCTTATCTCATTAGTGTCCTTTTGGCTGCCTGTTTCAATTTTAATGAAGAAGATGTGAATGATTTGCTGTGATACATGTATCTTAGGAAGACACATGACTTTTTTACTATTCTGTTCAGGGGTTGTTTTGTACTAATTAGACAGAGCATGTTCTTCTAGTTCTGGCTCTGCTAGAACTTGGCTAAATGATCCAAGGCAAGGCAGGCTCCTCAAGAGCAAGAGAAGGGGTTCAGAGGAAATCAGAGATCAATACAGTTTAGCCAGAGACACAAAGGGTACAGAAGTCACAGCTCACACCCCAAGCCTCATGCTATATATAACCTATAATGCAGCAGGCCAGCTCCACTGCAGCTGGGGATGGCAGGGGTGATGGTAAGAAGCCCTGTGATGAAACTGAACATCACAAGCCACTGGCCCTGTTAATTTTAATGCTAACTGCTTCCTTCCAAGCTACCTGAGCTAACTTCATTCTTCTTCTGTTTCCCCAATCCCCAACACCACCTCCCCACCTTTCTGGAATGCTTGTTTGGAACTCAATTGATGGGGGTTACTTTTCCAGAATAGGTTATAATTTCCCCCACTATACAGTCTCTTTCATTACAGACCTAATGAAGGTATACAGTCAGCTTCAGAAATAATAATTTTGGCATTAAAATAATGACCAGAAAATTTAAAAGAATTAAATATGTAAACGTTTACATCATAACAGCCAAATACAAACATTATACATTATGGTTTCAATAAACACTTATGTAAAATTTGGCTCTCAGTTCAGTTATGGATCAAGATACAGAATCCCACTAACCTCTCTGGAGATAATCTTGGCAGTAGGGACATCACAAACATCAGATAATGCAACAAAGTCACCAAACGAAGACATCCTATCAGCCCCTGTAAATAAAAACTAAAACGTAGTATTTATCACAGATTATCCTTATACAGAACAAAATAACATTCAAAAAACCCCAAACTGACCACATAAAACTTAACTTGAGATTTAAACAACAGATTGGTAAGTTGTTTAATTGAAATAATCATCATGAAATATTCTTTAATTTTACCTTCTAGAGCAACATTCAGCAAAGGGCCTGACAGTAAATATTTTTTAAGCTTTGTGATCCCTGTTTTAACTCAGGTTGGAACAGTCACTGACATACTATATCACCCTACTCCAACAGAACTATATTGACAAAGATGGGTGGTGGGCTGGATTAGCCTGTTGAATAATAGCTTGCTAACCCTTGCTGCAGAAGGTAAACTATGATAAAGTATCTCAATAACCTCCCATTAATGTTGTTATAATATTCATAGGCTATTAAACTAATGAATTAGACATCTGTGAATTATATAAAATATTAACTTTAACCAAATTCGGTGTACTTAAATAACCACAATTTAAGCAAAACAAATACATTCAATAGCCTAATCTGAAATTTTGTGCACCAAATCCCAAGTGTGTTTCCCTTTATTACATTAAAATACTAAAACACACATTTTTATAAACAAATTTATTCCAAGGCTCTCATATAGTTATTCTGAAGTACTAATAAAAAATGAATTAAAATAATTTGAAATCTTATAACAAAAAGGATATTTAAGATATTACCTTTCTTCTAAAAAAAAAAAAGAAAAAAAAAGACAAACTACATGCTATTATTCGTCTGACCTCTTGCTCTTGCATATGCAGTGGCTATGGGTGTGAGGGTTTTGTACAGATCATAGACCATGCAGACGCTGGCTTCGTCTTCACTGAGTGGAATTCCAACAGCAGCACCTGGTATAGAGACCCATTAATAAATCAGAAATCTCAGTTACCACTTTTTAGTTCCTACATTAGGACAACATTTTTCCAAACGTCTGGTCTATGCAGGGTACTTTATAGTGCTTATGCCAAATTAAACAAAAATCTACTTGGCCAGATAATTAAATGCCAAAATAGAATTGCAGGGGAGGGTGAAGCAGGGACCATCTCTCCTCTCTGGCCTCTGAGACAGAGCCACCGAGTCTGCCAGCACCAGGCGTGTGTATGGAGCTATCTCACTTCATTACCGAGTCTTTCTCTGTCCTGCCTGATATCACACACTGTTTTCCTGCTGCTCCCATTGTTTGAACATCCAAAGAATATCTGAGAGCTAATTATGTGCTGAATTGTCAGTGGGAGTTATAAATAAATTGTAAAGTTGACCGAGACACAGAAGCAAAAAGGTCTCTCAGACAATGGCCATAGAAAGTGAAAAGTGTGGTAACAAATTTTTGATGTCTGCTCAGTTAAATTTTCAGCCATGTGGAAAAATTTTAGTCACACTGCATTAGGCAACATCACTTTTATTTTCTAAAACACGCTTCCACTACAAATAAAACTATTTCCTGACGTTCCTATCTTATAACAATGTTACACATTACTTTTATGTAAATAATACGTGTGCATGTTATTGTTATCTGATTTTATTCCATTACTACGTTGATATCATTATTAATCAAAAGTGGTTTTGGACTTCCCAGACTGTTCACATTTGCTGTACAGTCTTGTCAAATTTCTAAAAACTTAAAAAGAAGTTCATTTTGAACAGTTCCAGAGAATCCCAGAGTGCAATGCTTTACCTGCTGGGCTAACATGTTTGAAAGATGCAGCGGCTGGAAGGCCTAAAGCTTCTTTGAGCTCCTTCACCAGCTGCCAGGCGTTCAAAGCATCACACAAGTTTATAAATCCAGGGGCTCCATTCAGAACTACACAAAAAAATACACATGAACAAGCAACGTCAATAAGATGTATACATTTCCTGGAAAAAAGTTTAAACATATAAAGACTGCACAAAAATGCTTCCAAAGAAGTATAATGAAGACGCAAACAGATATATATGAACATATAAGAACTCAGTGAGATGAGTGAATAGAGCACCAGAGTCTGAACCCATGTTACCAAACACACACACACACACACACACACACACAGAAATGCGTGAACATAAATACAAGCACGCACCATGAGGACCAAAGCCAGCCAACCCATAAATAAATCAGCAGAGAATTCACGAACAGGAAAAAGTACAACTAGAGCAGCAATCATCAGGGATCCACTTCAGTACAGAACTAAGACAAAATAATTGTGGCGACTTTACTGTACAGTTTAGAGTATTTATAATATAATATCGGAGAAGGAAATGGCAACCCACTCCAGTGTTCTTGCATGGAGAATCCCACGGACAGAGGAGCCTGGGGAGCTACAGTCCATGGGGTTGCAGAGTTGGACACTACAACTGAGCATAATATTTTAAAGTTGTAAGTCGTGTCAGTTTAAGAAATAATGTTATAAACTAAAGCAGGAGTGGGTGGGAGAGATGGAGGGAAAAAAAACTCATTTGATGGACAGGGGAGGAGGTCCTCTTCTTTTACTTGGACTCAGCAGGCTTAACTTCAAGTTGAAATGCAGTTAAAAAGGAGCCTACAAGTTTTTTGCTGCCTATTTTTTTAACAGTGGCAGGATTTTTAAAAGCCAAAATATTATGAATAAATATTTATAAGAAGTTTAGCATACACACACAAAGTAATGGGCCACCAATTAAAAACAACTTAACAAGTTCATTTCCTCTGTGTTATCTTCAATAGCAGATACTTTCACAAATAAAACTTTGCCAAGTTATCTACTGAGTGGCTACTACCATGTTAGGCACTGTTCTAGGAGCTTGGGATGTTATCAGTGAGTAAAACAGTCCCTCCCAGATTACTGTCATCATGAAGATTAGGAAGGGAGTCAGAAAGGAAACCAAACGTGAAATAAAATTATACAACAGAAAATCAGTTATTTTCCCAAATGAACTGAAGGCTCGGGTCTATACAAACGCAGGTACAAAAGTCTTTATAACAGCTTTATTCATAAACTGCCAAACAGCATCCTTCTATTTTTGATGTCTTTCAATAGGTGAATGAATAAACTGGTACATTCACACACAATAAAATCTTATTCCGTAATAAGAGGAAATGAGCTATCAAAAGACATGGAGGAACCTTAAATACAGATTGTTAAGTGAAAGAAGTCAGTCTGAAAAAACTACATACTGTTTGTTTCCAACTATACGATATCTGGAAATAGCAAAAGTATACAGTGAGAAGATTGGTGGTTGCCTGTGGTTAGTTAGAAGGCTGAAGGGGAGGCGTTTTTAAGGTGGTGAAACTATTATGCAAGATAGTATCAGGTTTCCCTAGTGACTCAGTGGTAAAGAACATGCCTGCCAATGCAGGAGACGTGGGTTCAATTCCTGGGTCAGGAAGATCCCCTGGAGAAGGAAGGAAATGGCAACCCACTGCAGTACTTTTGCCTGGGAAATCCCACGGACAGAGGTGCTTGTCAGGCTACAGTCCATGGGTCCCAAAAGAGTTAGACACAATTTAGCAACTGAACAACAGGATAATTTTCGTAAGATGAATAAATTATGTTTGCCCAAACTCATAGAATGTACAATACATTTTGAATCTAAACTATGGATCTTAGTTAGATATGTGGTATGGGCAAAATACAAAAAAAAAAAAAAACCTGCTCTTTTTAATAAAATTACTTGGAAATAAAGTTTCCTTAAACAAACAAAAAAAGGACTATTTTCACAGAGCTCATGCGAGAGGCACCAAAGAAGCAAAATAGGCAAGAGTCAACAACAGCAGTTGCCCCCCGCAACACTTCTCCCTCCAAGTCTTTACACCTGCAACTCTCTCCTCTGCCCGCTGGACCCACCCTTCCCTTATACCAGGCAGCAGGACGTGCCTGCTCACTAAACAACCCACCTTAACAACAAGTCAGGGCTTCCTGGTGGCTCAGATGGTAAAGAATCTGCCTGCAATGCGGGAGACCTGGATTCGATCGCTGGGTTAGGAAGGTCCCCTAGAGGAGGGCATGGCAACCCACTTCAGTATTCTTGCCTGGGGATTCCCCATGGACAGAGAAGCCTGGTGGGCTACAGTCCAAGGAGTTGCAAAGAGTCGGACAGGACTGAGCGATGAAGCACAGCGCAACAGAATAAAAAAACGGTAACTGTAAAACTCTCTCATTACTCTACAAATCCTTAAGCCCTGACTAATTTCAAAGACTTACCTTTATCATTCTTAGTTCCTAACCTCTCATTACTATTTTGGCTCATTTCAACCGGGCTGCCAGATCGATCCATCAGTCCAAGGGAATCGCTTTTCTGTAACATTCTCAAATCAAATAGCCACCGCTCTCAGCAGCCCTATTTCCTCTGAAGGGTCCTCTACTGCCACCTCAAGGCTTGGTCCTAACCATGTTACTATGAAATCCAGACCACCTCATCCTGTCCCCACATCTTCAAAACCAATATCCACACAAAGATACTCCAATCTATATCTCCAACTTGACCTCTCTTCAAAACCCTGGATTATCGCAGTATTTTTTGTTTACAAGTCCCACTGGCAACTCAAATTTCAGACAACTGTAAGAGGTACCATGCAATTCATTTTCTAAAAAGTGAATCACGTCTGACACAATAGAAAGAAAGACACATACACACCCAGACATGCATGCCACATAATACTCAGCCTTTACCTGTGATAGGGAGCTTGGGCTTCAGGGTATACAGCTGGGCAGGAGTCTGATGAGGGTTCATTCCATACCTCAGGGGCATCTGAGATACTCCTTTACTGTACTCTTTCCTGAAGTAATCTGAAATTGCTTCATCATACTGTGCTGTATGAGTAAAAGCCTAAAAAGAGTTAAGGTTTGTGAAATACCCACAATATTTCCCAAAGTGAGGTTAAAACCAAAAGTGAGGTTAAAAATGGTTTTCAAGTGCTCTATACCCAGCTACACCCACAAGCCCACACACACATTCGTGCAGGAAAGACAGCAACTAACGCTAAGCAGCACAAAGAATCATGCCCTGCCATTTCTCTTTCAATTCTTAGACAGAAGACCTCTCTGAATGTGGCTCTCTCCATTTCTAATAAAAGGATAAGGGCTCCAAGCAGAGCCCTGGCAGGTGAAGTGATGTGGTGAGAACGGAGTACTGCTGGTTTTGCAAACACCACCCCAGATAAAAGCACGCACCCACCTTCAAGGCTAACTGGCGTCTTGTCTCCAGGGACGTGTCTCTGCTGTCAGAGTCCTGCATCTCTGAGGCTACGGCTGCATAGTCCTCCGGCTCACACACTACGGTCACGCGAGCGTGGTTCTTGGCTGCGGCTCTCAGCAGAGTCACTCCTCCTTTGAAGAGCAAATGATGATATGCATTTTGATCAGTTTAACCTCTTTCAAATCAAGTGACTCTACATGCTGTGTGTTGGTGAAAACATGCTCAGTCATTTCTGATTCTTTGTGACCCCAAGGACTTAGCCTGCTTGGCTCCTCTGCTCGTGGGATTTTCCAGGTAAGAATATGGGAATGGGTTGTCATTTCCATCTCCAAAGGATGTGTCCAATGCAAGGACTGAACCCGCGTCTCCTGCCTGGCAGGCTGATTCTTTACCACTGAGCCACCTGGGAAGCCCCAAAATTAAGGAAAATAATATGTG
>SJYX01014072.1:0-23793 GCA_006410675.1 Oreotragus oreotragus
AAAAAAAACAAAAAAAACACGACACTGTGGACAACTTTGGAAAGGATAAAGTTAAGAGGCAGCTTCCAGTCCCTCAGCTTGCAAAGGTGCTAACATGCAGTGCTTCTCTGCGTAAGTTTTCTGTTTAGTTTGCCTCTCATAATTAAATCTAAGTCATTTGGCAGTGTGGGGGGGGTAGTTATTTTTAATCATCAAAAAACACAATTAAGACAAAACTGGGGGGGGGAAAGGCCTTTCTTTCTGTGAACCGAAAAAAATCTATGAGGTAGGTATTTCTGTATTTTAGATACCATACTGTAGCTCATAGCTAACAACAGAATTCCAACCTAGATTTCACCTCCAAAAATCTGCTTTTAATGAGGATGTCGTATTGCCTCCCTGGCACATACCAATTGGGAAAGTTCTTGATAGCTCTGACTCTCCATTTTTGCTGGTGGTGGCAGCTGGTTGCTGGGACCCACGGACCTCATATAAGGTACCAGGCTGGTATCTGTGGCCAACATAGAAACAGCAAGACAGGCTACCCCAGGAAGAATCTTTTATGTAAGTAAGGTAAACCCAGAAGCAGACGGCCTGTTCCAAAAACTGGGCCTCCGTTCCTTCATCTGACAAATGAAGCTGGCAACCCCATTTCTCACTTTAAGTTTAAGAAGCACTCAGGCGTCTAGTTTTCATTTGACCCTCATGGCAGTCCTGCAAGTCAGAAGCAGAAACATGCAGATGAGAAAACTGAGGCTGCAAGGAGGTCAATGACTTCTCAAAAATGTGTGTAGGAACCTCCCCTTGCCTGTCTTTCCCAGGTTTTTTTTTTCAGTGAGAACAGGAGAACAGGGATGGTAGACACAGAAGCACTTAAAAAAGCTCAGTGAGCAGTACAAGGGGAAGGGGAAGTCTGTGGTGATGTAGAAAGAGTATAGACTGGCTAAACAGAGCTGGATTTCAATTCCAGCTCTAACACTTATCAGCTTGTGACCCTGGGCAAGCGACTTAACATCCATGAGCCCCAGTTTTCTTGTCTATAAAACAGGGTGAGGAGGGCCTTGGAAGATCTTAATGAGGATTAAAAGTAACATGTAAAATGTCAACAGAGTAACTAGTACATAGTGAGTAGGTTGGTAACAATTCTAGTTAAGATGGCCTAGGTTCAAATCCTAGCTCTGCCGCTTACAACTAATAACCTGGGGAAATGATTTTCCATTCCTATGCCTCAATTTCCACAACCTGTCAAAAAGAATAAATAAAAATACTTGCTGGGTTCTTATGGCAGGAAATAAGGTCATTCACATAAAAATGCTTAGAACAGCAATAGCATTGATGTGTGTGTACATGCTCAGTTAGTTGGGTTCTTTATGATCCCATGGACTGTATGCAGCCTGCTAAGTTCCTCTGTCCATGGAATTTTCCAGGCAAGAATACTGAGTGGGTTGCCATTTCTTAGTCCAGCGGATCTTCCCGACCCAGGGATCAAACCCATGTCTCCTATGTCTCCTACCAACTGGCAGGCGGATTCTTTACCCCTGCACCACCTGGGAAGCACAACAGCACTGGTACTTGATAAAAACCCAGTAAGCATCTTGTTATATATTCATCCATTTTCCAAATGAGGAAATGGCAGTATAGAGAGGTAGCTAGCTTGCCCATAGTCAATAGCTAGCTAGTGACAGAGCTTCAGATGAAAGTCTAACTCTAAAGTGCATTATGTGATTCCTGGGCCTTCTTAGACCCTACATCCTCATGGGCCTCAGAGTCGGAGACAAGTTCCTCTACTAGCTGTGTGACCTTGGGAAGGCTTCTTTCTTAACCTCTTCAAACCGCAGTTTCTTTTTATAAAAATAACAGTATCTACTTCATAAGATTGCGAGGAGCCAGAGAAATAATGTACATACAATGTTTTAACACAGCACCAGCATAAGCGCTCCACAGATGTCAGCTACTGTCGTAGTCACACATTTCTCTTGCTACTCCCTTCAAAGCAACAACTCACCCCTGCCCTCATCATTCAGCAGGGTCACCAGTGACCTCTTTACCGCTAGAGCCCACAGCCCGGTTCAGTCCCCACCCTGTTTGACTTCCCTGCAGTATTCAACACCCCAGATCCACTTTCCTTTGGAAAATACACTTTTCCCTTAGTTTTCCTGCCACCCACCAGCTGTCTACTCACTCCTCAGTTTCTTCCAGTCTTAGATGTTTTCCCTAAGCTCCTTCTAATCTCTTTCTAGATCAGGGTTGCTCAATTCCTGCACTATTGATATTGTGGGCTGGATAATTCTCTGCGGGTGGGGCTCCCCTGTGCATTGTAGGAAGTTTAGCGCATACCCCACCACCAAGACCACTACAACAACCAAAAATGCCTCCAGATATCACAAGTGTCCCCATGGGGAACACCATTACTGACTGACTAATTTCAAAGGCATGGTCACCTGTGCTCCTGACTTCAATTACCATCTCAAGGCTGCTGCTGCTAAGTCACGTCAGTAGTGTCCGACTCTGTGTGACCCCATAGATGGCACCCAACAGGCTCCTCTGTCCCTAGGATTCTCCAGGCAAGAACACTAGAGTGGGTTGCCATTTCCTTCTCCAATGCATGAAAGTGAAAAGTGAAAGTGAAGTCACTCAGTCATGTCTGACTCTTAGCAACCCCATGAACTGCAGCCTACCAGGCTCCTCCGTCCATGGGATTCTCCAGGCAAGAGTACTGGAGTGGGTTGCCATTGCCTTCTCCCAAGGCTAATGCCTCCTAATTGACACTTCCATACCAGAGTGCTCTCTGCTGCCCTGACACCTTCTCTTACATGGTATTTCAAACTCCACTCATCTTAAACTGAATCCTTCCCCATCCCTCTGCAACCCCATCTTCCTTCTACGCTCTCTAACATAAATAAATGGAACCAACCCAAAAGATCGGAGAGGCTTTCTTAACTTCATCTTCTCTCTCATTTCTCACACCAGTTCTTCATTAACATATGTTAATTCTACCTTTTTAAAATAAGTCCACTTCTTTCCTACTGTGCCGTCTTTGCCAAGGTTGTCTTCATTTCAACAGCCTCCCCACTGGTCTCATTCCCTTCCATTCTCCCTTTACTTCCTCCCTAGCTTCTCCATCACACTCTACTGTAGCTGTACATCTGTCTTTTTCATCTAACTGTGAATTCAGTGAAAACAAGTCTTACTTGGCTTGCCTTTATATTCCCAACATCTAGCACAGAGTAGGCTCTCGGTGGGTATTTGCTGAACAAATTAAGATCTGTCAAATGAATACCACAAACTGTGGCCACTGCCATTCTTCCTCCAAAGCTCAGAGTGCAGGGGAAGTTGGAAGGAGACACACTCACACAACTGCCAATGGTAGAAGAGTCAACTACTACTACTACTACTACTACTACTACTACTAAGTCGCTTCAGTTGTGTCCGACTCTGTGCAACCCATAGTCTTATTTCACCATAAAAGCCACTTTGAAAAAAATAATATATATACTTTTAAAAGTCACTTTGAGGTTGGGCGAAGCTAGCATTTCTAATTATTTCTAATTTCCCCCTCTCCCATGATTCCCAAGCTTCATTCAACTTAACTCTTCTTTTATTGATGAGGAAATTGAGCCAAAGAGAGCATCTTTGGCCTCTCTTTACAACATAAAGAAATAGGTCAATTGGTGGTCTTTTTGACCCAATAAAGCCTAGCAAACTTCTATCCAACCTTTGAAACCCATCTCAAATATCACTTCCTTAATGAAGTCTTCCTAGAATACCCAAGAGTTTACTTCAGATTCTGTGTTCCCTATAGCAGTTTATACATACCTCTCATTGCTTTTCACGATGTTATAGATTTTTATGACTATCTACTGATACAGACTAAAGCTCCTCTAAAGAAGGAACCACATTCATTCAAGAATTTTTATATTTACAATGTACCAGACACAGTGGGTCTTGGAAGGCTGAGGGTAGGTTGTGCTCAGACGGCAGGAATATCATGTGCTTGGGCAAAATGGTTAAGAGCAGAGACTCTAGAATCAGATTTGCTGAGTATGAATTCAGACTCCACTATTTACTGGTTGTGTTAACTTTGAGCAAGCTTTTTAACCTATCTATGGTTCTTTGGTTTCTTCATCTGTAAAACAGGAACAATAATAAACTACCTCATAGCAGCATGTAGAGATTAAATAATTCATCACCATAAAGTACTTACAACTGTGCCTCACCCCTAGCAAGGGCTCAACATGTGCTTGACATCCTATTAAATAGGTTTGTTTCCAAACAGGGCCCGACAAACAGTAAGGTCTCAGATAAATTCTATGGTGCCCATTATAATCACTGACCAGAATTCAGTGTACACGAAGGCAGAAGAGCAAGATTCTGAATGTCCCAGTAATCTTTCCAAACAGTTCTGACTTGCAGGGCTATAAGAAACAGTCCCTATTTCCCTTTTCTGTGATAACAGCACATCTTATGTTGTCAACTCACACCCTGCTGCAGCCCGTCTGAACCTCTTACCTCTCTCAGGGATCTCCCTGCACCCAAACAACACGTCATACAGGAACTCTTCCCCCAACCAAACGTGTATCTAGATCCCTTTTGTCCCTATGGTTAGAGTATAAAGTTAGCTACTTTTCGCTCGCTTACTCCTGTAGTCTACCGAGATAGGTCACTGTCCCCATTTTATTAACAAAGAAAACTGAAGTTCACAAAGGAAAAGTGAGCTGGGGTCAAAAATGCGCCGGAACTAGGTCTCGATGCAGGTCTACAGACCGACACCGAGAGCAGGAAGCAGAACTGCGACTCCCACCCACACTCCCAGCTTTCTCCTCCCCGCCCCCGCGCCATCCGCGGCCTCCGGAACAACTCACGGAGCCCACACTGGACTCCGACCCATCGCCCCGCAAGACTCCAGGCTACAGCAGCCGCCCTGCTCGAGTCGGGCTAACTTACCCGAGATCGCCGCCGCCATCTCGCGTCGCCTCCGCGCCGGGACCCCCGCGTCCATCCCACTCACTCTCTGGGCCCGCCTCTCTATTCGAATTTCCCGCTGCCCCGCCCTCTCCATTGGGTTTCACCAATCACGGCTACTCGTCGCCGGAAGCTCCTGTATTTTCCTACCACTATCCCGCCCTCTAGGGCTCGCCTCCAGGTCCTTCAAGTTTCCCCTGGAGGAGAACGCATGCGCGCACGTCGGCTACTTAGCCGTTGACGTCGGGCGGGCTCTCTCGTGCAAATTCCGCCGCCCTAGGCTTTCGCGACAGTGGCCGTCTGGGCAGCTACTGAGCGCTGAGGCGGGCTGGGCTCCGGATACCTTCTGGGTTTCCAGGGGTAGGTTTGCGCTAAGTGTAGCCTTTTCGCTTCCTTAACCCCCCCTCAAATAGCTACGAATCGTGGTATGAATTGAGCAAAGGGTGCTCGAAGGCACTTAATTGATTTATCGAAAAATTTCTCTGAACTGAATACAACTTTCGCTATTTTAGTGGCAGAATAAAAGCACGTTACCGGAGTAACCGGAAGTTGTTTCTCGCCTTTGTGGGGCGGAAATCGTTTTGTTTATTTGGGCACTTTGCCGTCAGGGCCAGTCAGCGGTCTAGTCACTGATTTAGGTCAGGACCACGATGGCTAGATTGTGGATAAATCACGTTGCACTCACGTTGCTGAGCCCAAAGTCACTCTGAGGTGTAGAGGCCAGGTGACCTATGTCCTCTTACGTCTTATGTCTGAGCCGTGGAGACCAACTCGGATGTTCTTTACTTTGTAACCAGGGGCATGTCCCTGGTCTGCCTCAGGCATGGTCCGTCTCTTACTTAGTGACTTAAATCTTGGTCAACTTCACCCTTGCTCCCATGTCCTGTGGATCTAGTCTGTTAAATAGTTCCCTAGCCCTTGTGGAAGCTTAACCATCTTTGAGCTCCTGGTAAGGCCGTGGTTTAGACATTATGTCCAGCATATCAGAAAACAAATACAACACCAGTGATTCTCAAATTTTTTGGCCTTGGAATGCCTTTGAATTCTTAAAAATTAAAGCTCCAAAGATCTGTTTATATGGGGTTTATCTATCCATATTTACTGGGTTAGAAATGAATACAAATTTGAAACATGTATTAATACACTTTTTAAAATTACAGAAACAAATCCGTAGAGACAGAAAGTTGATTAGTGGTTGGCAGAGGATGGGAAGGAATTGATGAACTGGAACTGTTGCTCATAGATTGAAATTTCTTTCAGGGGTGATGGAAATGTTCTGAAATTAGACAGTGGTGATACTTGCACAATACAGTGAATGTACTAAAAACCACCAAAATGTACATTTAGAAATGATAAATTTTATGTTATATGAATTATGTCTCCATTTAAAAATTGCCCCACATTGCAATAATAAACTCTTTACATATAACATAGATAACATTTTAGTTTTTAAAATGACTATTTTCCCAAGCAAAAAAGAAGAGTGACATTGTTTCACCTTTTTACAAACCTAATGCCTGGTTTGAACTTCCCAGGTAATGCAGTGATAAAGAATCCACCTGCCAATGCAGAAGACTCAGGAGCCTCCAATTCTATCTCTGGGTGGGAAAGATCCCCTAGAATAGGAAATGGCAACCTTCTCCAGTATTCTTGCCTAGAAAATCCCATGGACAGAGGATTCTGGTCAGTTACACTCCATGGGGTTGCAAACAGTTGGACACAAATGAGCTTGCACGCATGATGTCTGATTTAAGATGAAATAGCAGGATTCTTATATGTGTTTCTGTAGTCAGTCTGTTGTAATATCACACATATAACCTCTTGAAAACTCAGCAATATACTCAAGAAAGAATTTAAAAAGTCAAATGGTATCTCAGTTTTTTAATGAAAATAGTTTTGACATTGCAGACCCTTAACAGTGTCTCAGGAATCTCAAAAACCATTAGACGATTGGCGTTTTGGTCTTCCCTGCACTTTACAGAGGACTATTTGGGCTTCCCTAGTGGTGCAGACAGTAAAGAATCTGTCTGCAATGCAGGAGACTTGGGTTGATCCCTGGGTTGGGAAGATCCCAAAGATCCCCTGGAGAAGAGACTGACTACCCACTCCAGTATTCTTGCTTGGAGAATTTCATGGACAGAGGAACCTGAAAGGCTACAGTCCATGGGGGTCACAAAGAGTCAGACACGACTGAGCAACTAACACTTTCATTCAGATTTTCACATCTGTTATCAGTCCGCAGATATATGGTAAGATACCTGCCAAAAATAGTGAAAAGAGTGTAGCTCAGAGTCAGGACTTGTAAGATAAAAAAATAGCTTAGGTACAGGGCTTGTTGCCAGGTGCCTGGAGTCAAGATATTTAACCTCTTTGTGCCTTAATTTCCTTAGCTCTTGAAAGGGAATGATAGTTGGATCTACTTCCTAGGGATCTGCATCTGCCTGGTGGCAATTCCAATTGTTAAACACCTGATATTCCAAGAGAAACAATAATTTTAAAAAAAAAACAAAAACAAAACACCTTCCAAACTACATCCTTAAATAGCAAAGGAGAGCAAAGTTGGATATAAGAGCTGACACCAGGGACTTCCCTGGTGGTCCAGTGGCTAAGGCTCTGTGCTGCTACTGCAGGGAGCCCAGGTTCAATTCTTGGTCAGGGAACTAGATCCTACATGCCACAGCTAAGAGTTCAAATGCTGCAAATAAAGATCCTGCATGCCTTAACAAAGATCGAAGATCTTGTGTACTACAACTAAGAGCTGACACAAATAAATAAACATTAAAAAAACCTCAATGAGTCCAAAAGCTATTTAGTTTTTCTTTTTCATTCCCCATCTCAGAATATCCTTCTTCCCAGTTGCCCAAGCTACTGATGTGGTAGTTCTAAATTCTCTTTCACTCACCCTCTTGCATTTACTTATCAATTCTTCTGAGCCTATCTTCCCCCTCAAGTCTCTCAAATTCTTCCCTTGTCTCTCTTTCTCTTGCCTTTGTACAGACATTATCATTTCTGATCTAGAACTAGTCTTGTAACTTTTATCTCATCCTGCTTTATCTTTAGTCCATTTCCCCAATTTACACCAGGAAAATGCTGTACAGCTTATCAATCCAATGGGCAAAATTTGATTCAGTGCCATCCCATAACCCACAAAGTTTAAATAAATAGTTCAGTATTATGTTCATGGTTTCTGCCTTTCTATGAGGCTTCATCTTTTGCCCAATTGTGCTTTGCATTTTGCCTGTACTGAACCACTTGAACCATTTTGCCTGTACTGAACCGCTGAACCATTTTGCCTGTATTGAATGCTAATCATCCCACATGACATGGGGGTGCAGTCAAAAAATGGGGTGAATTTTATTTGATTTATGTATCAATAAAAATATAGTTGCATAATATTCCATTCCATGGACTTGAGAGAAATATTTCTACATAAGCTAGACTTAGTACTGTTCCTCCACACACGCACACACAGACTTCCCTGACCTCCCAGAGAAAGTTAACCCTCCTTTTGGCTCTCTTAACCTATGAAAAACACTTTTGTTATGCCACCAAACCAACAGTTTAACTAGAGGAAAAGAACCAGATCTTCAGTACTCTTTGTATTCCTATCCTTTAGCAGGGACTATTTGGTAAATGTGTGATTAGCTTAATTCAACACTCTTAAAACTCAAGTTTTTAAGTAAGGGGACATTTTCCTTAATCATAATCGCCTGCCAAAACCTAATAAGGACTAGATAAAAGCCAGGAGTCCCTCCCCTTAATTCCCTTCTGCCATGGCTGCCTCTGGTGCCAGTCCCCTAACTGGGTGAAAAAAAACAGGCTTTCCTAAAGTTGACCAAATATCTGATCTGTTAAAAGCCTGTCAGATTCAGCCATAAGAAGGACTAAAGTATTGACATATGCTCTAACATGGGTGAAACTTGAAAATACTATGTTAAATGGCAGAAGCTAGACATAAAAGGCCGCTTTGTATAATTTGATCTGTGTGAAATGTCTGGAATAAGCAAACCTATAGAGACAGAAAAGAGATGAGGGTTACTAGGGGCTGGGGGAGAGGAGAATGGAGAGTGACTGCTTCATGGGGACGGGGTTTCTTTTTGAGGTGGTGAAACTATTCTGGGATGAGAGAGTGATGATGTTTCCACAATCTGTGAATACATAAATACCTCTGAATGGCATACTTTAGAAGGAGGAATTTTGGACTTGCCTAGTGGTCCCCTGGCTAGGAATCCACCTGCCAATGCAGGGGACATGGTTCGATCCCTGCTCAAGGAGGATTTCACATGCTGTGGAGCAACTAAGCCCACATTCCACAGCTACTGACGCCCATACACTCTAGAGCCAGGGCTCTGTAACAAGAAGAGCTACCACAATGAGAAGTCCATGAAGAACAAAGAAGACCCACCCAAAAAATAAAGAAACATTTTTTTAAAGGGAGAATTTTATGGGTCTTCCCTGGCCAGCCAGTGATTAAGACTTAGTGCTTCTAATGCAAGGGGTGTGGTTTCCAACCCAGGTTGGGGAACCATGCCAATCATCCCACATGACATGGGGGCACAGTCAAAAAGTGGGGTGAATTTTATGTGATTTTATCAATAAAAATATAGTTGCATAATATTCCATTCCGTGGACTTGAGAGAAATAAAGGCATTTTTATAAAAAACAGACTAGTCATAAATTTGTATCATGCTAATATTTCTTTATAAAATTACATATAATGACTGTTATTTTTGTCTAATTGGGAAAAAATGTGACCGAAATTCCCTGGGATGTGAATAAACCTATTGGGAGCAATGAGTAATCACCACCACGAGCACAAATAAACAAACAAAAAAACTGTCAAAAATTTGGGACCGAGAACTAGAATTTCCAAAGCAACTATATACCCTTAAATCCTTGCTGAATATGTCCAGTCCCCCTAATGCTTCCCCTGAACTCTAAGCAATCCCTTCAGTTCACGGAAACATGATGGAAAACCTCCACCCAACCCCACCTCCTGGAATACTCTTTTGTTTTGAGGGTAAAATTGGCAGAGTGGGATTCCCTGGTGGCTCCGTGGTGAAGAATCCACCTGCTAATGCAGGAGATGCAAGTTCAATCCCTGGGTTGGGAAGATCCTCTGGAGAAGGAAATGGCAAGCCACTCCAGTATTCTTGTCTGGGAAATCCCATGAACAGAGGAGCCAGGCGAGCTACAGTCCATGGGGTCATAAACAGTCGGATACAACTGAGTGACTAGACAGCAACAACAGTTGGCAGAGAGGAAGCTGTTGAGGAGGTGGCGGCTTCCAGAGAAAGAACTGAGGTCTGAGAAAGCTGAGCACGGACCCCGGGACTCACGTGTAAAGGCAGGAACTAGGATGGGGTAAATAGCCAGAGTCTTTGGCAGCCACTCGGGCTAAACTTTGGGAGTTGGGTGGGTTCTGGGAAAGAACGAACGATGATGAACCAGGCACCCACAAACAGTGAGTGGGTTGAGGTCAGGGGAGTGAGGTGACAGCCTGTTGGTGGAGAGGCACTATCTCAAGAAGACAAAGGAGGAAAGGGCTGGAGAGTGAAACATCTGGAGTTTTGGCGATAAGCCACAACTTGGCCTTACCTTCAGCCTCCAGTTTGGGTTAACACTTAAAAAAAGAATCAGTACAGGCCAGAATCTTATCTCCTCTATATTTCTAAAAGTTATCTCAGCTGAAAATATTTTTATAAAATTTAGTTATTTGGGGCTGTGCTGGGTCTTTGTTGCTGCACTCTGACTTTCTCTAGTTGTGGCAAGCCCTGACTACTCTCCTGTTGGGGTGCATGGGCTTGTGGGCTTCCGTGGTTGTGGCAAATGGGTTTAGTTGCTCCTCGACATGTGGGATCCTCCCGGACCAGGCATCGAACCAGTGTCTTTTGCATTGGCAGGCAGACTCTTAACCATTGGACCATTAAGGAAGACCTTATCTCCTCTTGATAAATTATGAAGAAAAGCTCAGGATTCTTTCACCTCTCTCCCTCCTCCTCCCACTCTTCCCCAGACTAACACACAACAAGTAGCCAGAAATGAGATTCGCACATTCCTACCCAGAGTCAAGAGGTGCATCCCACTAGCTGTAGTCATGCCCTTTTATTGTTTGTTGGTTTTATTTTAATTGAGACATGTGGATGGTGGTTAGTGGTGAGTGGGTTCCCAGGTGCCCATTGTAGAGTTGCGCTGCAACTCAGCAGCTCTCATAATCAGAGGGGTAGAAATCCCAGTGGAAGCCAATGGCATCAATAAGGGAGCCAGCTCGGCCACTGATGAATCGTAGCACAGTGTTGGGGTACAGGGGAACAGCGTTGAAACTCGTGCCTGTGTCTTTCCCGAAAGACAGGAAGCGGAACTTGTCCGTCACAAAGACCAGCTTTCTCAGGTAGGTCTTGTACTTTCCCGACACCTGGATGATGGATTCCCCAGGGTAGAGAAAGATCTCGTCCAGGTCTCCCGAGGTGCCACCCACATAGTCGCTCCACACCGTGCCGTAGCGCACCTGGAGACTAGGGGTGGAGTGAGGAGGGAGGGAAGGGAGACACTGAGTAAGGTGACCAGAATTCAGGAGCTGTTGGCCTACAGGCTGAGACCTTCAGACTAGTGATGGAAATGCCAGCCCCGAAGAGTATGAGGGTTGGACGAGCCCGGGAAAGTCATACATGGAACTTCAGCTCCTCGTCTTGCTGATGAACAGGCTCACAGAGGGAAAACAGCTTGCCCAGAATCACTCAGACAGTAAAAATCAGAGCCTGCTTTTGGAGTCTACGTTCCCATTGGGCCCCCATCCCCTACTTGAAAGAAGAAAAGGGATTAAGGCCCTTATGAGGGGAGAGACTTGTTAGTGCTGTGCCAGGCTCCAGTGTCAGTTCACGTTTGGGGAGAGGTATCAAGCTAGAGACAGAGGATGCCAGGCGAGACTTAAACCTCGGGTGGGGGTAAACTAGACAATGCCCAGGTCCCTCAGAGCTTAGGGTATATGATTTACTCAAGATCACACATGTGAGAGTCTTAGGGATTTCGGCAGCACAGGTCTCAAATCCAAGTCATCTAATAACTTGTCTGTATCATGTTATCCCTGTGACTTGCTGATGTGATCCAAAGTGACTGCTGCTGCTGCTGCTAAGTCGCTTTAGTCCTGTCTGACTCTGTGCGACCCTGTGTCACTGAGACCTTCCTAACTTAGTAAGATCCTAGAAGGTTGCTAAGGCACACAATCTCGAAGACGCTTACCCTACGATGTAGTAACTGCTGACTCGGATACGAATGGCGGTGATGGGGCCATCCAGCTGGTTTCCAGAATGGGAGAATCGTTCTCCTCCCCCGCCTCCGTATTCTCCACTGTAGGAGGAGGCCCTGGGTTGAACTGGAGGGAAAGGAGGAGTTGGGAGGAGAAATGCCCTGAGAGCTCAGTTTCTCCCCATCACCCTTCTTCCTCCCACAGCTGGGTTCCCACCACCCCAAGTCAGCCTCTGAAAGCCTTGGCTGCCCACAGTGTGGGCGGCTGTCTTCCCCTGATCTAGTCCTGGGCTTCAGGCTTCTCACTTACTCTCTGTGGCAGAGACTGAGGCACAAAGGAGGGCGAGAAGAGCAGTGGTCCACATCCTGGGGCTGGAGTGAGAAGAGAAGGTGTGAATAGTTGCCCTTATCCCCTCGGAGGCCATTTACACAGGTGCCCCTGACCTCCAGCTGAGTCTTGCGGTTCTTGGTCCTTCAATGCAGACCTCATCCACTCAGTCTTGGGCTTTGAAAGAACTGCCCATAGTCTCTAGTCCTGTTCATCACAGATACTATCTTACGTGTCCTTAATCCCTCTCCCTCTCCCCTGTCTGGCTACAACCAACCCTTCTTTTCCCTCCCAAGCCAGATCAATCCTGACTTTCTATCTGGATTAAGCTGTGTGGACCCCTGTTCCCTCCTAGCACAAAGCAGGAAAGGAATTTTCTAAAGAAGTGAGGGGCTTCCCTAGTGGTCCAGTGGTTAGGACTCCACACTTCCACTGCAGGGAGAACAGGTTCCATCCCTGGTTGGAGAACTAAGACCTACAAGCCACATGGCAAAGCCAAAAAAAAAAAAAAAAGGGGAGGACATCTCCAAATTATAGAGATGGTAGAGTTCATCAAACCAGGAGTCTGAGAAAAGCTTAAAGAAATTCGGGCTGGGGTAGATTGGCCCAGCTTGTGGGGCATCTGGGGCATAGTTTAAATTCCTAGATTGGTCCTTTTTTCAAATTGGAAAGAAATGAGCATTTTAGAGCATTTATCTGTCACTTGGAGAGTGAACACAGTGATAGAAGAGACAACCAGCATCACCATCCAAGCAGTTCTGGTGGAGATGGGATAGCCCAAGCAGTTTGAGAAGGAGCTGGAATCAGCTCAAGATATTAGATGCCAGGTGCCTGGTCTATTTGTCATACCTCTTTCTCCGCTAACACAATTCTGGCCATGGGTGTATCCCAGGTCTCCAGCCCTACAGTTGAGATCCAGACGTCTTTACATCTAAGACTAGCTCCGATTCGGATGCCCCGGCGAGCTGACACCCAGGCCTCTCCCGCGGCTCAGTCTAGGGAGTCTCATCTCCAGCTCAGCTTGAATTTCCCCCTAACTCAGATCCAGGAATCCCCGTCACCCCCTAGCCCATACCTCTGTCACCCCTCACCTGGCAGTTTCAAGTGCAAAATAGCTCCCCTGGAAACTTCCAGATCTTTTATACCAAGTCCAAGCCCTCCCCCTGCTGTTTATCGTGTGAACCTCACCTCCTGAGCAAATACGACCAGACTCCTAGGATCAGATGTCAGGCAGGGTCTGGAACTTATCCTACCCCAAGGGTTACAGGTGGCAGGGTGGGGCCAACTCTGGGCCAAGGCCTAGATCTCAGGAGAGGCAGAATAAACTTGGGAAAAGATCACCAACCAAAAGGCCAGCAGCTGTGGGCAGGCAGCACTACTCTTATCCAGGGTTCTCCCTCCCCTGTGTGGTTTCTGCTGGTGTCCTTACCTGCAATCTGCCATCTCTCAGGATAAACATTGTCCTCTCCAGGCATTTGAAATATAGATTCTCTTGGAAAGCGATCACACTCCCAACACCTTATACTATTTGCTGGGCAATTTTTTCCTCTTCTTTCATATTTTATATTAAAAAAAATATATATATATAGAAAAGTTGTAAGAATATACAGTGAACATCTATATGCTCACCATGTAGATTCATGGTTAATTTTTTTATTATTAAATTGAGTCAGATGAAACAAAGCTCTACTTCATTAAAAAACAATTTTATTTATTTATGTTTGACTCTGCTGGGTCTTCGTTGCTGCACCGGCTTTTCCCTAGTTGTGAGGAGCAGGGGCTATTTTTCGTTGCAATGTCAGGCTTCTCACTGCAATGGCTTCTCTTGTTGCAGAGCACAAGCTCTAGGGTGCTAGAGCTTCAGTAGTTGCTGCAGGAGGGCTCGGTAGTCGTGGCTCGTAGCTTCTAGAACACAGATTCAGTAGTGGTGACAATGCACGGGCTTCCCTGCTCTGCGACATGCAGGATCTTCCCGGATCAGGGATCGAACCCATGTCTTCTGCACTGGCAAGTGGATTCTTTACCACTAAGCCACCAGGGAAATCCTCTCATGGTTAATATTTTGTTGTACTCTCTATCTCTTCCAACCATCCATCCTCAATCTGTCAGCCGCTTCACAAATTTTTTCTCTCTGAGAAGAGTGACTTGAGGCAACAGCTGCAGATCCCCCTCCCCAGAACAGTCAGTCGGTTTAGTGGGCAAATGGGAAGCTGAGGAAGTAAAAGCAGACAGGACCTGCCCTGGGGGCCGTGCTGGGCCCGCAGGACCTCTGGCGCCATAGCTGAATCTGCCTGGTGCTGTAGCCTGTCCCGGGCAATGACTCCCTCCTGTGGGTCTGAAACTTCCCAGAACTGGTGTCATCGACTTCTTCTCTTTGCCAGCCCTTGTCTTCTGGGACCCCTCTAGGACTGGCCCTCTCACCCACTGAGGCAACAGGTCAGAAGGACAAAGGCCAGGGAGGGACTGGAACCATTAGCCTCGGTTATTAATAACCAGGAGCCCAGCATTCAGAGGACAGGCTCACCATCTGGTGCTGAGGACCCATCCCGGGAAACAAAGGAGCCCCACCCTGGGGAGCCGGAAGTAGGGCGGGGCTCCTGGTGGGGAGATTCCGAGATCTAGGAGGGCAGTCAAGGATGAGCTGTGTGATCTCCCTTATCCAACCTTCCACGTGTCCAAACCAAGCACATCCTGGTGACCACTTTTATCTCATTCCAGCCATTTTGTCCTCTTACGGCTTTTGTCTTTCTTTCAATATTTACTGTTTATTTGGTTGTGTTAGGTCTTAGTCGTGGCATGTGGGATCTCTTTCCCTGACCGGGAATTGAACCCAGGTCCCCTGCATTGTGAGTGCCAAAGGCTTATCCAGTGGACCGTCAGGGAAGTCCCAGCTTCTGTCCCAGCAAGTGCAGCTTCCTTGCACTTGCCTTTCTCTCCCGATTCTCTCTCCTTCCTTTAATGTCTTGATCTTCCCCTGACATCTCCTATGCCAAGGTTTTCTCTTTATGTTCCCTCTCTCAGTGCCTTTTTCCTTCTGTTCTTCTCTTCCTTCCTTGTCTCTTTGTCTCTCCCCAAATCTCTGTCTAACTCTGCCCTCACCACTCACTATCACCCATCTCTTCTTTAATAGGGGCATATCACGCAGTCTGTGAAAAAAATACTGGAAATCAAAGATGGCAGCTCAGAGAGATCTGAGGGGAACACTTTGGGAAAACTCCTCTGGGACCCTCAGAATAATCTCTTACACGGGTCATAGGTTCATTTTCATGCACCTACCCCAACAATGCTGTGATCTAGGGTCTCCTCTCTGCCTGCAGACTGGTCCCTGGGTTCTGGGTAACAGTTCCTTAGTGCCCTCTCCAGCGTGACAGAGATGCTCTTCCTCCAGTGGGAGGGGTCTCAGGGTTCATCCTCTGTCCTCTTGGAGACAAGGAAGGCCCCTGTGTAGCTGATGCAGGTACCTCCAGAGCTTGCTCTGATGCTGTGGCTCAGGAGCCAGAAGGAAGAGGCGGAGGCGTGGGACACCAGGCCCCCCTCTGCTTCTACCTCATTAGCTTCCCTTTGAACTCTTTCACATTTAACCCATGTGCCAGCTGGGGGCCTACCTGTCCCAGTCTATGAGCAGTGAAAGGCACACCTGCCCTGGTCTTATAGACCAGGAAAGTCCAAAGCCTTCCCAAGCTTTCTACTCTCCCAGGCAACTTAAACTCTCTCACTATCTTCTTCGCCCCCTTAGCAAAGCAACTCACTCAACACATGTTTATGGAGCATCTATAGGTTGAAGGCACCACCCCAGATATTGAAGAGATACCAAGGAGGAAGAGATTCAAATCCCACCCCTAAGAGCTTCCACTCCAGTGGGCACGTGCATGCATGTTAAGTCGATTCAGTTGTGTCTGACTCTTTGGGACCCTATGGACCGTAGACCACCAGACTTCTCTGTCTGTGGGATTTTCCAGGCAAGAATACTGGAGTGGGTTGCCATGCCCTCCTCCAGGGGATCTTCCCGACCCAGGGATCGTTCCAGCAGGGGTGGGTGGGTGTCGTCAAATGAACAACGACATCACTGTAGGAGGTGTGCTCTGAAGAAACCGTCAAATCAGAGTGAGAACATGAAGAGGGATAGGGAGGCTGCTTCTCTGGCTTGGAGGGTCCTCTGGTCTGTAACATTTGCGAAGAGACCTAATTGAAGTCATGAAGAGAAATACAGCTATTTGTGTGAAGAGTGGGCCAGGCAGAGGGAACAATGAATACGAGTCCTGAGCAGGAAGCACGTGGGATGAATTTAGAAACAGTGGGGAGGGCAGGGTGGCTGGTGGTAAGTGAGGGAACCAGGTGGGAGGCAAGGTCTGGGCAGTAGCCAGTGGGCAGAGGGTGCAGGGCGAGGGAGATGTGGTCAGTGGTTTGGATTCCTTCCGAGAGTGAGGGGAGCCCTGAAGGGTTTTGCCTTTCAGAAGTGTTCCTTGCAGGACTTCCCTGGTGTTCCAGTGGCTAAGACTCTGAACTCTCAATGCAGGGAGCCCGGGTTTGAACCCTGATCAGGGAACCAGTTCCTACAGGCTGCAACTGAGAGTTTGCATGTTGCAACTAAAGATCTCTCATGTCTCATTGAAGACTGAAGATCTTACATGCTGCAACTAAATAAACTAAATAAGTAAACTTTTTTTAATATTAAAAAATGTCTAGTGGGCAAAGGTGACTTTGCTAAGTTGCAAAGGGGCTTCTACCCCCTACCCCACTGTTCTTCATGCCCCACACGTTGCCCCTCACTGGCCTACAGTTGGCTCATGTTGCTCCAGCTACTTAACATGCTCTTCTCTTTCTGCCCGCCCAGTACCTTCTACCCTTAGGACAGTCTGCCGTATCGCCACCACTGCAGCCACTCCGTGCGCCCTCCACCACAACTTCTCTCCTCAGCTCCCTTCTCCCAGGCTCTGAACTGAGATCAAGCTCCTTTCTCTGACCTCCAGCTGTGCTTCCTCCACCACTGGTTACTGTTCAGTCGCTCGGTCATGTCTGACTCTGCAGCCCCACAGACTGCAACACGCCAGGCTTCTCTGTCCTTCACCATCGCCCTGAGTTTCCTTAAACTCATGTCCACTGAGTCGGTGATGCCATCGAAACAACTCATCCTCTGTCGTGCCCTTCTCCTCCTGCCTTCAATCTTTCCCAGCATCAGGGTCTTTTCCAATGAGTTGGCTCTTCACATCAGGTGGTCAAAGTATTGGAGCTTCAGCTTCAGCATCAGTCTTTCCAATGAATATTCAGGACTGATCTCCTTTAAGATGGACTGGTTGGATCTCCTTGCAGTCCAAGGGACTCTCAACAGCCTTCTCCAGCAACACAGTTCGAAAGCATCAATTCTTCGGCTCTCAGTCTTCTTTATGGTCCAACTCTGACATCTGTACATGGAAAAACCGTAGCTTTGACTATATGGACTTTTGTCAACAAAGTGACGTCTCTACTTTTTAATATGCTGTTTGTCATAGTTTTTCTTCCAAGGAGCAACCATCTTTTAATTTCTTTTGATTTCCTCCATCACTAATATGGTTCTAATTCACCTACACTGTAATTTATCTGTTTTCCTGCACTGTAATTTATCTGGACTCCTCTACTGAAACGGGAGCCCCTCCCACAGCAGGGACTGTGACTCCATCTCTGAATCCTGGCTCCTGCATCTTACCTGGTCCAGAGCAGGTGTCCTCCAGAAAGGACAGTCAAATGCCTCGGCTGCAGCGAGACTCCTAGGAAGTGTACCCCCCCACCCCCCGTTTCTTCATGTAGCTAAGCCTTTCTTCTTGTAGGGAGGGCACGTGGGTGTTCTTCGTTTCTCATTTACAATTCTTCTGGAGAAATTCTGTATTCAGAAGAATACTGGGTGTAAAGACAGAATTCTGTGTCAAGGTCCTCATTCAATACTTCTTAGTCGTGTACACTTAAAGAACTCACTATATTCTGGAGAGCCTATATTTCTGCATTTATCAAATGAGAAAAAAATCTCCAGATCAACCCAAATCCTAAAGTACAGTGTTTCTCAAACTGTAGATCTTGACACTGGTGGGCCATGAAATCAATTTAACAGCTCAGGACCAGCATATTTTAAAAATGGAATAGAAAAGAAATGAAGAGAGCAGAGCATGTAACAAAGTTAAATACTATGGGCTTTTTGGGAGATTTTTGGCCACTCTGGCTTGTGGAATCTTATTTCCCCAACCAGGGATCAAACTTGCACCCCCTGCAGTAAAAGCGTGGAATCTTAACCTTTGGACCACCAGCGAAGTCCTTACATTGTTTTTTGAAATAGTGCAGTTAAACACTCTGCATATGTAGTGGGTCACGATATAAAATGTTGCTTCCTGTTATGAAATGTAGCTTAAAAATCTTGAAAAAAAAATGATGTTTACCTCTGTCAAAGGGTAAGTTTCCTATAGAGTTTCTTGATGTAACAATGCTGTTTATTGAAAATTGTCAGGGTAGAAGTCTAGAATTAGGACCCTCTAATTTGAACTGTGGTGTTGGAGAAGACTCTTGAGAGTCCCTTGGACTGCAAGGAGATCTAACCAGTCCATTCTAAAAGAGATCAGTCCTGGGTATTCTTTGGAAGGAATGATGCTAAAGCTGAAACTCCAGTACTTTGGCCACCTCATGCGAAGAGCTGACTCATTGGAAAAGACTGATGCTGGGAGGGATTGGGGGCAGGAGAAAAAGGGGATGACAGAGGGTGAGATGGCTGGATGGCATCACCGACTCGATGGATGTGAGTTTGAGTGAAGTCTGGGAGTTGGTGATGGACAGGGAGGCCTGGTGTGCTATAATTCATGGGGTCGCAGAGAGTCGGACACGACTGAGCGACTGAACTGAACTGAACTGAATGGCAACCCACTCCAGTACTCTTGCCTGGAACATCCCATGGATGGAGGAGTCTGGTAGGCTACAGTCCATGGGGTCGCAAATGGTCGGACACGACTAATCAACTTCACTTCACTTCAGGGCAGTAACTACAGTGGCTCTAGAGACCCAGATTCAGGTAGGTAAGTGTACAGTGTTAATAATTTTTTTTAATTGACATATAACATTATGTTAGTATACAACATTATGATTCAATATGTGTATATATTACAAAATGAGTTAATCACTTTTGAAATCAGAAACCTATAGAAATGTACCAAGAATTTGTGGACAGACTGCTGTATTATGAAGAGACATGGGTTTAAAGCCTGATTCCAGTTTTCACTCTTTTCATTACCTACTGAGCCTCGGTTTCTTCCTCTGTAAATTGGAGATAATGAGATCAACTTTTGGCAACAGACCTGGCATGTGATATGTACTATGTAAATGTATATTCTCTCCCTTGAGAATTTCACAAAACATGGCCTTCCTTTTTGATCTCTTCAAGAGGGGGCCATATCTTTTTCATCTGCAGTTAGCTTTATCTTAAAGCTTGGCTTAAGTTGAGTTTAGATCCTAGAGATCTTGTCAAATGCGTCATAAGACTGAAAAATAATTTTGTGTAAGTTGGCTTGAACAACTCAAATTAAAGTCACTTGGGAACCTGGTTTTAATTTCCTTTTATTGAGATATAATTACATAGTAACTTTTTTTAACCTCTGTTTTTGCTTTCTCTTACTGAATGGCTTTATCCACTGCAACTTTTTATTTTTCCCTTTGTTTAGTTTTTTGTTTCCTTTAATCTGTTTTGCTCCTCTTCACAAAAATAATCACTCTCCAGAACGTATAACAATATAGTATTCAAAGGGATGAGATCCCTGTCCATCTGAGTTGTAAATCAGCCAGTGCTCATATATGCTGGGTAAGTTGCTACCTAAGTGGGAGTCATTCCACCACAATGCCCTCCTTCTTGCTTTGTGTCAGAAAGAATTCATCTAAAAATAGGAGCAGATTTGCTTTCCTTGACACATCACATGAGGTTCAAAGAGTCATCTGCTCTCATGCGTGACGTGTTCTGCAAATGCATTAAGACAGTGAGGTGCTGTGAGGTGCTGGTGAAGAGTACAGTGTTGGCATTCAGCCACCACTGCTCAGATGGTGTGTGCCCGGGGAAAGTTACTCATTTATTTATTTTTAAACAGGAGAAAATCAAAGTTTAATAACACGTATATATGGGAGAGAGTCAGAAAAAACTGAGTAACTCACCAAAGTGGCTGCAGCCCTGCCAGCCTCATCTAAAGACAAAAGATGTTAAGGGTGGGGAGAGTCAGCTCTGGGAGGTGACCAGAAAAAAACACACAGTAAACAAGGAGCCCAAGCCAGTCAATCTTAAAGGAAATCAACCCTGAATATTCATTGGAAGGACTGATGCTGAAGCTCCAAGTAAACAAGGGTGATTGTGACGCAGGTTTAAACATTATCTTCTCCGAAGATAAGAATTTGTAGAGAGTTGATAATAAAATTATGGAATGCTTTACGAATTTGCTTGGCATCCTTGCACAGGGGACTTGCTAATCTTCTCTTTTTTCCTATAATTTTAGTACATGTGCTGCTGAAGTGAGCACCTGGGGCAAGTTATTTTACTTCACTCTGCTTCTGTTTCCTCACCTAAAAAAAGGGTCATAACTGTACTCACCTCTTAGGGTTCACTCCAGAACTTGGCCTGGTGCATGGTGAGTGCCAAGGAAATGTTTCTATATGAATCAAGAGTGCACTAGTAAAACAAATGTCTCACATTCTAAGGAGGGGCTCCATCCACTGGAAATGAGAAAATCCTAAGATTCCTAATTATCCCTCACGTTTTAGTTATACACCTAAATCATACATTTCCAGCATTCTGTACGTATGCCTTGATTTTGTTTTTTTCCTTCCCAGTTGAATACAGTGCAGACCAACTGCTCACTGCACATCCAGCTGTGTCATTGATTTTAGCATCCATGTGCTCACGTGCTCAGTTGCTTCAGTCTTGTCTGACTCTGCGACCCTATGGACTGTAGTCCGTCAGGCTCTTCTGTCCGTGAGATTTCCTAGGCAAGAATACTGGAGTGGGTTATCATGCCCTCCCCCAGGGGATCTTTCCAACCCAGAGATAGAACCTGAGTCTCCTGCGTCTCCTGGATTGCAGGCTGACTCTTTACCGCTGAGCCACTGGGGAAGCCCCATTAGCATCCACAGTACTTAGTATGTCTCAACTTTGTCCCTGTTGTACCAAGGTCATGAGATCTTGCACATTTTCTCTAGTATCATCACTTTTTCATGTCCACTCGTTTTGTGTAAGTGAAGGCAAAATGGTCAACTAGCCATAACTAACCAGACACACAGGCTAAAGTAGCTTGAACATCACGTGATCAAAAACATTTACTGAGGTCACTTGGAAAATGGAACTGGAGTGTCCCACCTGGAGGGACTCACAGCCTTATGAGGAGCAAACATAAAGGAATGTATAATTTTCAGAGTGCGGTGAATGAGAACAACGGACGGGCCTATGGGGATTCAGCCGAGGACAGAGAAGGGAAGGATCTCACCTGTGGCCAGGAAAGTGTGGTCACCGATGATGGGGTAGCAGAAGAAAGAGGAGCTGGCTGAGGTCCATCCAGCACAGCCACTTATCTTGGGCAAATTATTTAGAGTCTCTCTGGACCATCATTAATAAAAGAAGGATAAGATCTGCTTCATTAAAAAAAAATGATACAAATGACGACACTTCCCTGGTGGTCCAGTGGTTAGGACTCTGCATTTCCACTGCAGAGGGCATGGGTTCAATTCCTGTTCAGGGAACTAAGATTCCAAAATTGGATGGCCAAAAGAAAAAAAGGATACAAATGAACTTATTTACAAAACAGAAACAGACTCAGATCTAGAAAGCAAATTTAGGGTTGCCAAAGGGGAAAGGGTTATGAGAGATAGCTTAGGAATTTGAGATTAACAGATATACCCTATTATTATAAAATAGATCAACAATAAGACTCTACTTACAGTACTTATACTTATCTTGCAATAACCTATAGTAGAAAAGAATCACTTCGTCATACATCTGAAACATAAATCAACTGTACTTCAATATAAATAAATAATTTTTTAAAGGAAAAGACCCACTTCAAAGGGTTATTATTATTACTTTGGCTGCCCCAGGTCTTGGTTGCAGCACTTGGGATCTAGTTCCCTGACCAAGGATGGAACCCACGGCCCCTGCTTTGGGAATGTGGAGTCTTAGCCACTGGATCACCAGGGAAGAAGAGAAGAGAAGTCGCTCAGTCGTGTCCGACTCTTTGCGGCCCCGTGGACTATAGCCCACCAGGCTACTCGGTCCATGGGATTTTCCAGGCATGAATACTGGAGTGGGTTGCCATTTCTATTATTTTAGAGGATTAAATGAGATAGAAAAATGAGCTCAGTAAACTATGAGGCACGTAGAAGACAGAATTAGTTATGGCCAGGAGCAGTATCATAGGAGGAATAGATATTTGAACAGGGCAGGATGGTCAGTGGCGGGGAACTGATCACCAAACAAGGTGAGAACCTTCATCACAAGAGGACAGTATCAGGGCAGATCAGGCGGCAGCCGATGATTATCCCCCGCCAGGCAAGCCATGAATGGAACCAAGAGCAGACCATGATATTTATGATGACTAATCTATCCTTGCTGGGGTGAGGATAAGGGGCAAAGGGGGCCAACTCCACTCTGGAAGCTGAGAATCAACAATGAAGAGAGCTGAGGCTCCTGCCAAAATCCTCAGCTTTCTTCATGGAAGAGAGGAAGAGATTATTGGCTGATGGGGGTTGGTGGCATTGGGCAGGACCCTAGGGAAGCAGTGAAAGGTTTGGAAGAGCCACTGTCCAGAGGGGAGAGAGAGTTGCCCAGATCCGTGTTAAAGGGTGACTAGACGCACTGACTGTGATGGGTTGTGTGATTTTCTCCAATAGGACAAAGGACAGGTGGTTGTATTAGTTCAAGGGGAAAGGCTGGCAAGGGCTGGAAAGAGAGGGGTTGAAGCAATTCACCATGATCTCAAGTTTATAGAGGAAGCAGAGTGAGGTCAGGAAGGGCGAGCAGTCAGTGATGGATTTCTGAATGTGGGCACCAGGAAAGAGAAATGTCAATAATTAAGCTGGACCAGTGGGTGGAGCGGGGAAGGCAATGGCACTCCACCCCAGTATTCTTGCCTGGAAAATCCAACGGACGGAGTAGCCTGGTGGGCTGCAGTCCATGGGGTCGCTAACAGTCGGACAGACTGAGCGACTTCACTTTCACTTTTCTCTTTCATGCATTGGAGAAGGAAATGGCAACCCGCTCCAGTGTTTTTGCCTGGAGAATCCCAGGGACGGGGGAG
>SJYX01014072.1:25510-74558 GCA_006410675.1 Oreotragus oreotragus
GGGGTCACACAGAGTCGGACACGACTGAAGTGACTTAGCAGCAGCAGCAGCAGTAGGTGGAGCGAGAGAAAGGGGAGGCTCAGAGTTTGGGGAATCTGATGGTCAATGTAGAGCAATCCTTAATGGTAACAAGATTTAAGGTGGTCCCTAGTGTGGAGAAGGAAATGGCAACCCACTGCAATATTCTTGCCTGGAGAATCCCATGGACGGAGGAGCCTGATGGGCTACAGTCCGCGGGGTCGCAGAGTCAGAGATGACTGAGCGACTTCACTTTCACTTTCACTTAATGTGGAGAGGCAGATTCTTCATGGTCTTGAAAAATAAGATGAGAAATAATGCTACATCAAGGTGGAAGAGGACCAAAGTGCTGAATGCGACTCTTTGTGTAAAGTATCTAGTATTATCACTGCAACAGCACTTCAAGTTGAGGATCTGTGAAAAATGAAAATTCAGACACAAATGAAGAAGATTGCCAAGCCCCTCAGAATCATTAAGATGGTTTAGTCTCTAAGTCGTGTCTGACTCTTGCGATCCCATGGACTATCCTCTGTCCCTGGGATTTTCAGGGCAAGAATACTGGAGTGGTTTGCCATTTCCTTCTCCAATTAAGATGGGAAGCTCGGATAATTCCCTGATGGCTCGGTGGTAAAGAACCCGCTTGCCAGTGAAGGCCACTTGAAGCTGAAACCAAGAACTCTGATTGCAGTAACATTATTTAAGAAGGAGTCTTTGGGCTTCAGCCAAGATGGGTGGCATGAGCATGGCAGGATGAGAGCACGGTTGTCCTCCCCAATGCCTGCTCATGATGCTCTTTTAGCCTGAGGCTGGTGGCCTCCACATATTGCCCAGGAGCCAGGTTCACGGAGGTCCTCTGCAACATGGATGGGAAAAGTGTGGAGTTGTCATTGCCGGAGGAACATGGTTTATGAAGAGAAGTGGATGAACTCAGCAGTTATAAATTTGGCCACCCGCAGTTCCTCAAAAAGTTACACAAAGAATTACCCTATGACTGAGAAATTCTACTCCTAGGTATATACAGAAGAGAAACTGAAAACATATGTCCACACAAAAACCTGGACCTGACTGTTTCTAGCAGCTGTACTTGTAATAACCAGAGTGGAAACAACCCGCCCAGGAAAGGATGAACAAAAAGTGGTACAGGTATCCCCCACATTTTTTGAAAGTTCGCTTTATGCCACTTCGCTTTTATGAAAGACCTACGTTAGTACCTGTTTTCACTAGCCTGAAGAAATCTGAAGAGGATTTTCGCTTTTACAGTAAAAGGCGAGAGTAATACTGTGTCTCTTTTGTAGAGAGTGGTTATAGAGGCAGGGCTTACCCCACGCCTGGAAGTGGCACAGTCAAGCTCCTTCCCGGAAACTACATTCAGCATCTCAGCGTGCGTGCAGTCACCGTAGTCTTCAATTGTGTGTGAGCATCTGTGCTTCTCTCTGTTTATTTTGTGCATCCATTAGTAAGATACATCCTAAGATAATGACTTCCTTATTTTATGCCATTTCAGTTTACAAAATGCTTCACAGGAATGCTCTACTTTCAGATAGAGGGAAAAAAACCCTAAATATTCTATGCTGGAATATTCTTTATTCAGCTATAAAAAAAGGAAGGAAGCATTGATTCTTGCAATAGTATGGACAGACCTTGAAAACAGTATGTGATATGAAAGAGGCAAGACACAAAAGGCCACAAATTCTGCATTTATATGAAATATTCACAACAAACAAATTCATACAGAGAGAAAGGAGACAGTGATTGCCAGAGACTAGGGGGAGGAGGCGATGGGGAGTAGGTAGAGGGTTTCCTCCTGGGTTGATGAAATGTTCTGAAATTAGATGGTAGTGATTGCACAATTTTGTGAATACCCTAAACACCACTGAATTATGTGCTTGAAAAGGGTGAAATTTACCATATGTGAATTGTATCGCTCAACAGAAACAATGATAAATAAATAAGCTTTGACCACCCCGTGCTGCTGTATGGAGACAGTGCAGCTTTGAGGACTGAAGTGATGTATCCGAGATCCATTTGCTACCCCTTGGGATCAGGATGGGAGAGCTGGAGGATGGATGAACTTGGATGGAGGAGTTTTCTAGAACCAGGATACAAGTGAGTCCTCCAGTTGGATCTCAGGTGACTAATGACCCATAGAGTTAGTATTCCTTTCTGATGAATGGGGCAGTGATGGCCAGGTATGTTGTAAAGGACATGAGGTTTGATATTTTCTTAAGAGAGTCCACCTTCACCAGAATAAGGCTAAGTATGGTCAGGCTCAGTACACACAGGAGTTGCAGAAAGTTGTGGAAGCCTCTTCAGCCCTCCTTTCTCCTGGAAACATCTGCTGGGCTGCAACGCATCAGAAGATGTAGGTTCAGGTATTGGTCACCAAAAGCCGCAGACTGGAATATACCTCATTGACTTTCTTAGGGGCACCATGGCAGAAAGATAGGACCCACAAAAGCCACCACATGGGCAGGAGCCCCACACATACTCAGCTCAACTGATTGCTCCTTCGAGATCCATCAGGTCCAGTTACATCCAGATGGGGCTTCTGGTTAGGGCTGCAGAGAGCTGTTTTTGTTTTTTGTTAAATATTTATTTAACAGGTCATAGCATGCAGAATCTTCTGTCTTCATTGTGGCATGCAGAAGCTAGTTCCCCAACCAGGGATTGAGTTGGGGCCTCCTGCATTGGGAGCACAGAGTCTGAGCTACCGGACCACTAGGGAGTTCATTTCAGTTCAGTTCAGTTGCTCAGTCGTGTCCGACTCTTTGCGACCCCATGAATCGCAGCATGCCAGGCCTCCCTGTTCATCACCATCTCCCGGAGTTCACTCAGACTCACGTCCATCGAGTTCGTGATGCCATCCAGCCATCTCATCCTCGGTCGTCCCCTCCTCCTCCTGCCCCCAATCCCTCCCAGCATCAGAGTCTTTTCCAATGAGTCAGCTCTTCTCATGAGGTGGCCAAAGTACTTTGGACCACTAGGGAAGTCCCCCCCCTTTTTTTTTGTTTTAATATCAATGGCTGGAAACTTGATGTATTTATTTGCCGAATTGCACAGTTTACGAGGGATCTTAGTTGCCTGGCCAGGGATCCAACCTGTGCCACTTGCAGTGGAAGCACCAACTCCTAACCGCTGGACTGCCAGGGGAGTCCCCATTTTAACAGGCTTTACCTGTACAGTGCAGTAGCATCAGGGACAACCGTATCGCTGTGCAAACATCACCATCCTCAATCTGCAGAACTTTTTCGTCTCCTCAGACTGAAATTCTAGACCCCTTAAACACAAACTCTTCATTCCCCCTCCTCCCAGCCCCTGGCAACCACCAGGGCTCTTTCTATCTATCGAAGTTTGACTGCCCTAAGGGGCTCACATGAGTGGAGTCATACAGTGTTTGTCCTTTTGTGTCTGGCTTATTTCACTCGGCATGATGTTTTCAAGGTTCATCCACGTTGTCGTATGTTTATCCACTCATCCATCAATAGACATGTGAATTCATTTGAGTTATTTCTTTTAGCTATTGTGAATAATGCTGCTATAAGCATTAGTGTGAAAATGTGTTTGAGTTTCTGCTTTTAATTTTTTTATTATTTTAAAAAATATTTATTTATTTGGCTGTCCCAGGTCTTAATTGTGGCATGTGAGATCTAGTTCCCTGACCAAGGATTGAACCTGGGCCCCCTGCACTGGGAACAAAGAATCTTAGCCACCAGACCACCAGGGAAGCCCCTGCTTTCAATTCTTGTGCACATATGTAGACATAAAATTGCTGGACATATGGTAATTCTATATTTAATTTCTTGAGGAACCAGTTAAAAGAAAGTTAAGCCTTTCTGTAAGTGATGAAAAACAGTTGAGAATCAAAACAGCCAGTCTGATAGCCTGAGAACAAGCAAACAAAAAAAATAGTATCTGTTTTTTCTGGTTTTTAATAACGTTTACTCTCCTAGTGGGCTTCCCAGGTGGCTCAGTGGTAAACAATCCGCCTGCCAATGCAGGAGATGCAGGTTCAGTCCCTGGGTCTGGGAAGATCCCCTGGAGGAGGAAATGGCAACTCACTCTAGTATTCTTGCCTGGAGAGTTCCATGGACAGAGGAGCCTGGTGGGCTACAGTCCATGAAGTCACAAAAGAGTCGAACACCAGTTATCGACTAAACAACAACAACTCCTAGTGCTTTAATCTTTTTTAAGACAGATTATTTATAAGAAAACAGATAAAACAATTTTCAAATTTACTTGGAATTTATTTTAAAAAGAAAACCTTTTTAATGCCATGGATACATGTAACATAAAATTTACCATCTTAATCATTTGTACATATCCAATTCAGTGGCATTAAGTTCAGGTTTTATTTTAAGGTTTATAGTCTCATCCAATTCTAATCTCATTGCGTTTCATGCAGGTCATAAGGCACAGAGCCTTGGGACTCTCTTTCCTCCTACTCTCATCCCTGCCACATTTTGTACTCCTTCTGGTCCTCCCCTCAAAACCACGAGGACAAAGCAGTCTGAGTCAGGCTGCCTTTGTGACCACCTTTTGCAATCCACTAACGTTTCAACATATTTTTGGTAGCCCTTCATATTAAATGGCTGTCATTTTGCAAAATGAAATATGTGTTTCTAGGAAGTGTTGTGCTGTATACAGGTTGTTTGCCAGAGAAGGGATTTATATCTATAATTCCCCCGTCCTCCAATGGACATGAGGTGTAAGACTGAGGGCACAACATGTAACTTGTTTAGGGCTTATCTGTCCTCTGTCAGTGAGGGAGTCCAACTAGACAATCTGTGAAAGGCTCAAAGTCTAGGAACTGGTGATGCTCTCCTTGAGCCCAGTGCTAAGGGAAAGGAGCCGGGATGGCAAAGCTGCAGTCTTGGTGGCTGTTGCTCAGTTGCTTGTCGTGTTCGACTCTTCGTGACCCCATAGACTGCAGCACGCCAGGCTTCCTTGTCCTTCACAATCTCCTGGAATTTGCTCAAACTCATGTCCATTAAATTGGAGATGCCACCCAACCATCTCATCCTCTGTCACCCCCTTCTTCTCCTGTCCTCAATCTTTCCCAGCATCAGGGTCTTCCCGATGAGTCAGCTCTTCCCATCAGGTGGCCAAAGTACTGGAGCTTCAGCTTCAGCATCAGTCCTTCAGTGAATATTCAGGGCTGATTTCCTTTAGGATTTGACTGGTTTGATCTCCTTGCAGTCCAAGGGACTCTCAAGAGTCTTCTCCAGCACCACAGTTCAAAAGCATCAGTTCTTTGGCGCTCAGCCTTCTTTATGGTCTATGGTCTCACATCCCTACGTGACTACTGGAAAAACCGTAGCTTTGAGTATATAGACATTTGTCAGCAAAATGACCTCTCTGCTTTTTAATGTGCTGTTTGGGTTTGTCTTAGGAGCAAGCATCTTTAATTTTCATGGCTGCAGTCACGTCCACAGTGACTTGGAGACCGGCCTAAGCACATTTTTTAACCTGGATCCTTCCCAGAAGCCTGCCATTTTTGCTACCTGAGTCTCACCTCATAGCTATTTTCCAGCTGAAATTGGGGCTACATGGTCTGAAGAAAAGGAGATATATGTCCATGAAAAACACGGAGAAGGTGGGGCAAGCAGGAGGGGGTGGGGGCAGATAGCAAGAGCAGGACTGGGGGAGGGCCCAGTGGGCAGGGCAGGGCCACTGCAGCCACCTGGGAGCCACCTTGGTGGTCGGGATGGGCTCTCTTTCTTGGCTTCCGCATACGTGTTCTGAGGTCTGGGGGCTGACTATGGGGTGACACAGAGCTACTGCCCATTCCGGCCCCACCCCTCGCCAGGAAACGCCTCCCCGCCCGCAGTGACCACATCCCCCCGCAGGTTGCCTGGGAAACGCTCCGCAGGGGCTGGGGGATCCAGGGCACAGTTGCCCAGCAACAGGTGGTGCCCTCCCTTCCGCCCTCATGTGAGGCAACTGTCCAGCACCCTCTGCTCACACAGGAAGAGCGGCTCCGACGGAGAGTCAGGAGCCCGGGACCCACCGCCTGAGGTGAGGAGCACAGGAGGCCCCTGAAGATGGGGGACCAGGGGGACCGCCAGGAGGTGAGCAGAGACAAACAAGGGAGATGGGGTCGGGCAAGACTGGAAAAGCCGGAGAGGCGGGGACGGGGGTAGAGGCGGCACCGCGGCAAACCCAGGGGAGGCTGCAAAGAGCAAGACCAGCTCCAAGGAGGGTTGTGAACGCCCAGGAGCACGCAGGGTGCCGCAGCCGGGCCCACACACATGGGCAGGGCTGGGATAGGGCTCGCTTCCTCACCCGGCACTTCCTCTTCCAGGCAAGACCTGAGGGGGGCTGAGAGGGGAGGAGAGGAGCCCTCAGGGCCCTTTGAGTTTGATCTGAGGCACCCTGGATTCTGGGAGGAAAATACAGCTTCCAGGACGGGCCTGGGGACTCTGAGCAGGAGGGCCTAGCTGCAGACGCAGGAGGGCCGTCTCTCTGGCCGTCTGGCCCCTTCCCACCCTTTCCGGGTCTCCGGGCTCCTCTGTCTGCGTGGGTCTGTTTCTCGCCCAGATGTCTGGGAGCCCGGCTCCCCTCTGTCTCTCTCCTCCCCGTGCTCACACACCTGCCGCCCCCCTCTGTCCCTCCTGGCGGTATCAACCTTGTCTCAGGCGCTTCCTCTCCTGACCGCTGTCTCCTCAGATGCCGCCGACCCCAGAGCCGCCCTCGGGGCAGCCGGAGGCCTCCTCGTGGGCCCCGCTGCCCTGCGGACCCTGCGTCCCCATCATGGTGGCCCTGGCCGCTCTGGCCGCCGTCTTCCTCCTGGCCACAGCCGTGCTGGCCGAACGCCTGTTTCGCCGCTCCCTCCGGCCGGACCCCAGCCTCCGCGCACCCACCCTCGTGTGGCGCCCTGGAGGAGAGCTGTGGATCGAGCCCATAGGCACGCCCCGAGAGCGCTCTGAGGACTGGTATGGCTCGGAGGTCCCCCTGCTGACGGACCGTGCCCCAGACCCGCCAGCCCAGGGGGGCACCTTGGAGGCACGAGCGACAGCCCCACCCGCCCCCTCAGCCCCACACTCCCCTCCCAGCAGCCTGGTCCCCCAGACCCCACCCAAGGCCCCACACCGGAGCACCTTCTGGGGGCCCCAGGTCTGGGAGGAGAGGCCCCAGGCCCCAGGCCTGGTGAGCTGGGCTGAGCCTGAACAGAGGCCAGAGGCCAGTGCGTATNCCTCAGCCCCACACTCCCCTCCCAGCAGCCTGGTCCCCCAGACCCCACCCAAGGCCCCACACCGGAGCACCTTCTGGGGGCCCCAGGTCTGGGAGGAGAGGCCCCAGGCCCCAGGCCTGGTGAGCTGGGCTGAGCCTGAACAGAGGCCAGAGGCCAGTGCGTATCCCGGGAGCCCCCAGGCTCGGAGGGTGCGGCCAGGAAGCCCAGATCTTGAGTGGGGCCTGCAGCCTCGGGTCACCCTGGAGCAGATCTCAGCATTCTGGAGGCGTGAAGGCCGAAGCAGCGTGGGTTTCTGAATTCCCAGGGCCTGCCTGGAGGACTGGCCTTCCAGAGACCCTAGGGGGAGGCCCAACCTCAGAGGGATCTTAAGATCCTGAGGCTCCCAAGAACTTGAGCTGACATCTGAGGCCCCCTTGGAGGAACGCCCATCCCAGGCCTTTTACTCGTGGATTTTGGTCCCCCTGGATCTGGGCCTGGGAGGCCCGGATGTGGACAGAGCAGGAACTCAGTGGTGTCTTTGGCTGTCTCTGTGGCGCAGAGTACTGGATTTGGGGCTGTCTCTGGTGACTCAGGCAGTAAAGGATCTGCCTGTGATGTGGGAGACCCAGGTTCGATCCCTGGGTCGGAAAGAACCCCTGCAGAAGGAAATGACAACCCACTCCAGCATTCTCGCCTGGGAAATCCCATGGACAGAGGAGCCTGGCGGGCTACAGTCCATGTGGTTGCCAAGGGTCTGACACAACTGAGTGGCTAACACTGCATCAGAAGCTGCCAAGATCACACGTTGGATTAAGAACTCAAGGTACCAGAGAGGAAGGAAATAGCATCAACACAGCAGCTTCCACCCTTCTGCGTGTGCCTGAGATGCCGACGCCAGAGTGAAGGGGCCCATAGATGCTGAAGAACAGACTGTGGTGATGACGAGCGTCAGCCACTAGCAGGAGAGGCAGGAATTCAGCTTCCCAGGCCCCCATCATCCCACCAGAAAAACACATACAGAGAGGTCAACATCCAACAGAGCATCTTATTAGATACAAACTGTGGCTTTGGCCCCCAGCTGGTGACAGGAGGCCCTCTCTTGCCTGCAGTGGGATCTACAGCCTGAAAAAGGCCAGCAGGCAGCAAGTCTTCTTGAGGTGTCTCAATTTAGCCCTCTGGATCTTACCCCTCCACAAGTGGGGAGGCCCAATCCAAGGAGATCTAAGTTTGATCCAGTGCGGAAGGAACACTCTCCTGGAACAAGTCAGCTCCTAAAACAGAGTCCCTGGCCATCTTCCCTCCCAGCTTGCTAGTCAGAGCTGTCCCAAGATGGGCTTACTTATAATGCTCCACCCCACAAAAATGGAGTCACCATATCTGTATCAGCTGACCTCCCCTTTGGGCATGGAGCCAGGAGTTGGGGGTGGGGTGGGGGCAGGCTAAAGAATTTCCATTCCCTGGGATCTGACTTCTCAAACCTCATTCCTGAATGTTAGGATTTCTGCCATATCAGTTGACCACCTGTACTTTATATTTTTCTTTACACATGGCTTACTGTTTGCTTAATAAATTTATTTTACAAGGACTCTGTTGTGTATCATTTCTGTAAATGGACAACCAAGTACCTTTGGCCAGAAATAGAAGGTTAAACATGGAAATAAATACAATGTAAACAAAGATATCAGTTCTAAGTAGACTTGATTTCCTGCTGGAGGCATTGACCTAGAGATTTGCCCTTTCTTTGGTAAAAGGATCAACAGTGTTGTTGAGTTGATAAATCCTGTCCGACCATGAACTGTAGCCCGCCAGGCTCCTCTGCCCGTGGGATTTCCCAGGTAAGAGTTTTGGAAAACTCTTGCCGTTTCCTTCTCCAGGGGTATCTTCCCAACCCTCGGATCGAGCCAGGGATCAGTCCTGCTTTGGCAGGTGAGTTCTTTACTGCTGAGCCACCAGGGCAGCCGTCAGCAGTGTTAGAAAAGTCGCAGACACTCGAGCACCATCCTGAGACCTGCCCCCAGGTGACAGCTCTGCCCCGGGAGCAGCCATCCTGTGCGACTTAAGGCCGGCCAGGAGTCCCTCCCCCAGACTCATCCACACCCAGGAAATGCTGGGGGTAGAGGCCAACACTCTGCTCTTCCTGCCTGGAGGGCTGGGGAGCCTCCCTTCTCACTGCTTGGGTGCCAGAAGTTGGCGGAGCCGTCAGGGAATCAACACCCCCTCCTCCCCTTCCACCCGAGGCTGAGGGACCCTCCCCTCTTCTCCCACCTCACACTCATCCTGTTCCTCCCGGCCTGGCGCAGCGGGTGGAGGAATCAGACCTGACCCCGCCCTCAGGGAGCTCTCAGTGTCTCTAGTGGCAGGCGTGGGGGTGGAGGGAGGTGAGATAAGACCAGAAGACAGAAGTGATACAGATCAGTCCCGTCTCTGTCACTCACGATTGGCTAACAGTGTCACTTCTCCTTGTCACCATCGCTAACCAGACTCTGTTGTGGGGACTCCGCCCACGAGGTGTGACCGGTCCCCCAGGGAACCGAAAGCTCAGAGCTTAGATGCTCAGTGGAGGGACAAGGCCCCAGTGCTCCGATCTGGCTCTATCACCCACTCGCTTGGAGAAAAGTAATTTTTGTATTACTGGGCCTCACATTCTTTCTCATGACACAGAGAGAGTCGAAAGTTAAACCAATGCTCCTTTGGAGCTCTCCTAGCCGTGTCGTCTAAAGATACAATAAAATGAAAGATGGACTCATACACTCACGTGTGGATGAATTTCATCTCCCTGAGGCAGAGTCCAGCTTGCTGTCCCCAAAATCTCCTTTATGTCCCCAGACCCAGAACAGGATCTAAAATATAGCAGAAGCCCAAAGAAAGGGAAACAGGAATGACTGTTCAGATAGATGGCTTAATAGACGCATTCATTTTACTCTTTCTTTTTTTCCTTTTTTTTTTTTTTTCGGCTGTTCTCCATGGCACATGGAATCCTTGTTCCCCAACCAGGAATAAAACTCATGTCCCCTGCGTTGGAAACCTGAAGTCTTAACCACTGGACCACCAAGGAAGTCCTCCTTTCTCCTCTTTATTTTGAACCTCTCTTCATTTTTAACACTGTCTTGTTACTTTCTCATGTTGAGTCCTTCTTCTATGCCTTTCAGCATTTAAAATGTACTGCTTCAGGACTTCCCTGGTGATCCAGTGGTTAAGACTCTGCGCTTCCAGTGCAAGGGATGCGGGTTCGATTCCTAGTCAGGGAACTAAGATCCCACATGCTACATGGCTAAGAGTTAAAAACAAATGAACAAAACCATAAAGATAAAGCGTACTTCCCGAATGGTCCTTTACCTAATAACTCTGTAGTCTTGAGTCAAGTTCTAGAGTTGTCTGCTCACTCTGATTCATGACAGCTGGCTTCCTCTTATGTTTTCTAAGCTGGGGCCATGAACTCAGCTTCAGCAGGGCCTTACGCGTGGAAATCCCTGTGACCAGCTCCAGGGTGTCTCTTTAGAGAGCTTCTATGCTTCAGGCAAGGATGTTTCAGGGGAATCACCAAGCCTGACCACATTATTTGTTCATTTTTATTTGGGCTTCCAAGACTATACAAATTGTATAAATTTGAACCCCAGATTTAAATGAAGGCACACCGTTGCTTATGAACTCTCAGGGGAGCCTTTCCATTGCCACCAGCTCTCAGGGTGTGACCCACCAGGTTCTTTTGTGTTCCCTGGGCTGATAGAAAGGTGTTTTGCTTTTGTTTTTTTTTCTAGTCTGCATTTTCACTGAGAGTGTCACCCTTTAAGGGACTGAGCTGAATATTAGGGTCTCAGTTTTCAGTGCCCCAGGTAAATCTTCTTCTCCAAAATATAGATGGAGGTAAACCCCAAACTCCTTCTTTTTGCCAGTTATCTGCAACTGTCCATGAGTTCCCCCAACTCTGGTTTTCGATTTCCTCTTTGTGTGCAGCTCTGGGGGTTCCCCTAAGTTTCTTGAAACTTAGCTGTGCTTTGCAAAGGATGTTTGCTTGATTTTATGCAGCATTTCTAGATGTTTCACAGCAGGCATGTGCTTGTCAGATGAATACCATTCACAATATCACCAAAAACAGACGATTTCCTCTATAATCAAGGTCAAATCTTCACAGCTAAACTGGAAGGACCCGTCTGTCCTAGCAGTCTACATTTGCTCCTCTCCCCATCACTCGGCAACCTGCTGCAGGCTTCTATACACTTCCGATATTCTCCAGAAACTGCTTTCCCCAAAACCAAGACCTGCATATGTTAATCAAAGGACACTACTCAGTCTCCCGTGAGCATCTTAGATATTTTGACTCCCTATCTCTTTTTTTGGCCATGCCACATGTCATGGGGGATCTAGTTGCCTGACCAGGGATCGAAGGCGAGTCCACCGCATTGAGAGCGAGGAGTCTTAGCCATTGGACCACCAGGGAAGTCCCTGGGTCAGATAAAGTTTCATGTTCCTGTACACTGTGGCACACTGTGGAATATTTTGCAGCATCTCTAGTTGTGAGATGTCTGCAGGCATTGCCAAATGTCACCTGGGGTGGGGTGGAGAGGGGAACCAACCTCTCAGATCTAAGTGACACATTTTAATCAGTTAACACACCTGCACACAGAGCTTGCAAACTGTCCAGGGAAAGGCCCATTGGGGAACTAGACCCGCTCAGCTGCCAGGCAGAACCATGTGTGTCTCCTCTTACTGATTTTCAGGGGCACCAAGAAAGGATTAAGATGAAGAAATAAAACAACCAACCCTGGAGGAAATGATAGGAATTGACTTGGATATTTAAACACGTAGTTGTAGAAGCCCAATAGGGACTATAGATAGAGAAGGAAACCTAAGAAAGTTTGGGAGGACATTGTAAGCTAATAATAGCTCTAGAAAGCTATTGGGGGGAAGGAAATGGCAATCCACTCCAGTATTCTTGCCTGGAGAATCCCAGGGACAGAAGAGCCTGGTAGGCTGCCATCTCTGGGGTCGCACAGAGTCGGACACGACTGAAGCGACTTAGCAGCAGTAGCAAGAAAGCTATTGGAACATTATTCAATGAAGCAAGCTTGCTTAATTATAAAACCATAAACAAACCCGCAAGATATGCCTCAGGCCACTAGATGGAAGAAATGTCACCATTCTTCTACTAAAAAGATAATCCTAGTTTGACCTCATAGGGTCAGACACTTTCCTGCCTAATAAAAGCGAGGACCTAATGATGTATGCCTTACATCTGCATCTCCATCTACCTGAAGAAGGCGGTCTTCTCCCCTCCCCTTTTTTTCATTATAAATTATCTCCCGCTCAATCCTAGGGACAGAGCTCCCTCACCTGCCCACTTGCATCTCTTAAAACCGTTTTATATTAATAAATCTACTTCTTGCTATTACTTTGCCTCTCGCTGAATTCCTTCTGCACTGAGACACAAAGAACCTGACCCTCAGTAAGTCCCAGACATCGGGTGAGTGATTCTAATTAAAAAATTGTGGATTCAAGTCCCCAACTGGGTTTTTGCTGAGTTCAAGTCCCAATCTGATGTAAATGGTTTCAGAAACAAGTAAGATAATACACCATGAAACCAGCAGATGCTTCTAGGAAGACAATGCGTCACAATGTCTTTTGTGATTGAAAACTATAATATAACTTGGAAATTGCAAATTTGATTGCCCAAATGAAAAAAATAATCAAAAGAATGTATGGGTGGAAAAAGTTTTTAAACATCTCTCAGGATGTAGAGGAAAATAAATGGAAACCATGTAAGAAACATTAAGAGATGAAGGATCAATTCATTTAATATTTACCTAGGGGCTTCCCTGGTGGTCCAGTGGCTAAGACTCTGTGCTCCCAATGCAGAGGGCCTGAGTTCGATCCCTGGTTGGGGAGCTAGATCCCACACGGTACAACAAAGATGGGAGATTCTATGTGCCACAACTAAGACCTGGCTGGATCTTAGAAAAAGCAAAGGAATTCCAAAAATCATCTACTTTTGCTTCATTGACTATGTTAAAGCCTTTGACTGTGTCACAAGAAACTGTGGAAAATTCTTAAAGAGATGGGAATACCAGACCACCTTACCTGCCTCCTGAGAAACCTGTATGCAGGCCAAGAAGCAACAAAGCCAGACAGGGAACAATGGACCGGTTCAAAATTGGGAAAAGAGTATGTCCAGCCTGTACATTGTCACCTTGTCTATTTAACTTATATGCAAAGTACATCATGCAAAATGCCAGGCTGGATGATTCACAAACTGGAATCAAGAGAAATATCAATGACTTCAGATAAAGAAGCAACAAAGCCAGACAGGGAACAATGGACCGGTTCAAAATTGGGAAAAGAGTATGTCCAGCCTGTACATTGTCACCTTGTCTATTTAACTTATATGCAAAGTACATCATGCAAAATGCCAGGCTGGATGATTCACAAACTGGAATCAAGAGAAATATCAATGACTTCAGATATGTAGATGACACAACTTTAATGGCAGAAAGCAAAGAGGAACTAAAGAGCCTCTTGATGAAGGTGAAAGAGGAGAGTGAAAATGCTGGCATAAAACTCAACGTTGAAAAAACATGAAGAAAACCGAAGAAAAACTCAACATTCAAAAAACCGAAGATCACGGCATTTGGTCCCATCACTTCATGGCAAATAGATGGGGAAACAATGGAAACAATGACAAACTTTATTTTCTTGGGCTCCAAAATCACTACGGACAGTGACCGCAGCCACGAAACTAAAAGACGATTTCTCCTTGGAAGAAAAGCTGTGACAAACCTAGACAGCGTTTTAAAAGCAGAGACATCACTTTTCTGACAAAGGTCTGTGTAGTTCAAAGCTATGATTTTTCCAGTAGTCATGTAGGGATGTGAGACCATAGATCATAAAGAAAGCTGAGGGCCAAAGAGTTGATGCTTTTGAACTGTGGTGCTGGAGAAAACTCTTGAGAGTCCCTCGGACTGCAAGGAGATCCAACCAGTCAAATCCTAAAGGAAATCAACTCTAAATACTCATTGGAAAGACTGATGCTGAGGCTGAAGCTCCAATACTTTGGCTACCTGATGCGAAGAGCCGACTCATTAGAAAAGACCCTTATGCTGGGAAAGACTGAGGGCAAGAGGAGAAGTGGGTGACAGAGGATGAAATGGTTAGATGGCATCACTTGATGGACATGAGTTGGAGCAAATTCAAGGAGGTAGTAAAGGACAGGGAAGCCTGGTTTATTGAAGTTCATGGAATTGCAAAGAGTTGGACATGACTTAGTGACTGAATAAACAACAGAAGAACTCTACAGATTCATCTGTATAATTACAGATTACAAAACTATCTGGCGCTCAGCAAGGTGAAATTCACCACATCTCGAAAGCAGTAATAAGTGAAAAAGACAGGAGAAGATAAATGAACTGTCAGAAAAGATTATGGATTTTTTGGGTTCTATTTTAATTATTGTATCCAGAGCATCACAGAACTGTTGCCTCAGACAGGCCACAAACACAGTTCTTTTGCATCTTCTACCTTTCCCCCAGGGGGCCTGTCATCCTTTGGAATTAGACTGGAATTTAAAAATGCAAGACTTGGTCTCACCCTTGACATCTTCCATCCATTTTGATAATTACTATACCAATAATACAAAAATAACTTTAGTACAATCCTTTACCTAAAAAGCTGCCAAAGCTCAATGAAGTCTCCTTCTGGCTCCTAATATTCCGAGAAAACAAAGCAAATCATGCAAAAAATAAAATAGACATTTCTGGTTCTCGGTGAGATTACAGTTCAGTTCAGTTAAGTTCAGTCACTCAGTCGTGTCCGACTCTTTGCAACCCCATGAATTGCAGCACGCCAGGCCTCCCTGTCCATCACCAACTCCTGGACTTCACTCAAACTCACGTCCTTTGAGTCGGTAATGCCATCCAGCCATCTCACCTTCTGTCGTCCCCTTCTCCTCCTGCCCCCANCCCGCCCCCACACAGAGCCCCCCTCTGGAATATAAACTCCATGAGACTGGGGCTTTTTCACCGATTGCTCATTGTTGTATATCCAGCGTCTAGGACAGTGCCTGGCACATAGTAGGCTTTCAACAAATACTTATTTTTGAATCTGCTCCTCCACTTTATTGACCCTGAGCAACATTCTTAACTTCATAAAGCCTCAGTTTCCTGAGCAAACTGGAGATACTAACATCCCCACTCCCGTAAGCATGAACTGAGAACGAGACCTACACGTGCTGACAAGGGCCCCCAGTTAAATAAATGTGCGTTCCCTTCTCCCGGCAGTGATGATGCAGTATATGCTGTCTTGATTTGCACCTGATTTGATGGGCATGTTTGCTTTAATGGGCATTGGCTTTATGCTGGATGCGGGCAGCCTGTGGAAGTCACCTGAGCCTAGTCTCAGGCTGGTCAGGGAAGAAGGAAGATACCAGGTAGATACCAGGTGAAATGTGAGACTTTGGCCATTCACCCCTGTCTCCTCACCCTCATGGCCACACCCAGTTCTTCCTCTGGCCCTGAACCCATCAGGTTCCATCTGCCCTCTCAGCCTTTGCAGATGCTATTTCTCCTACCTGCCCCCCCTTCTTGTAACCAACTGCCATGACCCACATTCAAGCCCTCTGAGTAGCGCTATCAGCCTTCCCTTGGCCTGCCTACAGCCACTCTGGCCCCCTCAAATAGATCTTCCTGCAAATATGCTTATCTCATTTTCCAGTTTCAATCTGATTGTTCTCGGGATAGAGTCCAAGTCCTCTGACCTACCATTTTGTGGTCTGGATGCTGCCCAGCTCCTAGTCATCTCGCCTCTCCTGATCCCAGCCTCAAATCTTAACCAAACAATCCAAGCCATTTCCCACTTCTGACCCTTTGCCTACACAGTCTCCTCTGCCTGGAAATCCACCCTTGCAGCCTGGAAATCCACCCTTGCAAGGAGAGCATGAATTGTTTTTGCCTCCCTCAGTTCAGTTCAGTTCAGTTCAGTCGCTCAGTCGTGTCCGACTCTTTGCGACCCCATGAATCGCAGCACGCCAGGCCTGCCTCCCTACGCTCCCTTTTCTTCTAGGCAGGTGGGGGAATCCCCTTCCAGTGCTTGCATTTAGGATCAGGCTGGGAGGATTGGTTCATTTTTCTGTTCAAGGGTGAGCTTGAGATTCAGCCTGGCAGCTTGCTTTTTTTCTATTTTAATTGGGATGCCGTGGGTGCCGCCCACATTCTCCAGTTGGCCACAGTTTGCTCCCCTGCGTCTTCTTCCAGCCTCCCCCATTTGTCTCACGTGCTTGGATCCTAGAGGCATCTGAGTTTGAGACTCCTAGTACACGTCTCCCTTCTGCCTCTACTAGACTCTGACTCCCTCTTGAGCCCAAGGCTTTTCCCTTTCAGTTCCCTCCTCATCGTGGGTCCCCATTTCTGTCCTGACACCCAGTTCCATGAGGGTTCAGCTATCCCCCTGCAGGTCGGAGGAGCTGGTCTTCAAAGATCTGAGATCCCTGGAGCAGGGAAGGCTGCCTAGCAGAGAGTGTCCTTGTTTCTCTGGAGGCAGGACAGGCGGGCCCTGGGGTGGAAGTGTGTATCGCAGCACAGGTGTAGCCCAGGTGGCATCTCTGATCCGTGTCCTGTGAGAATAGCCCCTTTAGTTCAGGACATCGGCCAAGGCACCAGCTACTTCTGCCCGGCATCTTTGCTAGATGAATCTCCACGGTGTGCTCAGAGCCTGGCCATGGCAGGCGCTCAGCACACATCTGATGCTTGAAAGATGAAGGTATTGGCCTGTCTGGAGCTTTCCCATCTGGGGTGAGCTTGATGTTTTCTTGATCTGCTCCTTTCCCATCACTGGTCTCCAGGGTTGAAAAGGGGGCAGAGGGGTAGAATAGATCCCTCAAGACAGACTGGGACCCCCAGCCTCCCCCTGAAGAAGGAGCCTCTGTGGGTGAGACCTGTTTTTCTCTCCTCCTGGCAAAGGGTGGAGAAGAGAGTAGATTCTGGGAGGGGAGAGGCGACTCCAGACCGAAGCCCTTCCAGAAGGAAGCACCCTGGGGCCCTTCACTCTTGGGGCCCTTCATGCTCTCATTCCTGCCAGAGGCACCCAGATGGGTCAGAGAGAGTTCGAGGTGAGGGTAGGAATGGCCACACAAATGGGAAAGACCTCAGGGGTGCGGGTGCGCATGTGTGCTTGGGGGGCTGGATTTAGACCCTCTGCTTAGACCTCCGAGTCCTGACCTAGCACGGAATGAAGTTTGATATCTGAACACGGGCCCCCACCCATCCCTTCCTTACTCCCTAACTGACCTAGGCTCTGGTCCTCTCAGAGGCTCAGCAGCTGCGTACCTCTCCCAACTAATGATATCCTAAAAGGTCTTCAGCATCCAATGGGGGTTTCATCTGGAGAAGGATGGGTGGTGGAGTCTGTTGGGGGCCCCAAAAGTGAGGAATGAACAGGTTCTCACCTCCAACCAAAGAGATGGTAATAGTAGCCAGAGGTAAAACGTGAAATACTTAGTCATCAGTACAACATGGCATTAACCAAGTGTAATATTCCAGCTGGACATCAGACTGGGTCCACATATCCTTAAATATAAGACACCACTGATTGTAAAACACACATCACATTGCATTGCATGTTCTGTCATGTCCGACTCTGCGACCGCATGGACTGTAGCCCACCAAGCTCCTCCGTCCGTGAGATTGTCCAGGTAAGAATGCTGGAGTGGGTTGCCATTTCCTTCTCCAGGGGATCTTCCCCACCCAGTGATCAAACCCATGTCTCTTGCATCTCCTGCATCAGCAGGCAGATTCTTTTATGACTGAACCACCTGGGAAGCCCAGAAACACACACACTTACTCAAAAAGAAAACTGTCAAACCAGTCCTTTCTTAGTACTTACAATTTCTGTTTTATGCTTGTTGGAAGAGTTCTTTTGGACTAATTTCCACATAGATCGTTATCATGTTGTACCTATAAGCCGCATGCACAGACCACAAGGGCTACGTGACAACCCATGTCTATCTGACAGGGACCATTAGACGCTGTTAGTTAAAGGTGACTTCAGTGTGTGGAGGGAAAAAAAAGTGCATCTTAGAACAGATGAATGATGGCAATTTCTAACATGTACTGAGCATTTATTCTGTGCTAATTATCACCCCATAGAAGTCCATAAGGTTGATTAGACCCATTTTACAGATTAGGAAACTGAGGTGAGCAGAGGTGAAGTCAGTCCTTCACGGTCCCCCAGGCAGCACGTGGCAGAGCCGGCCTCAGAGCAGTCTAACGCCAAAGTGTCCTGTTGGCCGCTGGACTTAAAGAAACCTTGAGGGTCCCATGAAACCACCTTACCCACTGCCTGGGTAGCCTCCTTGGCTTTAGGAGCGGCGGGCGTGGGGCACTGGAGTGGCCCCTTCAGCAAACAGCTTGAGGGAGAAATCGAGGGCCGGGGCCGCCTGCGTCAGCATCCCCAAAGAGATGACATCGATGTGGGGCCCACAGAACTGCGGGAGGTTGTCCAGTGTGACGCCCCCGCTGGCCTCCACACTCACACTGGGGAACTGGGCCTTCAGCGCGGCGGCCGTGGGGTGCAGCTCCTGCGGGACATGAACCAGGGAGAGGTGAGAGCCCCCGACCCGGCCCCTCCCCAGAAAGCCGCCTCAGCCTCACCTCAGGCCTGAAGTTGTCCAGCAAGACGAGGTCCGCTCCTGCCTCGGCCGCCTCCACAGCCTCCTGCAGGCTGCTGCACTCCACCTCCACCTTCAGGGCGAAGTCGGCCGCCTGCCGCGCCGCCCGCACCGCCTGGCAGGCCGCAGGGGTGACAGTGAGACCGGGTGGCACCTGGCCGCCCCAGGGCAAGTGAGCTGGGACTGGCACGCAAAAGGCTCCAGAGAGATAATGAGCTTGGGGTTCACGGCAACCCACTCCCGTATTCTTGCCTTGAGAATCCCATGGGCAGAGGAGCCTGGCGGGCTACAGACCATGGGGTGGCAAAGAGTCGGACACGAGTGAGTGACTCACACTTGGGGTTCATGAGGAAACGGGGCATGGAAATGGCTTCTTGCACATTAGCACACACACATTAGGTGAAACCACATGAAATTACCATTTTTGTGAGGCAAAAAAAGGCCAGATTCAGCACACTTTGCCATTTGGACCTGAGTTCAATCGACTCAGAATATTAAGGCTCGAAGAGGTCTTCAAGCACAGTTTCCCATAAAGGAAACAGGTCCAGGGAGTTCGAGTGACCTGCCCAAGGTTGTAGAGTCATCAACACTGGCTTCCTATAGCTCGTCCTTTGCCTTTGAGCATCATACCAACCAGCTGAAGAAGGCTGGAGAAGAAGCAAGTCCAACCCCTCCCTTCACAGATGGAACCTCTGAGGGGTCGAGGAGGCTCACATCCCACCCCGCCCCAGGCCATCACTGTTTCACCACGGAGTGGCTGGGGGTCCCTGGCAGCGGGGAAGGACTGCGATGGGGGCTGGGGTTGGAGCAGGACCAGGGAAGGGGCTCAGCCGGACAGACAGACACCTTTTTCACACCACCGGCTGCCATGACATGGTTGTCCTTCACCATCACCAGCCCGCCAAGGTCGTAGCGGTGGGCGGCAGCCCCGCCCACTAGGAGCCCGTATTTCTCCACCAGCCGGAAGCCTGGGGTAGTCTTCCTCGTGCCTGCCACGTGCCCGGCCCAGCCGGCCCCCCTGGCAGTCTCTACCGCAGCAGCAGCCGTGCTGGCAACTCCGCTACAGCGGGCCAGTGTGTTAAGGGCCACCCGCTCCCCCAGCAGCAGGCAGTGGACAGGGCCCCGGACCTCGGCCACCTTGGCCACAGGCACCAGCTTTGATCCCTCAGGGAGGAACCAGGAGACCTGGCAGTTGACTTGGGCAAAGATGGCATCAAAGAAGGGCCTCCCTGCCAGCACCCCCGGGGACTTGGCCCACAGCACTGCCTGCGAGGGGGCTGTCCCCGAGACCAAGGCCACGTAGTTGAGGCCTGGGCAGTCCTCTCGGAGCCAGCTGTCTGCCAGGGCGGCCAGAGTGGCAGGAGGCAGCAGACGCGCCAGGCCTGGGAGGGAAAGAGAGAGAACCGCATTACATGTTGGCTGCCTTTCTGATAGTCGGGTGATGGTCAAAATATTTAACAGCTGGCTGAATTGGGCACTAGCCAGTCAGGGTGAAGATCTGGGGGTCCTGGGAGAGGGGCTGAGGCATTGGGTAGGCCTTGTAAGCTGAACAAGTTTGCCAGATTGACCGAATGAAAATGCAGGACGCCTAGTTAGATTTCTGTATGCATTTATTTTTGGCTGCATGGGGTCTTCATTGCTGGGTGCAATCTCTCTCTATGCGACAAGGGGCTACTCTCGAGTTACAGTGTGCAGGCACCATTTCGGTGGTTCTCTTGTTGCAGATCATGGACTCCAGGATGCTAGGGCTCATGTGAGATCTTCCGGGATCAGGTATTGAACCTGTGTCCCTTGCATTGGCAGGTAGATTCTTAACCACTGGGCCACCAGGAAGTCCCCTAGTTAAATTTAAATTTCTGACAAAAGTTTTTTTAGTGTAAATATATTCTAGGCAATATTTAGAACATGCTTACTCTTAAAAATTATCTGTCAGTTATCTGAGATTCAACTGAGTGCCCTGTATTCTATCTGGTAAACCTAATGCTGGATCAACAGCTATTTGTCAACTGTAAGAGACATGCAGCCACCTAAAATGTCATTCTGCTGCTCTTCCATCTGCCTTGCATAGAAGGATGGGTTATTTATTAGCTGAAGCTCCCAGGAGAACATGAGCTGTATGTCTTTCCGATCCCTGTCTTCTCCATGGCACCAAGAATTTTAAAGCTGGAAGTTCAGCTTTTTATAGACTTCTGGTCCTTTGTGAGGACCAGAAAGGAAAGGCAAGTCAACTGAGGTCACAAAGCAAACTGACAGCAGAGTGAGACTAGCCGGGCCTCAGGGTCATGGGCATCTGTGCTTCACCTTTGCCCTCCAAAAACGTGCCTTCTCTCTAGAGATGGAGTTGTACAAGGAGGAAAGAACATGGGGAGATTGTGTTTGAGCCTTTGCTTTTCAAGACAGAGCTTCAGGAGTGTGGCCGAGCCCTTTAAGCGTTAAGGACAAAGTGTTCTCTGAGGCCCTTACTGCTGGTTTGCCGGGCCCCTGTGTCTGTTGAAATGAGTGGGGTGACCACAGAATGGTGCAACATTGCCATCTGTTAGTCAAGAGAAGAACTACAGCCTCGTGGAGGGCGCCGCAGATGGACTTAGCTTGAAGTGGGCAGAGGTGACAATTCGATAGCCTGTAAAGGGGGTTGTTTGGTTTTGTTTCCCCTACTTTCACTCCAAGTTGAAGATTTTGTTTTTTGGCCACGCCACACGTGGGGATCTTAGTCCTCCCCACCGCTGCAGGGATTGAACCCATACCCCCTGCACTGGGAGCATGGAATCTTAACCACTGGACCACCAGGAACTCCTGCTCCAAGTTGAAGTTAAGGCCAGACGGTCTGGCTTGCTCTACTCTCAGAAGGTGCATGCCTGCTCAGTCGCTCAGTTGTGTCTGACTCTTTGTGACCCCGAAGACTGTAGCCTGCCAGATTCCTCTGTCCATGGAATTTTCCAGGCAAGAAAACTGGAGTGTTGCCATCTCCTGCATTGGTAGGTGGATTCTTTACCACTCAGCCATCTGCGAAGCCCAAAGTCCTTCTTTTTCAACCTTTCTTTCCCAAAACCAAGCACCTGCCCCTCCCCACCCCAGCCACAGATCTCCGTGCTTGCACCTGACCCTCCTTCCCCACGTTCTCTGCAACGACCCAAGTGGCTTCCCATTCCCTCCTCAGAACCAGCTGTGCTCTGGCCAGGTGCTGGGAACAAAGTCAATGAAAAAGACAGAGTCCTGTCTCCACCATTCATGATCCAGCCAGGCAAAAGGCCAGTGAACAAAGAGCAGAGGTGGATGCAAAGGCCCCCACTCCATTCAGATCCAGGTGATGTGATGTTTACTTTTTAAAGTGAATTTGAATTTTTGGACTGGTGAGTATCAGATAAACAAACTGTGATGCATGTATACAATGGAATTCGACTTGGCAATGAAAAAAGAAATGAATTACTGATACACCCAACAGGCACACATCTCAAATGCATTATTCTAAGTAAAGAAGCCAGATTCAAAAAACGACACGCTGGGACTTCCCTGGTGGCCCAGTGGTTAAGAATTTGCCTTCCAATGCAGGGGACCCCGAATGCTGTGACGAAAACCCAGCGCAGCCAAAAAAAAAAAAAAAAAAAAAGTGACATGTTATTTGAGTCCATCTATGTAACTATGTTCTGGGGAAAGCAAAATGATGCAACAGAGAACAGAACAGGGGTTGCCTGAGGGTGGGGGAGGGGCTGGCCACAAGGGGAGCAGCATCCAGTTCGGGGATGTGATTGAACTAGCCTAGATTTTGTCTGTGATGGTGGCTACAGTACTGATGCACTTGTCATGACTCATAGAAGTTGACACAGGAAAGGGTGAATTTTACTGTCTGTGGTTATATCTCATTAAACTTGACTTTAAAAATCAAACCGTAAAAATGGAAATTTAAGTGGATCGCTCTCCTGCTCAAAGCCTCACTTTCGTTGTATTAGCGCCAGCTCTCTTGACTTCTTTCTATTTTTCATTTATTCTTTGGACAAATCCTTGCTGAGCACTTGCTCTGTGCCAGGTACTAACTGCTGGGTGGCAGAATGGGCAGCTCTTTCTCTTAGCTTTCAGGCCTTTGCCCACGGTATTCTAAGGTTGTTCCTGCCCCCTGAAGTCCCTTTCCTCACCCTCACCCCATACTCCCCGTTCACCTCTCAGTCCTCTTCAGATCTTCCCTTAGACATCACTTCCTTGGCTGGGGGCTCTCAGACCCCCTAAACCAGGTCACGTGCTCACCCAGCTCCTTGTTCATCCGTCAATGTCATCTCCTGCTGGTGTTTTCTCCCTGGGGCCAAGAGGTCCACTGAATTTTCTGCTATAGCCCAAATGCCCGGCATGCTGACCCAAACAAGTGTGCGGCTTGCATATTGACAATTTCATATTATTTTTAAAAAATATTTATTTTTGGCTGCACAGGGTTTTTATTGCTGCAAAGGCTTTTCTCTAGTTGTGCCTAGAGGCTTCTCACTGCAGTGGCTTCTCTTGGGACGGAGTATGAGCTCCAGGGTGGTGGGCTTCACTAGTTGTGGCCCGAGGACTTAATTGCCCCCAAGGAATGTGGAATCTTCCTGGACCAGAGATTAAACTCATGTGTCTCCTGCATTGGCAGGCAGATTCTTAATCAATGGACCGCCAGGGAAGTCCAGTTTCATATTATTTTTATCTTTCGGTCAGGTGAAAGGCATGTGGGATCTCAATTCCCTCACCGGGGATCAAACTTGCACCCCACTGGCAGTGCTTAGTCTTAACCACTGGACCACGGAAGTCCCCTTATATTGTTTAGTTTGAAACTAAGTGTTTGATGATACTTATCTGAGCAGAGAGGTGGCACAGTGGAAGGAATCAGAGCCCAGACTCCAGGACCACTCAGTATGGGCTCCAATACTGCTTCTATTACATTTAACTAAGTGATCCTGGGCAGGTGGTTCTACCTTTCAGGGGACCTTCTGTGTCCCAACTGTGATAGGAATAGCACTGATAACCCCATAGACTTGTTATGAAAATTCAGAGAGTTTATGTTTCTAACATCCTCAAGAACACAAAGGAAGTTCAACCCTGAATATTCACTGGAAGCACTGATGCTGAAGCTCCAATACTTTGGCCACAGGATGCGAAGAGCTGACTCACTGGAAAAGACTCTGATGGCCGGGAAAGATTGAAGGCGGGGGAAGGGGGCAAGAGGATGAGGTGGTTGGATGGCATCACTGACTCAACGGACATGAATTTGAGCAAGCTCCGGGAGATGCTAAAGGACGGGGAAGCCTGGCGTGCTCTAGTCCATGGGGTTGCAGAGTCAGACATGACTGAGTGACTGAACAACAGCAGGAACACTGGCACACAGTAGGTGTGTTTGCTGATGGGATGAATGAAGCACTTACCCAGAGCGAAAAGGAAGAAGTGACTAACCTTCCGGAGGAAGCAGGGAGTCTTAGTGGTCTTAAAGGATGAGTCATGCTTGCCAGGCAGGGGTGAGGGGGTGGGGAGGAGGGAGGGCAAGATGAAAGAGCAAGTGCTCGAGGTTCAGAAGCAAGAAGATAAAGGAGGTGAGGGAGGGCTGTGGAGGATTCATGGGAGAAATGTCTCGGGCTTGAGGCCAGAGTGAAAAAGGAGCTAAACCAATTAGCGGAGAACAGTGGACAAATCCTGGGAGCCATCATAGAATTTTAAAGGAGGGAATGGTATGATTATGACTTAGTTCTAGAAAGGTCACTTCAGCCATCAACTGGAGATGGGTTGGGAGGCAAAAGGGGGCTGGGGCAACTGGCCGGACAGAAAGTGAGGAAGCCCTGAACTGGGCAGAAACCAATGGAGGAGCCGGGGCGGGGTGGGGGTAGGGCTTGGGGCAGATGGAAGATCGTTTCTGAGGCAGAAGCTGCATGGTCATGAGAAGGGAGGGGCGGGGGAGGGAAGTTGAGAAAGGAGGACCCTCCCCCTGGGCTGCACATCAGAATCCCCTGGGAGCATTCCGGACTCTGCTGCTCAGGTCCATCCCAGATCAATCGAATCAAAATCTTTCCAGGGCAGTTCCCATGAACCCAAGTTTCGGAAATGCTCCCCGTGGGATTCAGATGCACAGAAAGGTTAAGAACAAGTGCTCACACAAAACCACCTGTTGTATACCTTGGTTTATATGAAACATCCAGAAAAGGCGAATGGAGAGACAAGACATCAGCTGAGTGATTGTCTGGGGCCAAAAATTAAACATGGGATCTTACTGGGGTGATGGAAATGGTCTGGTGATGGTGGCATAACTTGGTAAATTTACCAAAAAGCTTTGAATTGTCTACTTAAATAAAAACAAGAACGAATACTCTGCCAAAAGGCAGGAATCATTTTGCAACCCTAGTAACCCCGTGGATCCAAGGACTGGATCAAAAGCCAACATCAAGAGGAAAGTCAACCAGATACTGGGCACTCTGGACAGAACACCCCCCAACCTGTGGAATAGTCTTGGCAAAACAGCTGAACCAGACTCAGATCACACTTCTAATGCAACCACCAATTCACAAGAAAACTGAAAGACAGAAGAATGTGTTAAACCATACCACTGGGACACAGCCAGCCAAACTCAGACCATAGGGAACTCTCTGGAAGAGAGCCCAGTTTCTTCTCCGTGCATGTGTGCTGAGTCATTTCAGCTGGGTCTGTCTCTTTGGAGCCCTATGGGCTAGAGCTCACCAGGCTCCTGTGTCCATGGGATTCTCTAGGCAAGAATACTGGAGTGGGGTACCATACCCTCCCCCAGAGGATTTTCCCAACCCCAGGATCCAATCTGAGTCTCTTACAGTCTCCTGCATTGGCCAGAGTGTTCTTTACCTCTAGCACCACCCATACATTGCAAGGAAAACCAAATATTAAAAGAAGCTAAACCCATACTAACCAGTCACAATGGATCTTATTTGGATCCTACTTCAAACAAACAAATTGAAATCAAATTAGAACATTTACGAAACAGCTGAAAATCCAAACACTGACTGAATATTTGGTAACATTAAGGAAATATTTTTTGAAGCAGGTTATGGTTGTGATACAAAAAAATTATATTTTAAAAACAGTTTAAAATAACAAAATACTGAGATATTGATATATGGAAATATTTGAGAGCTGGGTTTCCTTTAAGATAGTCTTGGAAGTTAGAAATTAAAGGGTATGGGGACTTCCCTAGCAGTCCAGTGGTTAAGACTCCATCCTTTCCCTGCAAGGGGAACAGGTTCAATCCCTGATCAAGGAACTAAGCGCCTACATGTGGAGTGGCACCGCCAAAAGAAAAGGGTGGGGGAGTATGGATGGGACTGGATTGGCCAAAAGTTGGTGGTTGTTGAAGCTGGATGATGGGTATGTGAGAATTCATCATACTTTTCTATCTACCTTGTGTACATTTGAAGTTTCTCTATAATGAAAAAGTAAAACAGATAAAAATGGAAAGGAGAGAGAGGACCTTCGCTTAGGATAAGGTCAAGGAAATTTTTTGGGAGGATGAATAGAGCAGTGATTCTCAACCTTGGCTACACAATGGAATTATCCAGAGAGCTGTGCCAAATGTATATAATGTTTTGGCCCCAGCCCCAGAGATTCTAATTTAACTGGTCTGGAATGTGGTAACCTAATTCTAAATCATAACAGAATTGAGAGCTTCTGAACCACAGGACGAGAACCTGTGTGACTACTACACCTTGGTGAGCGCCAGATGCCTGGCACTTGCTATATATATATGTGGTGTGCTGTGCCTAGTTGCTGTCTTTGCAACCCCATGGACTGTAGCCTGCCAGGCTCCTCTGTCCGTGGGGATTCTCCAGGCAAGAATACTGGAGTGGGTTACTATGTCCTTCTCCAGGGGATCTTCCCAACCCAGGGATCGAACCCAGGTCTCCGCACTGCAGGTGGATTCTTTATCGACTGAGCCTCCAGNCCATGGACTGTAGCCTGCCAGGCTCCTCTGTCCGTGGGGATTCTCCAGGCAAGAATACTGGAGTGGGTTACTATGTCCTTCTCCAGGGGATCTTCCCAACCCAGGGATCGAACCCAGGTCTCCGCACTGCAGGTGGATTCTTTATCGACTGAGCCTCCAGGGAAGCCCAAGAACACTGGAGTGGGGAGCCTATCGTTTCTCCAGGGGAACTTCCTGACCCAGGAAGCAAACCAAGGTCTCCTGCATTGCAGGCAGATTCTTTAACCAGCTGAGCTACCTGGGAAGCCTATATAGGTATATATACACAAAGTCACAAATCCTACCTACTGCCCTTTTTCATGGTAGAGGTCACTAAGACAGAGAACCTAGGTCCAGAAATGCAAAGGGAAATTACCTAAAGAACAGAGCTAGAAAATGGGACTTTCTTGGTGGCCCACTGGTTAGGACCTTGTGCTTTCACTGCAAAGGGCCTGGTTTCAATCCCTGGTTGGGGAACTAAGATCCCGTAGGGCATGCATTCCAGCAAAACAAAACAAAAACAACAACAACAAAATTGGAAGAAAAGAAAATGACCAACGTGGACCCTGGTCTTCCCTGTCCCAAGAAGGTAGTTTTAGCTTTAGAACCACACTGCCTCCTCCAGCAGGGCTTCCTGTCTGGCTCTCTTAGGCAAGACCAGCTATTGTAAATGCAGAATGTTCCTGAAAAACAAATAAATACATCTGGATTTCTTTAAGCCCCAACTCTCTTGTGCATTTCGAGCAACAGAAATTCCTGTGGGGAGCTTTGAAAATAAGGCTCTCCTAATTAGCTGCTGAAGCTGAAAGGAACTGCACAAGAGAAGCAGGCTGCTGCAGCTGCCTGAGCAGAAGTTGCAGCACTGAGGAAACAGCTGTAAGCCCTGTCTGTCCCGTTTTTATCCTCACTGCTGTTCTATGTAAATAGTCTCTCAAGACACCTGGACTTCAGAGATTATAGTGTGACCCTGTGAGGTGTCACCTTGATCTCTCAAGGCTATAATTTCTTCATTGGTTATTCCAGAATTTTTTTTAATATTGGCATCTCTGGGACTCCCCTGATAGTACAATGTTAAGACTCTGTGCTTCCACTGCAGGGGGAGAGGATTCGAAAAACTGGCATCTCTGTTTTTGAGGGAATCTGAAGCATCTGGGCGGCGGTTGGGAGGAGTGGGGCTTCCCAGGTGGCACTAGATGTAAAGACTCCGCCTGCTTCTTGCTGGACGGAAAAGATGAGGGTTCGATCCCTAAGTCAGGAAGATCTCCTGGAGGAGGAAATGGCAACTCACTTGAGTATTCTTGCCTGGGAAATCTCATGGAAAGAGAAACCTGGCAGGCTACAATCCATGGGGTCACAAAGAGTCAGACATGACTGAACCAACCGAACATGCACACACACAAAGCATCTGGGGAAATTTCCTGCATTTCTTTCTTTACAAATAATGTAAAAAGATGCAGATAAACTGAAGACTCTGGCAGAATATTTGAAGATTCCTCCTTCCTCCTCCCACCACTGGCACTTTTGCTATTCTCGTCTGGATTCTGGATTGTTGACTGATTTTTCTTTAAACTTTCCTCATTCTTTTATTTGGCTGCATCAGGTCTTATTGCGCTGGGTCTTAATCACGGCAGCACTCGCCATCTTCTGTTGTAGTACACAAACCTCTCTATTGGTACACAGGCTCTGGAATGCTTGGTTAGCAGTTGTGGCAAACGGGCCTAGTTGCTCCAACGGATGTGGAATCTTAGTTTCCCGACCAGGGATCAAACCAGCATCCCATGCATTCCAAGGTGGATTCTTAACCACTGGACCACCAGAGAATCCCTATTAACTGATTTTTCTATGTTGCCCTAACTGGCCAGTGGCTTGGTACCAAGAGCGAATGGGCTAGAATCAGAGCTCCCATCCCTGCATCTTTCCTCCAATCATGTAATAAGTACTTGATCATGCTTTTGATGAACTGGCATAAAGGCAGGTTCTACAAATGCACATAAGACAAATACCCCAAGTTTCTGTTCTTAATTTGATGTGTGACTGGGTGTAACCATGTGTAAACCATATGGCTTGTGCTTGGAACAACAGTGACTTATATGAGACTGACAAGATGTTCCAGCTAAAAGCAAGTGATGATGGTTTTCCCCAACTGACTGGAAAAAAAATTTAAATAGATGTCAGTTTTAAAGGTTTTGCATTTATGGGTTTTTCTTAAAACTCTGGTGCCTGCTACCACTTTTCTATAATAGAATCTGAAGTGACATCCTGTATAATAACAGCTAACACGTTATTAGCCCTAGCCCTGTCTCAAGCATTTTCTACATATTAATACATTTAATCCTCCCAACAACACTCATAAGGTAGGTACTATTATTATCCGCCTTTTACAGATAAGAAAACTGAGGCACTGAATAAGAAAGTAATTTGCCCAAAGTTCACACAGCTCCAAAGTGTGTGAAGGCAGGATAAGTCTGGGCAGGCTGACCCAGAGTCCCCTCACTTATCCCACCTTATCACATAATTCACTAAATTATTTTTTAATTATTATATATTTATTATATCACTATTCACAGAATTCTACAAGCCAATCCAGGAATCCAGTGTTCTGTCTCCTGGTGCAGTAGGAATAGCTTGGATGGGGGGCAGGGGCGGAGTTGGTTGGAAATGATTGATTTGAATCCCGGCTCCATCACCTACGAGCCGGGTGACCTAAGGCAATTTCCTAACCTCTCTAAGAGTCAGTTTCATGAAAAAAGCACAGGGTTACAATGAGGAGGAAATGGGAGGCTTCTGTTAAGGGCCTGAGCCAACGCCCACTTAGCTGGTATCTGAACCCAGGTGTCTAACTCCGGCAGCTTTGTTCTCCCATCCACTTATTTGTTGATCCATTTGGCAAACACCAGATGGAGACAGAGGCTGGTTAGCACCCTGGCTTCCAGATAAACGTTTTCTTTTCTCTTTCTCTCCCTAGAGAGGTGAAATGACCTCCAAAGAGAGCCAAAGAGGATTGCCTGTCACACAAGCGGTAAAACCATCTACAGGGCTTCAGACAAAGAGAGGAGACCTGCTGTTAAGGAGGGAACAGGAAGAGAAGCTGGGGCTGCAAGGGCAGAGGAAGGCCTGAGGCTTATGGAGCTGAAGGTGCACATGGCGAGAGAGAGAGGGCTGAGTGGGAGGAAGGGGCCAGACTGAGCAGGCCCTGAATAACAGGAAACAGTTAGGGTCTCACTTAACAGGCAATGGCGAATCCATCAAACTTTTGATCTGAAGTCACATGATGAAAAATGCACTTTTAAGTTTCCATGTGCAAGTTGTACCTAGGATTCTTTTTTTTTTCTTTAAGATTTTTAAAAATATTTATTTATTTATTTAAATAAATGCTGTGCCAGGTCTTAGTTGCAGCCTCCTCCCGCCCCGCCCCCGCCAGGATCTTTGATCTTGAGATCTTTTTAGTTTTGGTGTGTGGGATATTTAGCTGTGGTGTGTGGGATCTAGTTCCCTGACCAGGGATCAAACCTAGGTCCCCTACATTGGGAGCCTAGAGTCTTAGCCACTGGACCACCCGGGAAGTCTCACGCCTAGGGTTCTTGAAAGATGTAATGTGCTTAGTCTCTCAGTTGTGTCCAACTCTGCAACTGCACGGACTGTAGCCGCCAGATTCCTCTGTCCATGGAGTTCTCCAGGCAAGAATACTGGAGAGGGTTGTCACGCCCTCCTCCAGGAGATCTTCCCAACCCAGGGACTGAACCCAGGTCTCCCACATTGCAGGCAGATTCTTTACTGTCTGAGCCACCTGGGAAGCCCTGAAAGATATAAGTTGCAAGGCTATTGCAACAGCCTAGGCAAGGAAGCAGTGAACCAAGATAAAGGGTAAAGGGAGAACCTCTGTTTACAGGGACTGCCTCCTGCATTCCACACCCCCAGACCTGGGATTCCCCCCCTGCTCACACTTTGGCCACCAGCCTGCCATCTGCTGCTTCCTCTTCTTTTAAAATTTGAAGGGAGGAGGGAGTGGGGTTCAGGATGGGGAACACGTGTATACCTGTGGCGGATTCATGTTGATGTATGGCAAAACCAATACAATATTGTAAAGTAATTAGCCTCCAATTAAAATAAATAAATTTATATTTTTTAAAAAATAAATAAAATAAAATTTGGCTATGCTGGGTCTTGGTCGCTGGAGTGTGCAGGATCTTTAGTTGCAGTATGCAGGATCTTGTTCCCTGACCAGGGACCGAACCAAGGTCCCCTGCATTGGGAGCACAGAGTCTTGGCCCCTGGACCACCAGGGAAGTCCCAGCCTGCCATCTGCTTTTGGCCCAACTCTGTCCTCGCCCCTCCTCTCCTCTGCGGCCCCAGCCTTTGCCTTACCCCACTGATCTGACTACTCCCTCCTGGCTTAACTCCCGGTCAGTGATCCCAGCACCAGCCCTCTGGCTTGGTTAAACATCAGTGTCATCACAGGCGTTGAAGGCCGCCACTCAGAGGAAAGCTCCCTCAGAGGGAAGCGGGACCAGAAAGACGTGGAGGTAAATCCATAGGACACAGCAACTGTCTGGACACTGGGGTTCAAGGGAAAGGGAGCTGTCAAAGGTGACCCTGAGGTTTCCGGTCTGAGTGGGAACCTGGCGAGACATGAACAGAAATGGAGCTGGTGGCACCAGAGGAGTTTGAGTTGACACACCAAGCACATATCCCCAAAACAGAACTGGAATCTGGGGTGGCTTCGGAGCTGGAGAGACGACTGTGAGGACCCAGCACCGTCACCAGTGTAACTGCACTGAGTGATCTCTGTGCCAGGCGCCTGGCGTGATGGAGCTGGTGGCACCAGAGGAGTCTGAGTTGACACACCAAGCACATATCCCCAAAACAGAACTGGAATCTGGGGTGGCTTCGGAGCTGGAGAGACGACTGTGAGGACCCAGCACCGTCACCAGTGTAACTGCACTGAGTGATCTCTGTGCCAGGCGCCTGGCGTGTATTATTTCATTTAATCCTCGCCACAGCCCGAGGGTAGGCACTGTTTTCACTTGACCCAGTGAGGAAACCAAGGCACAGCGAGGCTAAGCATCTTGTTCAAGGTCACACAGCTAGCTGGTAGCAGGGATGGGAGCTGAACCCCAGCTCTAACTCTGAGATCATTTATCTAAAAAAATAATAATTTGTTTATTTACTTAATTTTGGCTGTACTGGGTCTTTGTTGCTGCACACCAGCTTTCTATAGTTTCAGCGAGTGGGGCGCGACTCTTGGTTGCAGCACACAGGCTTCTCATTGTGGCGGCTTCTCTTGTTGGGAGCACAGGCTCTAGGCCCACGGGCTCCAGGAGCTGCAGCACGCAGGCTCAGTAGCTCCAGGCACACAGAGTTTAGGAGCCCGTGGCATGTGGGATCTTTCCGGATCAAGGATTGATCCCATGTTCCCTGCATTGGCAGGCGGATTTCTATCCACTGTACCATCAGGGAAGTCCTCTGAGATAATTTCTAAACTAAGAACTGGTCTTGACCCCTCAAGAGCTGGTTCCACGGCCAAGCCAGAGGGGCCAGGTGTGGGCCCAGGAGAGGGAGGCCAGAGCTGGGGAAGGAGAAGCCTGGGAGAGGACTGTGACGCTGCAGGGAGCCCTCCATGTCCCTGTCACTCCCTGCCCCCATCCCCAACCTGAGGAGCAGGAAACTATTAACAGTATTATCATTTTGCAGATACAGGGAAATGGGGCCCTGAGACCTCAAGTGACTGGCTCAAGGTCACACAGCCTATTGCTAGTGGGGCTTGGATGCGAACAGGAGGCTTTTTGACTCCAAAGCCTGGCCTGTACCATCCTGCATCCAGCCTCCTCTGGGCATCACTCCTCCCATGTGTTCCAATCCCAGGACTCACAGGACTCAGGCCCCCTCCCCCACCCTCGCGGTGCATGGGACAGGACTTTGCCTCACTCGTCCAGAGCTGTTAGCAAGGGACAAAGTCCAGAGCTGCTCCAGCCTCCCACTACCCTGCACCTTCAGCACCCTCAAAGACGCGGCCACTTCCAGGCCATCCCTGAATTTCCCAGAGCTCAAGCCCCTTTCTTCCCCAGAGCTCAACTGGGGACCCGTGGTGGAGAAAGAAACTAGAGTAAGAAGAGGCCTTTGGAGGGCGGAAAAGAGTGCTTGGGGTCAGAGAGGCTGGAGGGAGACAGGGGTAGGTAAGACAGTAGCTGGGGACCAGCGGAGACTCGATCTTGGAGGAGGAAGGCTGGGGACCGGAGGCGAGATGGGATGTGGGGATGGGCGGAAGAGGGGCAGAGGGTGGTGCAGGGACACAGGGGAGAGAGCTCTGGGAGGCTTCTTTACCTTCAGGGTCCATGAGAGCTTGGAGCTGGCTGACTGGTGTGTCCACTGCTGGATCCAATGTTTGGAGAGGCCGGAAGCTGGGGGACCCCGACGGCCCCAACGCCCCCCTCCACCCAGGGGCCAGTCTGACCAGCCCCGTCACCCGACCAGAGCCCGGCCCCTGTCTGGGGTTCTCTCTTGCCTCCAGGACACTCAGCCAGAATAGCTCAGAAGTCCTCTCCTCTTTGAGCGGAGGGTTCCTATTCTTGCCAGTCACCAGCCTCCCCAGCCCTGCCCCAGGGCCTGTGCTCCCTCCGAGGGCTGGAGAGCGTTTTTATTAAAAAAGAATAATACTACTTTTATTATTTATTTTTGGCCGTGCCGGGTCTTCGTTGCTGCACTGGCGTTTCTCAAGTTGCGGTGGGCGTGGTCTAGTCTAGTTTCCCTGCATGCTTCTCATTGCGGAGCTTGGGCTCTAGGGCACGTGGGCTCAGTTGTGGTACACGGGCTTAGTTGCTCCTCCCCGTGTGGGATCTTCCCAGACCCAGGATCAAACCCGTGTCTCCTGCATTGGCAGGTGGGTTCTTTATTAATACCACTGAGCCACCCGGGAAGCCCCTGGAGCCTTTCTGATGGTGCACTGGGGAGATCCTACGGCCACCCTTTTTGATCTCAGATACCTCTTTACCTTTTTCTGTCCCTCCATTTCCTTAGCTGTAAAATGGGGTAATACCGTCCTCATGGTTTCAGCTGAGACTCAAGTGAAAAACTCCACAGGTGACGCAGAGGAGAAACTCAGCAAATACCCACTTCCCTTTCCTTCCTTCTTCCCAAAGTACTTTCAGGTCCCCGAACAGATTAGAGCCGGGCTTCTGAACAAGAAAACCAGGAAACTGCCAACTAGGGTACTGGGAGTTCAGGCGAGTTCCTGTTCCAGAAGTGCTGGAGAGTCCATTTCTGCATCGGAACCACCTGCTAAAGTTGCTGGGACCACTGACTGATTGCTGGACCCTGGCCTCTTCCCAGACTTCTCGGATTTCTGCCTCTGCGGCACTCGGCCCCAGCAGGACCTGGACTCACGTGAGGCGAGCAAGGGTCCTGCGGCACAAAACCGAAAGAGCTCAAGCTCGAGCTCCGTTGTTGGCCTCTGTCCTTGCTTGCCTCACTCTGGTCCAGGCTAGCTCCTGACAGCCCTTCTCCGAACCATTTCTCCCTTTTTCCCCCCTAGACGTCATTTTCTCTTGGTTTCTCTGCTTAAGGCTCTCTTCTGTCCTCCTGCAGAGCCTTCTTCCTCAAATTGTGGTGTCCCCTCAGTGTGGCAAGAACTGTTCCTCTTCCCCTCCTGGCGAGCATACGTGCTAAGTCGTTTCAGTCGTGTCCAACTTTGTGACTCTATGGACTGCAGCCCACCAGGCTCCTCTGTCCATGGGATTCTCCAGGCAAGAATACTGGAGTGGGTTGCCGTGCCCTCTTCTAGGGGAATCTTCCTGACCCAGGGATTGAACCCATGTCTCTTCCTGCATTGGCAGGCAGATTCTTTACCACTCCCGCCACCTGGGAAGCCCCTTGCCTCCTGAGTACACAGCTAAACTACATTTCCCAGCCCCCCGGGAAAAGAGACCATCATGTGACTGAATTCTGTCCTGTGGAATGTGAGCAAAAGTGATACAGGCCACTTCTAGTCTTCCCATGATCCTCCCTAGGAATGGCAGAGCCGTAAGGTAGAAGGAGCCTGGGTCCCTGAGTGAGCTCATGGAAGGTTGCCCTCCAAATACCAACACTAAATTGGTGCATAAGCAAGAAAAAGCTTCTTTTGAGTTCTGATTTGGCAGTTGCTTATTAATAGCAGTTAGCTTGCCCTAACACAAGAAGATTCTCTCCACAGCTCTTCCTTTTCTCATTCTACACAATGGATGATACAGTTTATGCATTTATCCGTCAGTGCCATTATTTAAATTGCTATGCAAACTCAGATGACTCTTTATTTCTCCAGCTCTGATCCCTCCAAAATTTCAGGTCTCTACTTCTAACATCCCTCCTGACAGTTCTAAAAACAAACTCATGGAGAGTTCCCTGGTCACTAGTGGTTAGGATTCAGCATTTTCACTGCTGTGGCCTGGGGTTCAATTCCCCTGGTTGGGGAATTGATGTCCTACAAGCTGTGCAGAGCAGCCAAAATATAAATAAATACATAAGTACATAAATACTCATGTTTTCTCCCCAAACTGCTCATCTCTCTGCATTTTCACATAATCATGTCAGCATCTTCATCTCCCAAGACAGAAACCTTGGAGTCTAACCTCATTCTTCCTCCCATCATCTCAATAGTCAATTAGTTCTACAAATCTTATTCTCTGGATAAATATATTTCAAGCCTGACCTCTTCTTTTGCCTTAGACCAGACTCCCACCCTACCTAACTTGAACTAGGCTGATGCTCCCATCTCTGGTCGCACTAGTCTAACCTCATTCTTCCTCCCATCATCTCAATAGTCAATTAGTTCTACAAATCTTATTCTCTGGATAAATATATTTCAAGCCTGACCTCTTCTTTTGCCTTAGACCAGACTCCCACCCTACCTAACTTGAACTAGGCTGATGCTCCCATCTCTGGTCGCACTGCCTTCAGGCCATGCTCCTGGATGCCAGTTTCAGTCAAAACACCGATCTGGCTCCTCCTCACAGGGGGAGCGCCCCCACCTTTCTCTCTGGGTGGGCATCTCTGCCTTGCTTCCGTGTTAACTAAACAAGCTCCTTCTCTACGTGCTCTCCCACTTGTTGTCCTATGTCTCTAATAACTAACTTTGTACCTGCAAAAAACAAAGTCGATGCCTTCAGGCCATGCTCCTGGATGCCAGTTTCAGTCAAAACACCGATCTGGCTCCTCCTCACAGGGGGAATGCCTCCACCTTTCTCTCTGGGTGGGCATCTCTGCCTTGCTTCTGTGTTAACTAAACAAGCTCCTTCTCTACGTGCTCTCCCACTTGTTGTCCTATGTCTCTAATAATTAACTTTGTACCTGCAAAAAACAAAGTCAAAAGACATCTGATCCTGCCATGGCTTATGTGAAAAACATTGTTTGCTCATTCTTTCATTCATGGACTCCTCCATCAGTAAACACACGTTAGGCAAGCATGCCAGGCTCCAGAATCTGGAGTCATAAAGACGACAGGAACAGGGGGACACCTTCGCATGATGACAGCCCAGTTGTTCTTATTGTCACATGAGGCACTGTCGGAGTGGAGGAGAAACCCTTTGCTGGGCATGGAGGCAGCGAGGGCGGCTTTGCAAAGGCAATGACATTTGAGCAACATCTTGATGGTTAAGAGGAGGTTGGAGGGAAGTCAGATGCGTGTGGGGTGGGCAAGATGGGGAGTGGGCGGGCTTCAGGCAGAGCATGCGCAAATGCAGGAGTGCGTATGTGGCCCTCTCCATGGCTGGCAGCACTGGGGATCTGGGCCATGGTCTGGCTAGCTGTCCTGAAGACATGAGCTGGGCAGGCAGGTTTGCTAAGCACCCCAGGTCTGGCCATGGTCTGGCTAGCTGTCCTGAAGACACCCACTGGCAGCAAAGGCAATGACATTTGAGCAACATCTTGATGGTTAAGAGGAGGTTGGAGGGAAGTCAGATGCGTGTGGGGTGGGCAAGATGGGGAGTGGGCGGGCTTCAGGCAGAGCATGCGCAAATGCGGGAGTGCGTATGTGGCCCTCTCCATGGCTGGCAGCACTGGGGATCTGGGCCATGGTCTGGCTAGCTGTCCTGAAGACATGAGCTGGGCAGGCAGGTTTGCTAAGCACCCCAGGTCTGGCCATGGTCTGGCTAGCTGTCCTGAAGACACCCACTGGCGGCTCGTTGCTGGGGATACACAGATGATCTCCAGAATAGCCTGAGTTTTCTGATGGCTAATGGCTGGACCCCAAACCTTCCCAGAACAGGAGCAGACGTATGGATGCAGAGGAGAATGAAGTGTAAATATCCACTTTTAGAAATGAGATATCCTTCAAACCATGCTTTGAGACCCTTTTCCTGTCTGGGGAAGTGAATTACATGACTAGATTTTTCAAGACCAAAATCCTCTTCCACCTGGAATTTGCACTGGATGACAAAGCTGTATTTGTAACTGATTTTAATGTGCGCTTTTGAAAATAAAACAGGAACATGTGTTTTAAAATATAAGATGAAGAATAAAACGCCATATGTGGTTGGGTGTGTGAAAGAATTCTGTTATTTAAGATACTAGACAGTGCTGGCAATTTTGCAAAAGAGGAAAAATGTTATTTTACCATCAGGACAAAATTAGTCTTTTAAATATTTTATTTTTTATGTATTTATTTTGACAAAGGATACGGGTTCCATACCTGGTTGGGGAACTAAGATCCCTTCTGCTTGCACGGCATGGCCAAAAAAATATATATAAAAAAGGCACCCAGCCATGTATGGGGAAGACCTGATTTCCACCCCCGCTTGCCAGTGTGGGTGGCACAATTCTGGGTGGGCCCCTGGCCACTCTCCGCCACTTCTCTCCCCATCTCTCCCCCAGCCTCCCATGAATGGACTGACCCAGTCCTTTCCCTGTTTCCCACATCCCCTCCAATCCAAGCCACCCGGCAGTCACACCACCGTGGTGTCCCGTGGCCTCTCCTTTTGTAGATCAGTACGTCTGCTCTTGGTCACTGCTCCTCTTAACAACTTCCTCTTTGCAAATCCTCTTTGTTCTGGGGAAATACCAACGGCCTCCAGGTCCACGTGGTCCCCAGGGCACTGGCCTGGGCTGGTCTCAGATATAGTGCAGCTGGGTCTTGTCCCCTTTTCTCCATCCCAGAGCCACAGGGATGCTCCTAGTTCTGGGACCTGTCACAGCTCCCTCTCTCACAAACACATTAAACGGGTAACAGCATCAGCGAGTCCTGGGACTCAGTGTGCCCACTGGAGGGGGGGTGGGGGGAGGGGAGGGAGGGGAGGGGAAGTGGGGATAGGGGTAGGGGTTACGGGGTACTTTGAGGCTGAGTTGAAGAACGACGCTCAGTCACACATGCAGTCTTTCTCTCACGCCCGGCCACAGACAGAACTAAATCTTCCATCCCCACCCATCTGAGCAAAGACAAGGGCGCCTATGTTCTCAGCACCTCCTCAGGGTGGCATTTCCCCAGCCTCCGCAGCCCTTCCTGCCCCTCCCTCACACTGTCTGTACTGCTCCCCACTGTCCTTCACAACATCAACAAGTCCTCGCCTCCTGCACACAAACCGCACACATGAGTGGACCCACGCAGACGCCAAGACTTCTAAGAACTACACCTGCCCTGAAACTTCTCACCTCTGCTCTTGGGAGGAGAAACAACCGAAGCCTCTGGCCGCCTCCGTCCAGCGTTGGGGGGAGTGTGGCAGCTGGGACCATGGGCCAGTCTAGGGGCCTGGGGCTGTCACAGGTACACTGAAAGCACCCCGAGGTGACACCACCCAGCCCATGCTCTGGGCCGGCCTGGCACAGACCACTGGCACCCAGAATTACAGGCAGTTCATGAGCTAATCCAGTACAAATGTCCTAATCCATGGGGCCAAATGTACATTCCAGAGTAATTCTGAAGTGGGAGCTTGCTGGGTTGCCAATTCCCTCTTCCCAGACTCTGATATCTGTGGGGAATCAGCTGAGAAATCATCAATCCAGGAAGTTTGGCATTTCCAGAGACTCGGCGGCTAGTTTCAAGGACCAAACTGTGGAGAAAATGTGATGGGGAGAAGTAGGGGTTGATGAGGAAGTTTCATTCGTTCCATCTGCAAGTGTTCAGTGGGTGTAGGCCCTGTTCTAGGTGCTGGGGGTGGATGCTGGGTGCGGATGCTGGCTAGAAGAGCCAGGGTTAAGAAGCTGAATGAAGGTTGAGGGTGAAGATGCTGTGTTAAAATCCAAAGAGTGCTGGGTGAAAATGCTGGGTGACGGATGAGGAGGCTGGATGCCAACCTCTTGGTGATGATGGGAGGGAAGGTGATAAAAGCGGGAATGGTTCTGAACTCCAGCCTTGAGATTCTCGAGCATTAAGGGGTCTTCACCTCTCTCACTTCTGGCCCATTAGAAGTAGGGGCCTCTGCACCCTCATCCTCGTTGCACACCAGCGGCTCCTCTTCCCCCTTTAAGCTGGAGGCTGGCCCTGCCTTTAGCTCCTCCAGCACCATGGAGCCCTGGCGAGACTTCCGTCTACCAAAGAAAGTGGTGAGTGTGGGTCGCTGGCCAGACCCCTCCCTGCGGGGACCGTCAGAGTCATTGTTCGCGCCCTCTGTCGCTGTCACGGCCTCCTCATCAGACACCCGGGCGACCCCAGCCCAGGCATCCACCACCCCGTTGCGTTTCCCACTGCTGCTCAGTGTCAGGACTCCTGTCTTGCGCTTCTGCCAGCGGAGCCACAGCAGGACTGACGCTGCGAGGGCAACGGCCACCAGCAGGGCCACGAGCACAGCCGCCAGCAGGGTGCCGTTCGTCCCCTGAGCTGGAGTTACCTTGTCCCTCCTGCTCACGTTTGCGGAGGCATCTGGGCTGGGTGTTGTCCCTCCATGGCTAGTGGAGCCGCTGGTCCCCACGGGAGTCCTGAGAGAGGCAGCTGGCATGGTGGGCAGGAGTCCGCTGGTCCCCTTGGAGGTCTTAGGAGAGCTAGTTTTCATGATGACAGGGGATCCATTGGTCATACTGATGGTCTTCAGAGAGCTAGTTGCTGTGGTGACAAGGGCTTCCCTGGTCCCACTGGAGGTCCCCAGAGAGCTTGTTGCCATGGTGACAGGAGGTCTACTGGTCCCACCAGAGATCTCCAGAGAGCTAGTTGCCATAGTTAATAGGACTTTGCTGGTCCCACTGGAGGTCCCCAGAGAGCTTGTTGCCATGGTGACAGGAGGTCTACTGGTCCCACCAGAGATCTCCAGAGAGCTAGTTGCCATAGTTAATAGGACTTTGCTGGTCCCACCGGAGGTCTCCAGAGGGCTAGTTGCCATGGTGACAGGGGTTCCACTGGTCCCATTGGAGGTCTCCAGAGGGCTGGTTGCCCTGGTTTCACCAGTCATAGTAAGGAATCCTGTAAGTTTCATTACTGAGACATCAGGTGTGCTGGGGGCATCAGGGATTTTCATGGGAACTGTTGACTTCTCGGTTGAATCTTCCTGGGAGATCGTTGACTCAGATGCAGGACTGCCGCTGCTGGCAGCAGGGGATGTTTCCAGAGAGGACACCGCATTGGCTGTATAGGAAGGCAGGGAGGTCTGGGGCTCAGGGTTATCACTCATCTTAGGGACCTTGTCTGTTGTAAGACTGGTTGTCACTGAGCTGAATGGTAAGGTCCCGGAGACCGAAGAAGAAAGAGAGTCTGTTGTGGGTTTAGATATCCACGAAGGAGAGCTGCTTGGAGACACGTCAGTCAGGTTTTCCGCCCTCATGCTCCCGAAGAGGAGGAGGAGCAGGATCATTTCCAAAGCAACGGGCATGAGCAGGAGTTGGGACCTCGGGTAGGGAAGTTGGAGAAGTAGAGCACATTAGGATCTGCGGGTAGGGGGAGGACTGAGCCAGGCCCTCCCCTCCTGCCCACTTCCCTGCCAACTGCCGGTTCAACGGCTTTTTCCACCCTTGCTTTCACTAGTGTCAGAAATAACAAGATACTGGCAGCACCCCCATCAGCCCTATCCCACAAGACCCCTCGGTGCGCCCTAGCCATTGCCTCCCCATCCCGCCCTGCCCTGACCGCGTGCAGCTCCCATGGCTCCTCGTCCTTTTTTTCCCATTATCTGGCAAGGTCTTCTCAAGCCAGAGGCACATTCCCAGGTCCACCCAGGCCCCTGCCCCACCACGTCCCACTGCTTACCAGCTCACTTGAAAAGGGCACAGGGCTGCGACCAGGCTGCTCCAACTCCTCCTGAAGCTGGGGCAAGACTGGCGGTCAGGGGCCCCAAGGAGAAAGGAAGTGGCCCTGGCTCCACCCACCCCAGCATCCTGCCCCACCCGCCCTGCTCCTACATTGCCCTGTGATGAGAGAGGCATCACTCACTTTTTGAGGGTCCCAGGTGATGACAGAGGCTCTGGGCTCTCAGCTGCAGCAGGTGGGGATGGTGGGCGGGCTCTGGAATGGGAATTCCTGGATCTTCACTGGAAAATGGGATGGCAAGCTGGTGACTCTGGAACAGGTATAGGGGTCAGAACAGAGCTGGTGGAGATGGGCGCTTGAAAACCAAGGGGTGTGGAGGAGGACATGGGAGGGGAAGGCGGTTTCCTTTGCCTTTGTGGTCCCCAGGCTGCTAGGTGTGCCCCCAAGGCTAGCACTTCTGCCCCAGGAGCTCCCAGGAAATACCAGGGCAAGAGGAAGCCCTTGACTCTGGCTGGGGGCAGTGAGAGCCTTTGCAGGCTGCATGAAATTCCTGGTGGGCTCTGGACTTCTCAAGAAGCTGGGGGTGGTCACCACAACAGCCCCAGGCATGGACTGCCTGACTAAATCAAAGTGGTTATTAAGCGCTGAATATCCAGTCCATGGGGTCACTAGGAGTCGGACACGACTGAGTGACTTCACTTTCACTTTTCACTTTCCTGCATTGGAGAAGGAAATGGCAACCCACTCCAGTGTTCTTGCCTGGAGAATCCCAGGGACGGGGGAGCCTGGTGGGCTGCCGGCTCTGGGGTCGCACAGAGTTGGACACGACTGAAGCGACTTAGCAGCAGCAGCAGCATGCTATGATCTTATTTTTGTAATTTTCAAAACTTTGTATTTACTTAATCACTTTTACCTGTGCTGGGTCTTCGTTGCTGCGCAGGCTTTCCTCTAGTTGCAGCGAGTGGGGGCTACTCTCCAGGGGGTGGTACTTGAGCTTCTCACTAAGGTGGCTTCTCTTGTTTTGGAGCACGGGCCCTAGGGCACGCGGGCTTTAGTAGTTGCTGCACGTGGGCTCAGTAGCTACACCTCTGGGGCTCTAGAGGACAGGCTCAATAGTTGTGGTGTATGGGCTTTAGTTGGTCCACAGCATGTGGGATCTTCCCAGATCAGGGATCGAACCTGTGCCTCCTGCATTGGCAAGTGGATTCCTTACCATTGAGCCACCAGGAAAGCCCCCTCCTTTTTTCATTTTAATTGGAGGATAATTGCTTTACAATGTCACGTTGCATTCTGCTGTACAACAACATGAATCAGCTATAAGTATACATATATCCCCTCACTCTTGAGCCCCTTCCCATTATGCTATGATCTTATTTTTGCAGAAGACTAATAAAAAAGTGGGAATCTACATGGAAGACACTGAAAAGATATCTTCAGAGGGATTAACAAATTTTGTTGGGTAGGAATGAGCAGTGTTCTCTATTTTCTTCTTTGGGTGGTTGCTGTTTTCTCACTTTCCTTTAATTTGTAAGCTTTGACTTTTGGTATACATATGATTTTTTTTTCTTTTTTTACCTTTCCTTTTTAAAAAATCAAAACTGGTATTTATGTTGTACTCAATCACTCAGTCGTGTCCAACTCTTTATGACCACATGGACTGTAGCCCTAGAGGCTCCTTCATCCATGGGATTTCCCAGGCAAGAATACTGGAGTGGGTTGCCATTTCCTCCTCCAGGGATTTTTATGTTGTACAAGTACTAATACATGTACATGACATGTGAATGAAACAGGCCAATATCAGGGCCTGGGACTGTACCTAACTCACAAGCTAACGAATTAGTCTGACAAAGATATGAGACTCCTGAGTCAGAGACAGAGAAACCCACCACTCATCACTCAGCAAACAGCAGATGCGCTGCATCTGCTTCAGTTCCGTTTACTCCCCTGATTCGCACAGGGGTGAACTTGGAGAGGCTTGCCCCACAGCTGGGGAACTTGGAGCTTGGAGAATTTCCTTCTTTTTGAGTAGGTGGTAAGCAAACTTGCCCTTTGTCCTGAAGGGAGACATTACTTCATCCCTCAGCGTTACTCACTGTCAACACAACCTTGAGAAACTGCCTGGATATAGAATGGCCAGGACCATGTATTGTTGGCATATCAGCAAGAGTGTGGGCTTAACAGGTGGCTCAGTGATAAAAGAATGTACCTGCCAATACAGATGAGGGTTCAGTCCCTGGGTCAGGAAGATCCCCTGGAGAAGGAAATGGCAACCCCCTCCAGTATTCTTGCCTGGAGAATTCCATGGGCAGAAGAGCCTGGTGGGCTACAGACCATAGGGTCACAAAGAAGNGGAAGATCCCCTGGAGAAGGAAATGGCAACCCCCTCCAGTATTCTTGCCTGGAGAATTCCATGGGCAGAAGAGCCTGGTGGGCTACAGACCATAGGGTCACAAAGAAGTGGACACAACTTAGAGACTGAGCATGCACGGACGTATGCACACATAGCAAGAGTGTGCAAGTATGCTCTGGGCTGCAGGGGACTGCCTCTTCCACCAGGCTCCTTGGAAAATGGCTGATCCCAGGGCTGGAGCCTGGAAAGTATAAGATGAACCCAAAGAAGTATCTTGTTCCCTGATTTTAAGCTATATCTCATGCTACAGTAATCGAAACAGTATGGCACTGGCATAAAAACAGACACATAGATCAATGAAACGAACAGAGAGCCCAGAAACAAACTCACACTTAATTGATTAATTAATCTGTCAATTAACCTATGACAAATGAGTCAAAAATATGCTATAGGGAAAAGACAGCCTCCTCATTAAATGGTGTTGAGAAAACTATACTATTTACAAAAGAAACAAACTGGACGACTTTCTCACACCATATGCAAAAGTAAACTCAAAATAAATTAAAGACTTGAATGTAAGACTTGAAGCCATAAAACTCCTAGAAGAAAATATAGATGATAATCTCCTTGACATCGGTGTTGACAATGACTTTTTAGATTTGACATTAAAAGCAAAAATAACTGGGACTACATCAAACTAGAAAGCTTATCCACAAAGGAAACCATCAACAAAATGAAAAGACAACCTACAGAATAGGAGAAAATATTTGAAAATCATGCATCTGATAAGGAGTTAATATCCAAAATACATAAGGAACTCATGCAACTAAATAACAACAACAAAAAAAATCTGATTTAAAAATGGGCAGAGGAAAAAGAAAAATCAAAAAGAATAGAAATGGGCAGAGGACTCAAGTAGGCATTTTTTCAAAGAAGACATACAGGTGGCCAACAGACACATGAAAAGATGTTCAACATCACTAATCATCAAGGAAATGCAAATCAAAACCGCAATGAGATGATCACCTTGCACCTGTCAGAATGACTGCTATCAAAAAGACAAGAGGGACCTTGGCGGCCCAGTGGTTAAGACTCCCAGCTCCCACTGCAGGGGGCACGGGTTCAACCCCTGGTGAGGGAACTAAGATACCACAGGGCACAACTAAGAATTTGTACATTGTAACTAAAAAAAAATTCTGCTTGCCACAACCAGGGCCTGGTGTGGCCAAATAAGTAGATATTAAAAATTCTGATAATAAAGACAAAAAAGACCAATTTACAACCAACATAATAATAATGGATTCAGATAAGAATGAATGTTTAAAACTACTGGGTGAAATTGGAGCAGGGAGGTGTGGCATGCACACAGGATATTTCTATAGTGTTAAAGCTATGTATTTATAGTCCACAAGCTATGTATTCATTAAGGGAGAGTAGCAACTTTACAGTGGAGAAAACTAACAGACACTATCTTACCAGAGCAATCAAAGTTCACATCACCAGTGATGGGACAAACCCAAGAGGCTCCAGATATGATGTACTGAGAAGGATCACTTCTGTCCTAGCAAACAAATGCAAAACCTGAATCTAATCACTGAGAAATAGCAGGCAGATCCAAATTGAAGGACACTTTACAAAAGCAACTGGCCCTTACTCTTCAAAAATGTCAGTGGCAGGAAGAACAAAGGAAGCCTGAGACACTCAGAACTTAAAAGAGTAGAGACTTGAGGACTAAATGCAATATGGGATCGTCAACAGGAAAAAAAAGATGCTGTGAAGGACACCAAGGGATAACTGGCAAAATTTGGTTAGACTGTAGAATAGACAATAATGTTGTTGAGTTAACATTAATTCCTTGAATTTGATAAGCATATTATGGCTATATTCCTAGTTTGAAGGAAATAACATGTTTAAAGAATGTAGGAGTCATAGTGCATAATCCAGCGAGTTCCTCAATAGTTTTACACACACAATAATAACAATAGAAAATTTAAAAATTTGGAAGATAAAAATAAAGCACATATGGAAAAATAAAATGAAGTGAGGGGGCTTCCAGGTTGATGAACATGCAGAGATGGTGAAAGGTGGGGGGCGGGGCTTGGAAGCTCCGCCCCCCCCTTTCCCCAGACCTTGCCCATTTCCTCTCTTCCATCTCGCAGTTCCTGCATTATAAACTATGTTTTTTCCAGTAGTCATGTATGGATGTGAGAGTTGGACTGTGAAGGCTAAGCGCCGAAGAACTGATGCTTTTGAACTGTGGTGTTGGAGAAGATTCTTGAGAATCCCTTGGACTGCAAGGAGATCCAACCAGTCCATTCTGAAGGAGATCAACCCTGGGATTTCTTTGGAAGGAATGATGCTAAAGCTGAAACTCCAGTACTTTGGCCACCTCATGCGAAGGGTTGACTCATTGGAAAAGACTCTGATGCTGGGAAGGATCGGGGGCAGGAGGAGAAGGGGACGACAGAGGATGAGATGGCTGGATGGCATCACTGACTCGATGGACGTAAGTCTGAGTGAACTCCATGAGTTGGTGATGGACAGGGAGGCCTGGCAAGCTGTGATTCATGGGGGTCGCAAAGAGTCGGACAAACTGAGCGACTGAACTGAACTGATAACAAACCGGTTATCGAATATATCTTAACATTTTCCTGAGCCACCATTTCCCTCTATATATTTAGCACCTGGCCTGATATTTGAGAAGAACTCAACTTCAAAATGAGAAAACAGAAAGAACTCGACTTCAAAATGAGAAAGCAGAAACGCATATCTTGCAAATCTCTTCCCAGGTGCCCATAAAAGAAGAGAAAAAAAAGAAAAAAAAGGTTTCTAGTTAGCGGTCATTACCAAAAAGGTGAATGGCTCATTATGTTTCCCCTAAGTCAGGAACAAAGAGGACTCAGAGCTTCTGAGTTTTTAAGATGTATCCAGATACCATATTGAAAATGTAATTCCATCATTCTTCTCTTCTTTTCTTCTATTCTATTATATTCTTTGTCGTTTAGTCACTGAGTTGTGTCTGACTCTTTGCCACCCCATGGACCTCTGTCCATGGGATTTCGCAGGTAAGAATGCTGGAGTGGGTTGTCATTTTCTTCTCTAGGATATCTTCCCGAATCGGGGATTGAACCTGTGTCTCTTGAATTGCAGGCAAATTCTTTACATCTGAGCCACCAGGGAAGCCCATTATGTGCTCAGGCATCTAATAAAAGGGCTTTTTTTTTAAGTGGTGAAGACATGTGAAAGCTCTGAGGGTGTTTACTATATTATTCTTGGGACTTTTCTTACCTGAAAAATTTTGAAATAAAAGAACATACTGGAAATTCCTTGGCGGTCAAGACTCTAGGCTTTCACTGCCAAGGACACGGGTTTGATCTCTGGTCAGAGAACTAAGATCCTGCAAGCCCTGTGGCATGCCTTCCCCAACATACACACACACAAAAGATAAAACAGAAAGACCCAGAATCTGATTACTCTTCCCCCACCTTCACTGTTGTCTCCCTGCTCTCAGCCTTGTCTTTCATCACCTCCTTTGGGCTCTTAACCAAGGGGCAGCCAGAGGGACCCGGGTCAAACATCTGATTTCACCCGTCCCCTGCTCTAAACTCTGAGACAGCCACCCACAGCAAAAGCCCAAGTCCTCAAAGTGGACAACAAGGCCACGTCAGTCTGACCCTCCCTCCCTTCCTGCCCTCATTCCCTCTGCTCCTGCCACCCAGGCCTCCAAGCGGTCCCTGGAGAATCTGAGCCTGGAGGCTTTTGTGCCATTTGTGAACCTGCCTCAAAGGCTCTTCCCCGTTATCTAAATGAGTCAAGTGTCACCTTCTCAGTATGTCTTTGCCTGGCTACTGTACTGTATTATGCAGGGGGAGGGGGCTAAAACTGTTCTCCCCTCACCCTAGCCTGCATGTCCCAGCCCCTACCGCTGTTTTCTATGGCACTTTTTATTTACTAAAAAAAAAAAAATTATTTAGTTTTGGTTTCGCTGGGTCTTTGTTGATGCACATGGGCTTTCTATAGTTTTGGCGAACAGGGGCTACTCTCTAGCTGTGGTTTGCAAGCTTCTCACTGCAGTGACTTCTCTTGTTTCAAGGCACAGACTCTAGGGCACGCTGGCTTTACTAACTGTGGCTTGTGGGCTCAGTACTTGCAGCTCATGGGCTCCAGAGTGCTGGCTCATGAGTTGTGGTGCATGGACTCAGTTGCCCACGGCCTGTGGGACCTTCCTGAACCAGGGATCAAACTGGTGTTCCTTGCATTGCAAGATGGATTCTTAGCCACTGGATCACTAGGGAACCCTCACTGACTTGCTTGGTAAACAGTAGATGCTCCGTGATGTTTACTGGCTGACAAGGAGTTCTCTGGCTGAGAGAAGGAAGAAGGCATAGGGTGAAGAATTGTGCCACTGAAGCAAGGACGCCTGAAAGGGACCAGACGAGGGTGGAGCTGCAAGCACTGGGTGTGCCTGTAATTGTGAAGGCTGCACCCAGCCCACAGACCTCCAGGAAGTCCCGTGAGGTCATCAGAGGTCTGCAGGTGCTAGAGTGGGGCAAGCGACTTCTGTTCTATGAAGATAATATTTCTGCCCTCCCCAGGGTCTGGGCTTTCAGGTCTGATCTCTTGCAGGTCTCTGAGGGGCTGTTTCCAGGCAGACATCTAAGCAGACAGGAGCCTGCTCCTCCCTCCCCCTAAGCCTGAGGCCAGCGAAGTCTCACATGAGGGATCGCAGGCACCTGAGCTGTGTCACTTACTGTCCACATGGCCTGGGGTCAGGTATGTCATCTCTCTGTCTCAGTTTCTTCATCTATAAATAGGGACAATAATACTATTTTGGGGGACTTCCCTGGCAATCCAGTGGTTAAGACTCTGTGCTTCAGGGACTTCCCTGGTGGTTCAGTAGTTAAGAACCTGCCTCGCAATGCAAGGGACACGAGTTTGATCCCTGGTCAGGGAGCTAAGATTCCCTCATACTGTGTATATATATACATATATACATATACATGCTGTGTATATATATACATGTACTATTTTTCAAAGTTCATAGGAGGATTAAATTAGATGGTGTAGGGGGGCAGGGCAGTCCCTTAGTAAGAGCCTAGTAAACAATAACTGATGCCTATGAGCTGTGTTGTGATGTCCCATCTAATCCTCCAAAGCCTGGGCCCTTTCTCCCATCCACAGCCCTCTCCAAGAACAGGGCTGACAACTCAGGCAGCCCTTCCCTCTCTGCTATCCGCCCCCTCCCAGGGACTTTCTATCTGGTCAGAGGGGTGTTTATGTACTACTAATTTATCATTGAATGTAATGGTTTCTCAATTTTTATCAAAGTAATGCATATTGTTAGCACAGAGTGTTTATCATGGAGGATAATACTCCTCGCATTTCCCTCCCAAGTCCTAGTCCTGGAAAGGAACCATTCTTTCAGTTCAGTCGCTCAATCATGTCCGACTCTTTGCGACCCCATGAATCGCAGCACGCCAGGCCTCCCTGTCCATCACCATCTCTTGGAGTTCACTCAGACTCATGTCCATCGAGTCCGTGATGCCATCCAGCCATCTCATCCTCTGTCATCCCCTTCTCCTCCTGCCCCCAATCCCTCCCAGCATCAGAGTCTTTTCCAATGAGTCAACTCTTCGCATGAGGTGGCCAAAGTACTGGAGTTTCAGCTTTAGCATTATTCCTTCCAAAGAAATCCCAGGGTTGATCTCCTTCAGAATGGACTGGATGGATCTCCTTGCAGTCCAAGGGACTCTCAAGAGTCCTCTCCAATACCACAGTTTAAAAGCATCAATTCT
>SJYX01014072.1:75461-104453 GCA_006410675.1 Oreotragus oreotragus
TTGTGATCCACACTGTCAAAGGCTTTGGCATAGTCAATAAAGCAGAAATAGATGTTTTTCTGGAACTCTCTTGCTTTTTCCATGATCCAGCGGATGTTGGCAATTTGATCTCTGGTTCCTCTGCCTGTTCTAAAACCAGCTTGAACATCAGGAAGTTCACGGTTCACGTATTGCTGAAGCCTGGCTTGGAGAATTTTGAGCATTACTTTACTAGCGTGTGAGATGAGTGCAATTGTGTGGTAGTTTGAGCATTCTTTGGCATTGCCTTTCTTTGGAATTGGAATGAAAACTGACCTTTTCCAGTCCTGTGGCCACTGCTGAGTTTTCCAAATTTGCTGGCATATTGAGTGCAGCACTTTCACAGCATCATCTTTCAGGATTTCAAACAGCTCAACTGGAATTCCATCACCTCCACTAGCTTTGTTCATAGTGATGCTTTCTAAGGCCCACTTGACTTTACATTCCAAGATGTCTGGCTCTAGATTAGTGATCACATCCTCATGATTATCTGGGTCGTGAAGATCTTTTCTGTACAGTTCTTCTGTGTATTCTTTAATCTCCTTAATTTATTCTAGTCTCAATTCTTCTGGTAGCTCCATATTCCTCGACATGTTAATTCCGCTGTTTCTAGAAGTATCCTCCCTGCCTGTCATTAATCCACTGGCTTCCAGCTCCAATAGAAAAGTATTTGACCCACTGGCCCTGTCCCACTTCCCAGGTCAGTGCCATCCCTCTTTTTAGGCCCTCTGTAACTGTAACTACAGTTGTTTTTGTTGCTGTAAATTTAGTAGCTCATGGTCACTTTTGGTGTCAGCCATCATGTGTGGCGAGATGATGGTTGGAGAGGACTCTGAGGCCAGACTTCCTAGGGCCAGACCCCCAGACTCTGCCGCTGACAGAGTGTGTGACCCTGGGCAACAAATGTCAGCTTCCTGTGCCTCAGGCTACTGAGCTGTGAAAAGGGTTAGCCTTAATCTAAGGATTCGGTGAGCTAAGCCAGGGGTAGCTGTGCCATCAACCTGTTAAAGAGTACAACTCAACTGAGGAACTAATTGGCTTTATACTAAACAACCCATGAATCTAGCAGCATCTCACCTAGCCGGGAGAAAGGCGCTCTGAGGGGCTGTACAAATCAATGGCTTTTATAGGCCTAAGTTGAGCAGGATGAGGAGGCAATTAGCCAAAGAAAAAAACGGATTATTTTAGTCAATTATTTCCTTACAGGCAGGGGTCAGGAAAGATAGAAGTCTTATCAAGGAAATTACCTCACTAGTGTTGCTCAAGAAGTTCCAGACTGGTTAATTTAAACTTTCATGCCTGGGAACGGCTGAAACTATAATCAGGTTAGGTACTAAGTTTTGGTTTGAGTGACTTGGCTCAACACAAATGGACTCCATTTGAGGCCTGTTGCCTCATTTTTAATAGATCCTAAGTTCTATGTAAATGTTGGCAATTATAGATCCTCTTTTAGAAAAATATTTATTTATTTATTTATTTATTTGGTCATGCCAGGTCTTACTGCAGCATGTGGGATAGTTCCCTGACCAGGGATCGAATCTGGGCCCCCTGCATTGGGGGCATGGAGTATTAGCCCCCACTGGACCACCAGGGAAGTCCATTAAAAAAAAATTTTTTTTTTTTCTTTTTTCTAATGTCAGTGGCTGGAAGCTTTTATTTATTTATTTACTTTTGGCTGCACTGTGCAGCATGCGGGAATCTTGGTTCCTTAACCAGGGATTGAACCCCATGCAGTAGAGGTGCAGTATCCTAACCACTGGACCACGGGAATCCTCTCTTATACAGCAACTTCTTGACTGTTGCTTTGTGGTTTCCCTTTCCTGATCTCTCTTCTGCCTAGTTTCTGATATATGCACATTTAGTTTTATAATGCTTAAAGTAGCTAATAGTTGCATCCTCTTCTTTGCATTGTCTAGAGCTATACTGTCCAATACAACACCAACTAGCCAAGTGGGACTATTTTAATTTAAATTAATTAAAATTCATTAAGATTTAAAATTCAATGGAAAGAAAGATGTGGCTTTTACACACACACACACACACACACACACACACCTACACACAATGGAATACTACTCAGTCATAAAAAGAATAAAATAATGCATTTGCAGTAACATGGATGGACCCCTAGGGATTATCACACAGAGTGAAGTAAGTCAGAAAAAGACAAATATCATGTGATATCACTTATATGTGAACCTAAAACAAATGAACTTATTTATAAAACAGTCATAGAAAACAAACTTATGGTTATCAAAGGGGAAAGGGATGGAGGAGGGATAAATTAGGGATCTGAGATTAACAGGTACACATCACTGTATATACTATAGATCAATAACAAAGACCTATTTATAGCACAGGAAAACTATATTCAATATCTTATAATAACCTATACTGGAAAAGAATCTGAAAAAGTATATATTATATAATATACATATTTTTATTCTATACAGTATATAATATACATATAGGATAAAAGAAGAGAAGGCAATGGCACCCCACTCCAGTCCTCTTGCCTGGAAGATCCCATGGATGGAGGAGCCTGGTAGGCTGCGGTCCATGGGGTCGCTAAGAGTTGGACACGACTGAGCGACTTCACTTTCACTTTTCACTTTCATGCATTGGAGAAGGCAATGGCAACCCACTCTAGTGTTCTTGCCCGGAGAATCCCAAGGATGGGGAAGCCTGGTAGGCTGCCGTCTATGGGGTGTCACAGAGTCGGACACGACTGAAGTGACTCAGCAGCAGGATAAAAGAATATATATATATAGCTTCCCAGGTGGCACTAGTGGTAAATAACCCATCTTCCAATGCAGAAGACATAAGAGATGTGGGTTCAATCCCTGGGTGGGGAAGACCCCCTGGAGGAGGGCATGGCAACCCACTCAAGTATTCTTGCCTGGAGAACCCCATGGACAGAGGAGCGTGGTGGGCTATAATCCACAGGGTTGCAAAGAGTCAGACATGAAGCAACTTGGCATGCATGTGTTGTTATATGTCAGAAACCAACACAACATTGTAAATCAACTATACCTCAATTAAAATTTTTAGCTAATTAATTTATTTTGGCTACACTGGGTCTTTGTTGCTAAGAATGGGCTTTCTCTAGTTGCGGTGTGTGGCCTTCTCATTGTGGAGGCTCCTCTTGTTGCAGAGCACAGGTTCTAGGGAGCTGGGGCTTCAGTAGTTGTGGCACACAGGCTTAGCTGCCCCGCGGTGTGTGGGATCTTCCTAGACCAGGGATCGAACATGTGTCTCCTGCATCGGCAGGCAGATTCTTAACCACCGGACCACTGGGAAAAACCAATGTAAAAAAAAAATTGTTTTAAAGATTTAAAATTCATCTCTTGGGTTGCAACTAGCCAGCCGTATTCTAAGTTCTCAAAAACGACACATGGCCAATGGCTTCACTGTACTGGTTAGCAAAGAAGTAGAATATTTCAATTATCTCAGAAATTCAAGATCAGCTCTGTCTGATCTAGAGTCTAGATCAGCAATGTCTGGTCCAGGATTTGAGTCTAAAAATGGAACACTATTCATTTTCTTTCCTTTAAATATTATACCAATATTATTCAGCACACAGTCTAATAATTTACTAAGATTACCACTCTTAATTATGCTTCTTTATTTTTTCCTAGAATATCAAATTGCTTTTCCTAGTTGCTTGCTCTGAGTGGCCTACCTGTCCCCCTGCCTCTCCTCATGGCTACACAGCTTCATCCTGGGACTGGTGTTTATTTCTCTTGAAAGTGGAATCCCCTGTTACCTGAACCCTATATCCTTCTTTCATGATTTATCCCTCATTTTTGTTGGAACACATCCTCAAGTCACTTCCTAAGAAAGTGACCTTCCTAAGAAGAAGTTAAACTTTCTAAATAATCTTACACCCTAATATGTCTTTATTTTATTCTTATACTTGCTTGATACAGAATTCTTATAATTTTCTTTAGAATCTAGAGGGTGTTGTCTAATCTTCTTCTACTATCTGAATACTTGATTTTGCTGATGAAAAGTCTGATGCTAATCCAGGAGTTTCTTCTCAAAAAAAAAAAAGGAAAAATTGAATGCTTTCAAGTTGGGAAGCCCTACTCCAGTACTAAATGCTTTCAAGTTGGGAAGCCCTACTCCAGTACCTCGGAGAAGGCAATGGCACCCCACTCCAATACTCCTGCCTGGAAAATCCCATGGACGGAGGAGCCTGGTAGGCTGCAGTCCATGGGGTCACTAGGAGTCGGACAGGACTGAGTGACTTCACTTTCACTTTTTACTTTACTTCCAGTGTTCTTGCCTGGAGAATCCCAGGGATGGGGGAGCCTGGTGGGCTGCTGTCTCTGTGGTCGCACAGAGTCGGACACGACTGAAGTGACTTAGCAGCAGCAGCAGCAGCAACTCCAGTACCTAAATCCCAATTAGCTTTTTAGTTCACTGTAAAGTATGAATATACTTAAATACCAGACAGTCAAAAAAAAAAAAGCCCTTGAAATGTGAAAAGAAAGTGCCCAGATTAACCAACCCCGTCATCCATCCTGCCTTCCTCCTTCCTAAGAGAACCTCAGTTCATTCAGATGGCCACCTTCTTTGCGTATCAGGGACACTGACCCGCCCTTTCAGCTCCAGGAGAAAGTCTGATGATCTAAAGTAACCACCACCATTTCTATCCATGACTAGATCAGAAAAGAGAGTGTGACCCCATTCTAGCCACTGAGTTGCAAGCTTATCAGGTTTGAAAGTTCTTCTTTGGCTAAAACAAAAACAAACAAACAAACAAAAACAGGAGAAATGGTTTTTCTTTCCTACCACATGATTAAAACACATCCTACAACTCTGAGAAGAACCAGCCCTAGGATGCTGACAACGTTGTGGGTGCAGAGAATGGAGACAAACAGCATAGGATCCTGGAGGCATTATAAAAACCCAATCAATGAGTCCCAAGTCCCCTTTGGTTCCCTTTTATGGGCTTCCTATTAGTTGGTAAAACTGCAGAATACAAAATCAGTACATAAAAATCAACTGTGTTTACATACACTAGTAACAGACTATCAGAAAGAGGAATTAAGAAAACAATCCCATTTATAATCGCATCAAAAAGAATGAGATACCTAGGAATAGATTTAACCAAGGAGGCAAAAGATTTGTACACTGAAAACTATAAAGTATTCATGAAAGAAACTGAAAAAGACAGAAAAATGACATTATATTTCATGTTCACAGATCAGAAGAATTAATATTGTTAAAATGTCCATACCACCAAAAATAATCTAGATTAAATGCAATCTATATCAAAATTCCAGTAGCATTTTTCACAGAAATAGAACAAACAATTCTAAAATTTGCAAGGGGTCACAAAAGACCCCGAGGGCCAGTGCAGTCTTGAGAAAGAACAAAGCTAGAGGCATTACACCTCCTGACTTCAGCCTATATTACAAAGCTACAATAATCAAAGCAGTGTGGCACTGGCATAAAAACAGACACACAAATCAATGAAACAGAATAGAGAGCACAGAAATAAATCCACAAAATATGGTCAATTAATTTACAACAACAAACCTAAGAATATACAATGAGGAAAGGAAAGTTCTTCAATTAATGGTATTGGGAAAACTGGACAATCACATGTAAAAAAATCAGTCTTTGTTGTTTAGTGACTAAGTCGTGTCTGACTTTTTTGACCCCATGGACTGTAGCTCACCAGGCTCTTCTTTCCATGGGATTTTTCAGGCAAGAATACTGGAGTGGGTTGCCATTTCTTTCTGCAGAGGATCTTCCCAACCCAGGGATTGAACCTGCATCTCCTGAATTGGCAGGCGGATTCTTTACCACTGAGCCACCAAGGAAGCCTTAACCTGCACCCTTATCTTACATCATACACAAAAAATATCTCAGAATGGATTGAGGCTGGAACTTAAGACCTGAAACCATAAAACTCCTGGAAGATAACATAGGCAATAAGCTCCTTGACATTGGTCTTGACAATGACTTTTTGAACTTAATACCAAAAACAAAACAAAACAAGTGGGACTACATCAAACTAGAAAGTTTCTGCACAGCAAAGAAAACTACCAATAAAATGAAAAAGCAGGGACTTCCCTGGTGGTCCGGTGGTTAAGAATCCACCTTCCAATGCAGAGGACTTGGGTTTGATCCTTGGTCAGGGAACTAAGAGCCCACATGCCGAGGAGCAGCTGAGCCCACACACCCCAATTAAGACCCAATGCAGCCAAACAAACAAAATCCAAGGCTGAGAAAGAGCAAGTAGGGTGACAACCTCCACATTTGACTATGAACTTCCTGGGGCGGACCCCCAAAGGGACAATTTATATGATGAGTTCTCTTACTCAAGGAGGAAGAAATACAATAGTTCCTCAGAGGAGTCCGGTGTTTTCCTGGCACTCACTTATAAACTTACTTTTCACATGAGAATATCCTTCATGCTGGTTAATGTCAGGGATGACATCAACCAACAACATGTCAGTCATGAGTAAGGGTCTAGGCCTTGAAGGCAAACATTCTAGCCTGACTCCCTGACATTAACTGTGTGAAGTTGGGCACATTTCTCTCCTTTTTTCTTTTCATGGCTGTGCCACGCGGCTTGCAGGATTAGTTCCCCAACCAAAGATGGAACCCTGGCCCCCCGCAGTTAAAGCACCGAGTCCTAACCACTGGGCCACCAGAAATCCCCTTGGGCACATTTCCGAGTCTCAGTTTTCTAGACCTTTGAAATGAGAATAAAGAATCTACCTCACAATGTTATTTAATTTGTTCATTTATTTCATAAATATTTGTTGAATGCTAAATTCCCTAGTGACTCAGCAGCAAAGAATCCGCCTACAATGCAGACGATGCAAGAGATGTGGGTTTTTTCCCAGGGTGGGGAAGATCCCCTGGAGGAGGGCATGGCAACCCACTCCAGTATTCTTGCTTGGAGAATCCTGTGGATAGAGAAGTCTGGCGGCCTACAGTCCATGGGGTCGCAGAGTCGGACACGACTGAAGCCACTGAGCATGAAAGCAACCATGAGTTAGGAATAGTTACAATCATGAACCAAAGAAAGTGCCAGTCACCTGTCCTCCTGGAGGCGACTGTCTCCCAAGGGGAGACAGAGTCTAGACAAATCTACAGTGTTTGCTATTATGGAGAACAAAGTCAGATCAAAGAGCCTGTCAGCAGATCATGCTTGGCGTGTTCTGGGAACCCCAAGGAGGCCAGCATGTCTGAAGCAGAGCGCATGCCAGGGAGAGGGTGGGAGGGGAGGTCGGAGAGAAAATAGAGCCAGATCCTGAGGGCAGGAGTTCCTGCACTGGGTCAGGTGAGAGATGAGGGAGTCTGAACCAGGATGATGGGCAATGTGGAGGCCAGTTATCAACCGTTGCTTATCTTCTGAAGTAGAACCAATGGAATTTCTTAGCCTATTAGCTGTGGTGGGGGTGGGGGGGGTGCTGTGAGAGAGGGGATCTGACACCACCAAGATTTCTGTCGCAACTAACTGTAAACCAAATTGTGGTTTTCTGATATGGGAAGGCTGGGGATGGAGCAGGTTTGGGGGAGAAGATAAAGAATTCATCTGGGAACATGCTAAATTCGATATGCTTCTTAGACACCCAAGTGGAGGTTCCAAGTAAGCAATTCTCTATGAGCTCCTACCAGCAAGTAAGGAGCTCCCAGAAGACACCCACACTGAAGGTGTGAATTTGGGGATCATCAGAATATGGCTGGTATTTAAAGCCATGTCCGGATGAGCTCAGCTCAACAGAGAGTGTAGGGCTTCCCTGGTAGATCAGAGGTTAAAGTGTCTGCCTGCAATGCGGGAGACCAGGGTTCGACCCCTGAGTTGGGAAGATCCCCTGGAGAAGGAAATGGCAACCCACTCCAGTACTCCTGCCTGGAAAATCCCACAGAAGGAGGAGCCTGGTAAGCTACAGTCCACGGGATCACAAAGAGTCGGACATGACTGAGTGACTTCACTTTCCATCACCAAAGCAAATCAAGAGTGAGTGAAGAGATGAGGACATGTGAGATGGGTGTTACTCCAGTGAAGAATGGGCCACAGTGGCTCAGAGAGGTTAAGTGACTTACCTAAGATCACACAGCTGGTATGGGGTAGAATCTGCATTCACAGCTAGGTCCTAGTACTGCATTCAAAATGGTCTTAGATCTTTAGTACTGCTTTCGAGTTGTCATTGTAGGCTTCTCTTTATCCAATTTGACCTGGGGCTATCATTAAGAGTGTTTAAAGGGTTTGTGTGCATGCCTGCTAAGTTGTTTCAGTTGTGTCTGACTCTGTGCAACCCTATGGATTGTATGTATATTTGATTTACAATGCTATGTTAGTTTCAGGTATACAACAAAGTGATTCAGCTGTGTATATATATTCGTGCAAGCTAAGTCCCTTCAGTCATGTCCAACTCTTTGTGACCCTATGGACTGTAGCCCACCAGGCTCCTCTGTCCATGGGGATCTCCAGGCAAGAATACTGGAGTGGGTTGCCATGCCCTCCTCCCAGGGATCTTCCCAATCCAGGGATCAAACCTGTGTATCTTAAATCCACCTGCATTGGCAGGCAGGTTCTTTACCATGAGCACCACCTGGGAAATCCTTAGAGGGTTTAACTGGTGTTTAACTGCTGCTGCTGCTTCTAAGTCGCTTCAGTCGTGTCCGACTCTGTGCGACCACAGAGACGGCAGCCCACCAGGCTCCCTCGTGCTTGGGATTCTCCAGACAGGAACACTGGAGTGGGTTGCCATTTCCTTCTCCAATGCATGAAAGTAAAAAGTGAAAGTGAAGTTACTCAGTCGTGTCTGACTCCTAGCGACCCCATGGACTGCAGCCTGCCAGCTCCTCCGTCCATGGGATTTTCCAGCAAGAGTACTGGAGTGGGTGCCATTGCCTTCCCCGGAGCTTTGAGAAAAGCCAGAGAAGCAGCAGTCCAAGTTCGGGCCTGGAGGTCTGATGGGATTCCCACACACCGAGACAGTGAAGATCTGTGTGCTGTGCAAAGCCAGAGGTGGTAGGAATTTTAATACTAGATTTTGGAAGGTAGAGGACCTGGCTGACCAGGTGTTGGCCATTAAGGCATGCTTTGGGATCCATTCCAGCCCCAGAATAATGAATGAAGTACTCAGCACATCCATGCAGCTTTCCTCCAGTCTGGAAAATGTCACCAACGGGTGTCACCAACTGCTTGCCCTCATCCCAGCTCTAAATTGAAGGGAATGGTGAAATGATAAATGACAAATGGTAAGATGGTAAACGATAAAACAAAAGTAATGCTTGTCTCTCCAGGAATGCTATAAGATTAAACAAGAAGATGTCAGTGAAATTACCCAGCCTAGGTCAAGCACTGGCACAGAGTTGAATTTCTTCTCCTGCCTCGGCCATTAAGAATCTCAGCAGAGATCCCTCAGAAGCCATAAGACTTCCAAGGGTCCCCTCTTGCCTCTGCGCCAGGCACTTGTTCAGTTTGACACATCCCACCTAGGAAGTGGTCTTCAGAGTTCCATAGACCCTGAGGTTCAGAAGTGGTGCTCTGGGGCTTGTCACCCTAGCCTGATTTGTCATCTGCCTTCCACCTCGCAGATCCCTTCTCTGCCCTGCTCTCTACCCTAGAGGCTCCTTTGCTCTCTGGCTCCCACTTGGGTTCAGTTAAAGGTAGGACAGGCTGGAGATCAGAGGGAAAGAGGAGAGGACATTTCTGCTCTGCTCTAGTCACACTTCTGACTTTATCTCCCTGCTCATGTCTATAGGATCTGTGAGGTGACCTCCTGTGATATTGTGATTCAAAATAAGAAATATGTATTTAACCTTTGTCTCATTTCTGGCACAGAACTCCCCCAAACCACACACACACACTGGAATTGATGATCAGAATTTTACCCCCTCCTATGTGTCTCCAGCTTTCACTGGGGTTCAGCGACACTATTTCTTCCCTTAAATTTTGAAATTATTAACATTTTCCCTTTATTGTTAGCCTCTGGGGGCTTCAACATTCTTTGTAGATTCCTTTAATCATACCTATAACTCTACCAGGAGTCCCTATATTAAAGCCTCTGGAATTGTGCTGTCCTATACAATAATCACTGCAATTTAAATTGCAATAATTAAAATTAAATACAATTTGGGACTTCCCTGGTGGTCCAGTGGTTAAGAATCTACCTTGCAAGGAAGGGACACTGGCTCGATCCTTAGTGGGGGAACTAAAATCCCACATGCCTTGGAGTAACTAAGCCTGAGAGCCACAACTAGAGAGTCCTCACTACACAACAAAAGATCCCTCAAAAGCAAGGAAGATCCTGTGTGGCACAACTAAGACCTGATGCAGCCAAATAAAATAAATAAATTAATTTTTTAAAAAAAGCCACTGGCCCAAGCCATCCCTCCATTAACCCCCATGGAGTCATTCTGGCTACTCCTTCAGGAAACTCCAGAAGGCCCCACATTCCTGCTACTGATAGGTTTACACCCAGATAGCAACTGGAGAATGGAATGGAAATCCACTCCAGTATTCTTGCCTGGAAAATTTCATGGACAGAGGAGCCTGGTGGGCCACAGTCCATAGGGTCACAAAGAGTCAGACATGACTGTAGCGACTTAGCAGCAGCAGCATTATTAGCACCACCAAGGCAATTTCAAGAACAATCAGAAGACGAACCTCCAGTGGGCTTCAGGTAGGTGTTACATGTCCTGCTTCCTTGTAAATCTCAGAATAGCTGGTGGCTGTAGAGCCACAGGTAATCTGCTTTAACTGAGCAGGACCCTATGGGCCTTCCTAGGATTGCTCCCTGCCTCCTGCCTATCCTCTGCCTGCCTCTTTACTGTAGAAAAACATCAGCCTCCGAGGTCTTCCCGGAGTTCCGCAGAATAAATTTAATCAGAGAAATGAGAAAATGCAGAAGCAAAGGAAAATAGTTAAACAAGACAACATAATAGTAGTTTAGGCAGTAAACAAAGTCAAGGACCTTTAGTTCCCTTTCTTATCAAGGGCTACAGATAATCCTTGGATCTATTTTGCAGATACCTTCTATTTGCAGAAATCCCCTCCGGGTGGAAGAAGTTCACTGTATATTGCCCACAAGCACGTAGACCCCAGACAGGTTGGAACCAGAAGGTTGATGATGCTGACTTCGGTTACCTCACTGCAAACCAATCAGAAGAATGACCACACGCTGATCATGGGCGCCGTAACCCTCTCTTCAACATGTAGCTGCTTCCTCTTTCCCCTGTACAATCTCCAAGCAAAAACTCGGGGAGTGGGGAGTTGGTTCTCTGGGACATGAGTCCACCTTCTCCCTAGGACTGCCAGCTTCCTCAATAAAGGTGTCTTTCCTTATGTAGCACTTGTCTCGTATTGGACTCTTGAGCAGCGAGCAGCCAAAACTGAGTTCAGTAACAAGCCCGTGGCCATGACACTCAAGGACTGGCTCCTTCCACCACGCCTGTTTCCCCATGCCTGCCTCTAGCCCACATGGCATGGGTGCCCATGAACAAAGAGAATGAGGGCTTTCTGCTGGCCTCTGTGGAGAACTCTGGGGACATCTGTAGAAAACCAAAAGCTGCCCTCTACTGTCTCAGCTGCCACTGATCTGGGGGCACAAGGTGGGGCTGAACTGGGGTGCCACATAGTGTAACCAGAGAGCCTGCCTGGGGCTCTGATCAGAATGCAGTAACAGGGGCTGGATATACCTACTTTTTACATTAAAAAATTTTTTTATTTTTTAAAATATTTATTTATTTGGCTGCATCGAGTCAAAGTGGACAAGGATGGGATCTTTCACTGCAGCATCTAGGCTTCTCTGGTTGAGGCACTTGGGATCTAGCGTGTTCAGATTCAGTAGTTGTAATGCATGGACTTGGTTGTCTCTCCGCACGTGGGATCTTAGTTCCCCAACCAGGGATCGAACCCTCATCTCCTACGTCTCTTGCATTCCAAGCGGATTCTTTACCCACTGAACCATCTGGGAAGCCCTCCAGTCCTGTCTAAAGAATTGTAAAAACAAGTCTTGAAAGCATCAAACTGTTTTCAAGGCACTATGACCCCCCCAACTTCCAAATTTCTTGGCCAAGTAATAAAACTGGTTTTTAATTGATTAATTAATTAATTTTGGTTGCACTCAGTGTTCCTTGCTGCGTGTGGGCTTTCTCAAGCTGTGGTGCATGGGCTCAGCTGGCCCCCAGGCCTGTGTAATCTTCTCTGACCAGGAATCAAACCTGTGTCCTCTACACTGACAGGCAGATTCCCGGGACCACCAGGGAAGTCCCAACTTAACTGTTTTTGAGAACAAAGTTCAAAATATTTAAAGGAGGCAGTTGCCACCTATGTTTGAGTGAGGAGGTCAGAAAATCCCCAAAAGTAACTATAAATCTGGGTAAAACAGACAAAACTTTGGAGCTCTGAAACTGGCCAAACACATGCCCCGATCTAAGAAGGAATTGACTTGAAAATTTTGGTTGCACTCAGTGTTCCTTGCTGCGTGTGGGCTTTCTCAAGCTGTGGTGCATGGGCTCAGCTGGCCCCCAGGCCTGTGTAATCTTCTCTGACCAGGAATCAAACCTGTGTCCTCTACACTGACAGGCAGATTCCCGGGACCACCAGGGAAGTCCCAACTTAACTGTTTTTGAGAACAAAGTTCAAAATATTTAAAGGAGGCAGTTGCCACCTATGTTTGAGTGAGGAGGTCAGAAAATCCCCAAAAGTAACTATAAATCTGGGTAAAACAGACAAAACTTTGGAGCTCTGAAACTGGCCAAACACATGCCCCGATCTAAGAAGGAATTGACTTGAAAACTGCTCAACTTTTAGTTAAAACTGGGGGAGGCTGTTCCTGTGTTCTTGCTTGAGGCTGCTTCATCTCACCTCATCCCAGCTGCCAAGGTGGGACAGTGTTGAGGACCAGCAGATTCACTGATGAAGGGAGCTCATTGGATTTAGAGCTGCAGACAGTGCCCACACCAAGCAATGTTGCTGGTGGAAGTAGCCAAATTGGGTGTGTGCAAGTGAGAAGAGCTGATGTTTTTACTAGCCTGATGCTGAGGTTGAGGCTGTGTGCATTTGTAGTGGAGGGCAGGGGGGCCCACTCCATCCTTCCACGCTTGGCTAACCCTGGGGCCACATGAGCAGAGAAGCTTCAAAAGGGCTCAGTGGAAAGTAAAGCTGGGGCCAACTTGAAAATAGCTTGAACTTTGTACTCTCCTACCCACACAAAGATCTGTTGGCAGAGAACAGAATTCTCACTGATGCGCGGTAACTGCATACAGCCTCCATTCAATAAGTGGCTGACCATTAAGTGACACTGACACAGAGGTCTTCCTAGGAACCCAAGCTTAAAAATAAAAACATCAGTTGGTTAAAAAACAAAACACAAAAGAACAGGGTAGACACCATGGTCACACACCATGAAGGAGGCAGATCTCACAGATACTGCCTACCAGGCTAGTTATTAAACAAACAAATAAACAAACCATGACAACAACAACCTTTAGGGGGCATCAGTCCAAACTCAGTGGGGGGGAAAAAAATGTAATAGACCAAGACTTTGAAGTACCTATTATAAGTATGTTCAAAGAACTACCAAAGAAATGTATGACAACAAAACAAAGACTCAAAGCATGACAATGAATCAAAAATAGATCATCTTGAGAAGGGGGAGAAATCATGGATTTTTTTCAAGGGAAAGAAGTTCTGATACCTGCTACAACATGGATGAAACTTCAAAACAGTATGCTAAGTGGAATAAGTTGGACACCAAAGGGCAAATTCAGAGAAACAGAAAAAATGGAGATCACCAGGGATTGGAGGGAGAGAGGAATGGGGAGTTTTTTGTTTAGTTAGGGTACAGAGTGTCTGTTAGGATGATGAAAAATTTCTGACGGACTTCCCTGGCAGTTCGGTGGTTAGGAATCTGCCTGCCAACACGGGAGACAAAGGTTTGATCCCTGGTCTGGGAAGATTCCACTTGTTGTGGAGCAACAAGGCCCAGAAGCCACAACTGCCAAAGCTTGAGAGCCCTAGAGTTCATGCTCTGAAACAAGAGAAGCCACCACAATGAGAAGTTTGAGCACCGCAACTAGAGAAAGCCCACACATACAGCAACGAAGACTCAGCACAGCCAAAAATAAATACATACATAATTTTTAAAAATTAAAAAAAAAAATAGGCCACAAAGTGGGTCAGATCTCTCACCAAAAATCCTGGCTAAACTTCAGGATCACACAGACCTGGGTTCTATCACTCTATCATTTTCAGATTCTTCAACGCAGCAAGGAACACCGAGTGCAACCAAAATTAATTAATCAATTAAAAACCAGTTTTATTACTTGGCCAAGAAATTTGGAAGTTGGGGGGGTCATAGTGCCTTGAAAACAGTTTGATGCTTTCAAGACTTGTTTTTACAATTCTTTAGACAGGACTGGAGGGCTTCCCAGATGGTTCAGTGGGTAAAGAATCCAATTTTCCTCATCTCTCTGAGCCTCATTTTTCTCATCAGCAAGATGGGGAAAATATGTAGCTAACTAGTAGGTTGTTGGGAAGATGAATCATAATACTACTAACTTATTTAGATACTTAAGAAATGTCAGAAATTCCCTAGTGGTCCAGCAGTTGGCACCCTGTGCTAGCACTGCCGAGGGCCTGGGTTTAATCCCTGATCTGGGAACTAAGATCCCACAAGCTGCATGGCATGACCAAAAAAGAAAGGAAAAGAAAAACAGAGATGTCAAATGACTTCCTCTTTTCTTATCAAATAGAGACGGGTTTAGAGTGGGAAGTCTGAGTGAGATAAGAGGTTTTTAGGTCAGAAGGCAAAAGCCCACATCGTGTCCAAGTGACCATGGAGAGCTTGAAATAGAGAAATGTGTCCAAAATAGGGAGCCACAGGGCCGGACGCCATAGAGTTGAGTCGGGGCAGACATGCAGGGTAGTGGGTGGAGAACAGGAAAGTGAGAGCAAGGATGATATCATCAGAACAGGAAGACCAGATGCTGCCCAAGCAAATCTCAGACAGCATCAGCATCTGCAGCTAGATTTTACACACTTGTCACATGCAGGGTTTACACAGGGAAAGTGTTAGTTGCTCAGTCGTGTCCAATTCTTTGCAGCCCCATGGACTGCAACCCGCCAGGCTCCTCTGCGCATGGGATTAACCTGGTAGGGATACTGGAGTGGGTTGCCATTTCCTCCTCCAGTGGATCTTCCCAACCCAGGGATGGAATCCGGGTCTCCTATACTGCAGGCACTACACCATCGGGCAGCTGTGGCTTACACAAGGAGGTGGGCCTGACCTACAGGGCAGGCTGGGCCAGACAAGCCTCCTGGAGAACGAGGGTAGTGTCAGCCCCCCAGCCAGCCAACTGGAGATGTGAGCTGGGATGTTCCCCCTGAAGGAGGCTGGTGGTGGTCTGGGAAGTGGTGAACCTACCACAGTGAAAGTGTATCACTGAATTTGGGGAATAGTCAAAAAGGACCAGGAGCAGCCCAGCCTCTGTGGGGAGTTCAGAAATGGCTACCGATGTTGTCCATTATCCACCCTGGGATCATGCGCAAAATGTACACGCTCCGACTCCATGAACTGCAGCCCACCAGGCCCCTCTGTCCATGGGATTTTCCAGGCAAGAATACTGGAGTGGGTTGCCATTTCCTCCCCTAGGGATCTTCCCAAAACAGGGATCAAATCTGTGTCTCTGTGTCTCCTGCATTGACAGGCAAATTCTTTACCACTGAACCACCTGGGAAGCCCTCTGTGTGTAAAACATCTGCTACTGAATCCACTCTTGAGGGAACTCCCTGGCAGTTCAGGGGTCAGGACTTGGCATTTTCATTGCTGAGGACACAAGTTCAATCCTGGTCAGGGAACTAAGATCCTAAAAGCTTCTGGATATGGCCAAAAACCAACCAACCCACCCTTGAGAGGAATTCCTCTTGGGTCTCAGCATCAGGAAGAGACGGGCATCTCCAGGGCTCCAGCTTGGTTCTGGCTGGGAGCAGAGTGGAAGGCAGGCTGCCAGGTTCAGGCCTCCCCACTGCCTAGGAGCCTGGAGTCCAGTGACTGTGCAATGAGGCGTCAAGCCAGCCAGGAGGGTCTAGAATGGAGGGCACGTGTGTCAAAGGTATGAATATACCAAACCTCCTCAGGCTTTGTGGATTCCGACTCTGCATTAATCTTAACCCCTTCTGGGGCTCCTTCTCAGACCTCATCTCCCTCAGGACTCCGCCAGAGGCCCAGGGCAAAGTGTGATACCCTGGAGTATCCAGATTTCCCTGCCCAAATCCTGCTACTCTTCCAGAAAACAGCCCGCCAAAGGCAAGAGGCTGCACTTCAGAGGGGCAGGTGTCCGATGCAGTAATGACACCTGCAACTTTGACCCTGAAATCTCCTGTAAACCTGCTCCTGGCTCAACGATACCCTCAGGAGTTAGAATGAAACGACCCCTCAGCCCGGCCTCCTTGGAAGATGCTTGGCCTTCCCAGGTGGCCCAGTGGTAAAGAACCTGGCAAGCTATAGTCCATGGGCTCACTAAGAGCCAGACAGAACTGAGCAACTGAACAACAAAGCCCCGCTCGTACTCTAATCTTGTCAGAGACCTCCCTTGTGAACCACGTTATAAATCCCATCATTAAATTCTCCCCGGTTGGGGCACATAATTTTTAGAGGCAGAATCCCAGTGTGTCCCTCTTTGTCTGGCAAAGTTATAAAAGCTCTCCTTTTCTATTCCACCCAAAACTCTGTCCCCGAGATTTGATTTAGCACTGGGGTAGAGAGGCTGAACTTTTGGTAATGGAGCCTGGAGCCTGGAGCCTGAAGCTGAGGGAGGCAGCGGGGAAGAGACATGTGGAGGGGTAAGGGCTGGTTCAGGCCAGGCCATAGGAAACCCATCAGCTTCAAGTTTTCAAACTTGATCTTGAGGGCAATGAGGAGCCTTGAAAAGTTTCAATGAGGGGCTTCCCTGGTGGCTCCGTTCAGTTCAGTTCAGTCGCTCAGCCCGACTCTTTGCGACCCCATGAATCGCAGCACGCCAGGCCTCCCTGTTCATCACCATCTCCCAGAGTTCACTCAGACTCACGTCCATCGAGTCCGTGATGCCATCCAGCCATCTCATCCTCTGTCATCCCCTTCTCCTCCNACTTTCCGAACCCAGCTCCTTTTAGGACCCAGGGGAAGTCTAAACTCAGCCGCCTCCTATCCCCTGGGCAAGTTCCTGGTTTCTGAGGTGGGAAGAGTCAAAAATAGGAGAGGTGGCAGTGGCACCTGTTCCCAGTACCGAGGCCTGAAGTCCCTTGTGCCCTCATCTCAGGTAGGCCTGGGAAAGGGCCGTAGTGGATATCCGCCAACCCCAACCCCAAACAGGACCCCAGCCCTACAGTCCTGCCCAGGTTTTGTAATTTGGCCCAAGGGGCAGAGCTGAGGTTGGGAGGTGGGTGGAAGGTCTCGAGAACTCAAGTTTGAATCCTTCTAGACCAAGACCAAGACAGTGCCCAGAAAGAGCCTACTGGAGCCAGAGGAGGGCAGTGCGGGGGTACCCTGGATAACCAAATGCACCACTCCTTTCTCTGCTCCTAGGGTTTCTTCCCACAGTGGGCTACCATGAAACTCCACCGAAAGTCCGTGCTGCGTTTCTTCCGTGGGTACAGAACACAGGCTCCAGACCGGGAGGGTATCCTGCTAAAGAAGGGGGCCCGAAATACCAGTTATCAGCGCCGCTGGTTCATCCTGCGAGGAAACCTCCTCTTCTACCTGGAACACCAGGCTGACCACACACCCCTGGGTCTCATCCTATTAGAGAACTGCCAGGTGGAGCCACGCCTTGGAGCCACAGAACCCTATGCCTTTACCATTCGGACTCCAGGGGGAGAAGGTGGGCGGGCCTACAGGCTGGCAGCAGAAAACCGGGAGGAGCTGAGAGCCTGGCTGTGGGCGTTGGCCGGAGCCACCTGGACGCGTCTGGCTGAGCTGCTACGCCCCCTGGAGGCCCAGTACCGGGAGCTGTGCCAGGCAGCTGGCCAAGAGCCCGGCTCACCCCCAGAGGACTGTGGCTCCCCAGCCACCCCCAGGACCCTCTTCAGCTTCCAGGAGTTGCATGAGCACTTTGGAAAGGAGATCCGGATGCTGCAGGCTGTCCACAGACAGTTCCAGGAGGCCAGTGACAACGGAGGCAGCAGATCCCTAGCAGGTGGAGGTGAAGCAGGAACACAACTGTGTTGAGCGACTAATAGACTAAAGGCCCAAAGGTACCTGCCAAGACCAGTCAAGAGCTTCCAGAGACACCCAGATCCTTACTAACTTGTCACTCCCTCCCTCCTTGTCCTTACTTTAACCCCACTCATCAAATAACAAGGCAAAAGACAGGCCCAGGTACAACAGCAGGTTCTTTTCCGATTCCTCAAAGCGTCGCACAGGGTGGGGGCAGAGACAGAAGAACATGTAAACATTGGGTTCCACCCCCTGGGGCTCAGGGGAAGACCCCTTACCCAGGAAGGGGCTGGAGGGCTCGAAGGGACAAAGTGAAAGGCAGGGGCCCTGGTCAGACAAAGCAGGGGAGGCCTGAGAATAGAGAAAGGTGGGTGAAGAGGAAGGAGAGCAAGGAGGGTGGTGGTGGGAGACATTTCCTGTTCCAGTGCGTGTCCCCTTAAATAAACGAGTGCAAGAACACTGGGGAGGGAGAACCAGAGAACAGAAGATGGAGTGAACACCCCCACCCTGGGCCAACCAGGTCCTCTGTACATAATTACAACACAGAGATGTCCAGAAGGAGAGCAAGAAGAGCCTGGGCCCCCAACCAGGAACTGGGGGAAGACAGGCAGGACTGAAGGGGGTAAAGGAACCCAGCTTCACTTCACGGGTAAGGGGAGTGACTGGAGTGTAAGAATCTGAAAACTGCTGACTCCCACTGCCCCAAGTCACCCCTGTGGTGACCAAAGGCCAGTCAGGAGGGCGGCACCTGGGAAGGGACCCCAGTTGGGCCAAGCTGGAGGTGAGGTGTCCACTGCTTCCCCAGGGAAATGCAGCTGCCCCCGGTTCTGACTGTCCTGGCCATTTGGGGATCAGCGGCTGGCATGGAGACGGGGAACAAGCCACTTTCCTCAGAAAGAGGGACAGCCTGCCAAGGGCAGGCTGGGAGCAGCACCCCAGGCTAGGTCTGCTCTTGGCTGATGGAAAAGAGGGGGCCACGCAGTCCAGCCCCAGGGCAGAGATCAGAAGTATGCATCCTGCCGGGCCTCTGATGCTGAGGACCTGTCCCCGCCGTCCTGGGGGGTGGGCGGTCCATCTGCCTTTCGGCGGAGCGAGAGCTTCCTGCCCTGGGCCTTCTTCTCCTGCTTCTGCCGCTCCTTCTCCTGCTTCTCCCGTTCTTTCTCCTGTTTCTGCCGCTCCTTCTCGCGTTCCTTTTCCTGTTTTTGCCGCTCCTTCTCCTGCCTCCGGGCCTCCTTGCCGCTAGGGGCCAGAGGGGCACTGTTGCCAGTAGGCGAAGGAAGGGATGGACGCAGTCCCTCAGCGGTTACCACGGGCCCTGGGGCAGGCCCCGCGCTGGCCCTGCGAACGGGAGGGGGTGGGGAGGGGACCCCTCCACCTGCCCGGGAGCCCCGGCTCTTGATGCCGGGGAGGCTGAGGAGGCTGGAGGAGGGGCCCAGGGGGGGCAGTTGCCGCCGGCGCTCCTCGTGGATGGCCCGGGAACCATGTAGTCTCCGTGAGGGCCGATACTGCAGCTCACCCCGGGTTTCCAGCCACTTCTTGAGTTGGGCTGCGTTCTCTCGCTCAATCAGTGCTTCTGTCACTTGGAGGTTGGTCACCTAGATGGAGAAGACATGGGTACCAGGGTGAAGTGGGGGGTGGGGATCTACTGAAGCGGGTGTGAGGTACGCTAAGGCCAGGACCTACCTCGTGCACCAGGAAGTCCTCCTGCATGCACTGCTGGGGCAAGTTCCGCAGCTGCTCCATGGTCTCATACATGCCTTGGCAGGAGCGCAGCTTTTCCACCGAGCCCAGCGTGTGCCGCAGCAGCACCAGGGCCACCCGGAAGATGATCTTGACGCCTGCAGGCCCGAAGAGAAGAGGCCATGGGTGATCAGCCTGGGGGTCTCAGCCTGGCCCATGCAGGGGGTACTCACAGCCCCTATCCCTGTGTATTGCTGACCCGACAGATGAGGAAATGGAGGCCTCAAGGAGAAAATGAGCTGCCATGGGTTTTGGGTTCCTGGGAGGTAAAGCAAGCTGTGGCTGGTGGCAGAGCCAGTAAGATCAAGTCTCAGTTTCTCCAGCCCCGAGATGGATCTCAGCCACCATGGAAACCCCAGTCCCCCTACTGGCCTACGTGGCTACAGAAGTACCTTCACAGAAGAACATATCCCAGACCCGGAGCACTGAAGCCCAGGGCAGGGTGCGGGCGAAGATGCACATGAACCACTCTGTCATGTAGAGCACGGGATCAATGCGCTGCCGTCGCAGGTGCCGATGCGCCAGTGGGGAGGCCCGGCGCAACAGGGCAAAGAAGATCTCTCCGTCCAGCTGAATGGCCTCCTGGAGATGGGATGAACCATGAGAGGCGCCCTGGCTGTGGGCCCCCTGGGGTGGGACTGGCGCTGGCAGTAGTATTCCATCCATGAGGCGGGATCCTCAGCTCAGTGGGAGGGCCCAGAGGAGCCAGCCAGAAGGGCACAGGGTGAGGCTCGGCCCGCCCCGCAGTCCTAGGGACGAGCCATGGCCCCAGGCGCACCAGCCTCCACACACTCACCAGCCCTGCGCTGTAGTAACCTGGGAGGTACTTGTCGCAGATCTGCACCAGGCACCAGAAGGCTTGCTGAGAAAGACAAGAACAAGGAGGGAGGGGTGGAGCCAGAGGAACAGGGGGCAGGGAGCTCCCCCGTCACCCCTGCAGGCCCAGCCCCTCCCCGACCAGGTCCCGCGTCTGCTGACCTCGGCAGGCATGTGCATGAGCAACACTGCGGCCACGGGGGCCTGGGCCTGGCAGTAGCCCTCGTCGGGCCGGTAGATCGTGTAGGCCTTCAGGATTCGATACAGGTCCTGCTGCCTGTGGGCACAGGCAAAGACCATAAGGGCAGTCACAGGACTTGGGAACTCCCTGCCCCCAAACAAACCCCCACCCCAACCCCACCCCAGACTCCTCCAGAGCTTGTGCAGGATCAACCCCGGAGCTTTACCACCACACACCAAATCTAGCTACCTTCCCGATCCTGCCTCCTGAGCTTAAGCCAAAGTCTCAGATCATCATGGAGGCTTTCTCCCAGGCTCCAGCCTTCCACCCTTGCTGCACACCCACGTGCTCCTTACCCCATTCCCCACACAGGCTCTGCTCTCTCTCCATCTGCCACCATCCCTAAACCCTCAAGGTCACCTTTTCCAGGAAGCTCTCCTCTGCAGCATTGGCCCTCCTCTGGCACTGTCTGCATGCTTTAAACTCCCAGCAGGCGCTCTCCCAGGGCAGGGCCCGCCTTATCTGACTGGATTTCATCAGTTTCCCCCCAGGCCAGGGCCTTGGTTCTTGTGGAGTCCTGGGAAGCCAGCTGGGCCTCAGATTTTCCTCTTATCTCTGCATCCAGAAGAATACACTGCCCCAGATCTGTCCCTTTTGCTTGAGGGTGCTCCATAGCTGTATGAGGAAACTCCAACCCCTTAGCCCCCATTAGAAAGCAGAGGGCCTGCCACCCCTCCCCACGGCTGGTCATCACATCGTATCAACACTACATTCTGAATTTCACTCGTGTCTAAGCCTTCTCTTCGGCTTCCCTGGTGGCGCAGAGGTTAAAGTGTCTGCCTGCAATGTGGGAGACCTGGGTTTGATCCCTGGGTCGGGAAGATCCCCTGGAGANCAACACTACATTCTGAATTTCACTCGTGTCTAAGCCTTCTCTTCGGCTTCCCTGGTGGCGCAGAGGTTAAAGTGTCTGCCTGCAATGTGGGAGACCTGGGTTTGATCCCTGGGTCGGGAAGATCCCCTGGAGAAGGAAATGGCAACCCACTCCAGTATTCTTGCCTGGAGAATCCCATGGATGGAGGAGCTTGGTGGGCTATAGTCCACGGGTCGCAGAGTTGGACACGACTGAGTGAGGCCTTCTCTCTACCTCCACAGTTACTAAGGAGCTCAGCCCTTCATCTCTTAACCAGGAAAATGTTCATAACCTCCCAGATCTCCCTGCCTCCAGTTACACACTCCTGACCACAGCTTACAACAGTGTTTCTCAAAATTCAGTCACTGAAGTGTGACCTTCATTTGTGTTTTATCTGCACACCGCCCCACTGTTATTTTTTTCTCTACTTTGTAATAACATCCATGAAATGACAGGTTTGATATACTAGTTATTTCACCTAATATGTATTAAATATGTAACTTCCACAAGCTCTCACGCTACTTCACCCACCTGCCTGATTCTGTGCCTCTGCCTCCTCCCGCTGCTATGAGTGAACTATTTGTGAATCTGACCAACCACAGCCTTTCCACTGGGTCCCATCCCCTCTTGCCTACACAGGCCATCCTTTCAGCAACCTTCCCATCAGCTGGGTATCATTCATTCTTCTCTAACTACAGATGCTGGCAGCATATCAACATGTCATTTCCTCTAGCTTATAAAAAATAAAAAAGTCTATCTACCCAACTTTCCCCTCTGAATATCACACCATTTCTTTTCTGCCTGTTCAGGGAAACCCGCCCAGAGTACAGATTTGCTATCCTCAGTTTCTTTCCTCCCATCCTCCAGTTGGGCTTTAGTCCTTGCTCCACACAAAACCGCTTTTATCAAGGTCACCAATGACTTCCACATTGCTAAATCCAGAGGTCAGTTTACAGATTTGACTTGACTTGATCCATCAGCAGCAGCTGATCCTGAAACTTCTCTTCACTTTCCTTCCAGGAAACACTCTCCAGGTTTTCCTTCTAGCTTTTTCCAGTCTCCTTTACAGGTCCTTTTTCATCTTCCTATTTTTGAAATGTTAGCGCTGTAGGCTCAGTCTCTGAACACCCTCCTTTCATACCTACACTTCCTACTTTGATGACCTCATCTAGTCCCACGGGTGAGATCTGGTCCCATCTAGAGGCTGACATCTCTCAACTTCCAATTTATCTCCAGTTAAATCTCTCCCAGACTTCTCTGGTGGTCCAGTGGTTAAGACTTCACACTCCTAGTGCAGGGGGCACAGCTTTGATCCCTGGTTGGGCAACTAAGATTCTACATGCCAAATAGCATGACCAAAAAAAACCTCTCCCTGAATATTGTGTATACTGTATATCCAGCTTACCTGGCATCTCACCTGGATGTCCAGTGAGTGTTTCAAACTTCACATTCACAAAATGAGTTCCTGATATACCCCTCAAGGTTACTTTTCCCCAACCACCCATATCAGTATATTGTAACTACATTCATTCTAGTTTCTAAGACCAAGAACCTTAAGAGTCTTCCTTATCTACTCTCTCTCTCTCACACACCACTCCACATCTAATCCACTGGCAAATCCTTTTGGCTATACCTTGAAAATATATTCAGAGTTCAACCCCTCCTCCCCACAGTTCCACTGCTACCACCCTGGTCTATCTACCATTGTCTCTGTCTGGGATTATGGCAAGTCAACCTGGTCTCTGCTTCTGCCCTTGTTTCCAATCGTCTATTCTCACCACAGCAGCCAGAACAATCCTAGGGGTTTTTTTGGGCAGAGTTGCACAGTATGTGGGATCTTAGTTCCCAACCAGGAATCCTCCGGCAGTGGAAGCACGAGTCTTAGCCACTGGACCACCTGGGAAGTCCCAGAATGATCCTTTTAAAACACAAGTCAAATCAGGTCACTTGTAACCCCATCTCCACTCACCTTCTCTATTGGCCTTTCTTGCTTTAAACTCTTCTATTTATTGCCATTGTACATATGACATATTTTCATTCTTTGTTGTCTATTCCTACTAAAATATATTAAGCCTGGAGAGGGCAGGAGTTTTTATCTTTCATTCACTACTACCATCTGTAAATAAAACAATACCTGGAAGATAGCAGGTGCTTGATAAGCACTTGCTGAGAGGATGAACTTACTGTTAAAGTTTATCCACGTGCTCCCACAAGGAGCTGAGAACCATCTAAAAACATCTGGCACACTACTAGGGAGCGATATATAGACTTCTTGAGAAAGTCTGGCAAACAGAACAAAAATCGAAGGGCCCTGGCACAGCATTTAAGGGCCCTTAACTGCTTTGCCAGCTTCAGCAGCTCTATCCAATGCCACTGCCCAGACAGAGCTTACATAACCCCCCAGCCAGGAAAAACCCTGCCCCTTGCTCTGCTTCCATCTATCCTTCAAAACATCACTCACATGCAGCCTCCCCAATGAGGCTCTGATGTGTCCCACCTCCCTCTCACCAATACCCCCACGCCACTCCCCCATAACCCCAAGTCAGTGTCTCCCTCCCTGGACCCATCCTTCAGTATGTCTTGACACTCAGTTCATGAAAGACCACTCCTGCAGAATTCCTGGGAGGCAAGAACTGCTTTCAGCCCAGACCTGCATCCACCCACCATGGACTCACACAATCAGGTTGCCTTACCCATGCCCGCCTCGAGCAGCAAACATCTCGTGGAAAGGGAACTGGCGGTGCAGGTCCTTCTCGATCACATCCAGCCACTTAGGGTCCCCAGGAGCCCGTTCCAGCTCCTGCAGTGGGACAGCTGAGATTACCTCAGACTCTGGGGGGACGGATGATGGCCCTCACACAGACTGTGTCACTGGCCCCACACCTTGGAGCTGTGCGCACCTCAAACTTGCCCGGGTTCTGCTCCAGGAGTTCCTTGCTATTGGACAGGTACTGCCAGGCCTTGGCTCTGAGGGAGGAGGGGATCCCCTTCCGGCAACGCAGCTTCACCTAAGGCAGGGTGGCCAGCAGGGGAACAGCTTCAGTGACTGCCACAGCCTCCAAGCCTTCCCCTGAAGCCCTCAGGCTCCGTGGGACAACCAACCTGGCCTTCTATCTTTTAAAGTTACTCCTCCCCCAGGCCCAAGAACCACCTACCCGCAATATGGTCCAGAGAGCAGGTAAGATCAGGTTCCTGGGCTTCCCCAGAGTCCGTGGGCCCACCTTGTCCTCCCCACCCCCACCATATCCATGGCCCTGCCCACCACAGCCTTCTCAAACCTTCTGGAAACGCCGTGACAGCCACTTATCCCAGTGACTGAACATCTCCAGCCATTTGAGCTCCCGCTGCCGAGCCACATCCACAGGAATGGAGCTCTCTCTGAGGATATGGGGAGTAGGAGAGAAGTCAGTAGCAGCAGTATAAATCCTGATGCTGGAGGAACTGAGGCAAGCCACCTCCCAATCTCCAATGAGAACCCAGACCACAAACGCATTCTGTGAGCTATCAACACATCAGGATGTCTGGTCACTCGGCCCTCCAAGGCCCTAATTCACCACACTGAAAGGAATCCCCTTTGGACGGAATCTCTGAACAGAGATCACATTCTCATGTTGGACCTCTGTACAGAGGCTGTTTTCAAATCCCACTTCTGACACATAAAAGTTGGGGAGAGAGTACAAGATATGTATAAAGTAAACTTTGTACTGGGGCTTCCCTGGTGGCTTAGATGGTAAAGAACCTGCCCACGACGCAGGAGACACAGGTTCGATCCTTGAGTTGGGAAGATCCCCTGGAGAGGGGAATGGCTACCCACACCAATATTCTTGTCTGGAGAATTCCATGGACAAAGGAGCCTGGCAGGCTACAGTCCACGGGGTCGCAAAAAGTCAGACACAACTTAGCAGCTAACACTTTCACTTTCATTTCACATATTTTACATTAGATCTTCACCACTTACTCACTGTGTGGCCTTGGCCAAGTCACTCTCTAAGCCCCAATTTCCTCATTTGTAAGATGGAGGAAAAAACAGTATCACCTAGCACAGCCTCAGTGAGTAAACAGCAAATATTATCCACAAAATTAAATACAGAACAAATATCTGTCTCCTCAGAAGCAACTGAGTTTCGTTCTACCAGACACTTGCGATCCCTTGAACCATCTGCAATTTCCTCTACCTCCTCCTCCTCGGAATCATCCCAGATTACCAAGCAAATGAAGCTCTCCTTGCATGGCCTGCTCACTGTTCTAGCAAAGCTTCACACTCAAGATACCACATCGGTCTTAAAACAGTTACTTGGAGGAGCCAGCATTAGGTGAGTGGAATGGAAGAAAGCACATGTTCCCAGATAGACCTGAGCTCAAATCCCACTTGTCCCTTAGAAATTGGGGAGTCTTAGCAAGTGAGAATCAAGTCTCTTCCTTAATCTGTTAAAAGGGATGCCACTGCCTACATCACCAAGTTAGGGGAGGACTACTGAGAAACTGTGTATAAAGGAAGGTTTAATGTTAGTTTCTTTTGTCCCAGAAGCTCCTTAAACTGAAAGGTGATTTCTCATTAATCTCTATCTTAAAAGTCAATTCCAAACTCTACTAAAGGCCAGGAGGAGTAAGATCCCTTTTCGGCCCTCGATATGTCACAAGCTAGCAGAGGGATGACAGCAATGTAATGAGGGAAACACAATGCCAAAGATGCAGGGAAGAGGCAGCTAACTGAAGTAGGGGCAGCAGATATCAGAGAAGGCTTCCTGGAGGAAAGGACATCTGAGGGAAGCTATGAAGNTGTCACAAGCTAGCAGAGGGATGACAGCAATGTAATGAGGGAAACACAATGCCAAAGATGCAGGGAAGAGGCAGCTAACTGAAGTAGGGGCAGCAGATATCAGAGAAGGCTTCCTGGAGGAAAGGACATCTGAGGGAAGCTATGAAGGACTGAGTAAAAGATGGCAGGAGAAGCGCATTCCTGGCTGATGATACAGCCTGAGTATGAAGGGAGAAAGACTACTATCACTTCAACGGCACACAGCACATGGTGAAAAGTGGGAAAGGGGACCAGACAGGCTGTCAGGGCTGATAATAAGGAACCTGTGTCCAGGCTAAAGCTTAAACTTTATCCTCTGGACAGTGGGGAGCCGCTAAAAGTTTGTAAGAAAATGTGCCCCACGGTCAGCCTGACCTCAGAAGTAGATTCTGCCAGCGTGAACATGGATTTTAGAGGGACAAAACCACAAAGCAGAGAGTTAGCACCCAGCACGGTGCCTGGTACACAAGAGGGGCTCACTAAAATCCAATTCAATCCAAGTTCCTTAGGGCAGGATAGCACCATAGGTCACGCGGATCCAAATTATTTGAATGGGGCAATTCACTCGATTGCTCTAATCCTATTTCTTCATCTGTGAATTAGGTACAACAATGCCTCCGTCATACATGGGAAAGCACCAGCCTTCCCCACATAGGACCGCGAATGTTGATGCTCAAAGATTTCCTGAAATTTTGTTGTTGTTATACACCCTGCATTCTTTAGAATACCCCCCAACAGTGCTTCCCCCAACACCAGGCAGGTCCCCCTGACCCCAACACACACAGCCGTGACTAAATCCTCCTCATTCTCCACAATTCAGATCAGTCTGGCTGAATTCCCAGCCTGGGCAAAAGATCCCTCCCCTAGGTGCTCACAAAACCCCGTGATGATCTCCAGGCTAAACCTAACATATGATGTCGAAACCAACGGTTTAAGTATTTGTCTCTCCCTCTAGATGATGAGCACCTTGAAAAGCCCATTTGATCCTTAGTACCCAGCACAGGGCCTGGCACCAGGGTTCTCTGGCGAAGCTGTACACTGAACTGACCAGCAGGTTAAAGGGGTACAGGACCAATGGGGAGCATCCAAAGAGAGGAAAGGAAGAAGTCAGAAGTAGTTACACCCCCACCTTAGGAGTGACTCAGGCGCCTGGAGGGAACTAGGAAAGAGTAAGCCCGGCTAGGGAGATGAGGAAATGGGGAAGAGGCCTCCCCCACCCCCTTTCCTTCAGTGAAAACACAAGCCTGCTCTTCTGTTTCAGAGAGATGCCCTGCCTTCAGGTCTCTCTTCCATCAGACTTCCCCAACTCATCACCCCATCAGACCTAGGGCTACAGGAGAGAGGTGCTTGCATCCCTCCAGACTTTGCCCCTAAGGGACCAACGATCTCTATCAGAACCCCTGTCTGGTCAAACCTCCAGACTATCCGGCCTGTAGCTGGAGATTCCCATCAAGGAGCTGGGACAACCGGAGGTATCATCTCATTCTACCTTTCACTTCACAGAGAGGCAAGTGAGGCCCTAACTCCAATGGGGAAGGCACTCACTCAAGGGCGCGCAACACACCACCAAAGGCAAGGCTTAGAAGCGACTTAGCAGCAGCAGCAGACTCAAACCCAGAAGTCCTGACACCTGGTCTGAAATCTTAACAGGCTGGTGCCACAGAAAACCTCAGGATGCTCCAGGCAGGATAGGATCCATAAGCATCCCACTCCCACTGGTCACTCCCTGGATCCTCAGAGGAGGATGTGCTGAGAGTGTAGGCAAGGTGAATCCTTTCCTCCCCATCCCGCCCCACCTCTGCTTCCTTGAAACAGGCCCACTGGGTACTCACAGGCTGCCTGAATACTGGCTGCCCCCAAGGAAGCCGTACTTGTCCGTCTTGCGCAGGGCCAGCCCGTTTATCTCAGAGTCTGAGCCCATGGAGCTCACATCATCCGCCAAGGACTCCAGGGTCCCAGACATGAGGCTCACGGAGTCCAAGTAGCTCAGGGTGTCTGGGGCCTGCCCTCGAGGCCCAGAGATGCCAGGTCCCAGGCTGGACATGGAGCCTAGGTCCTGAGAGTTTTCAGCGGGCTCCGGAGCTGGGGTCACCGTCACGACAGCTACCTGGGCCTCACATGTCCCTGGAGGGCCTATGCCAGGCCCTGAAGGGTCCTCGGGAGCCTGTCCGGTTGATGCTGATGTTGCTGCCGCAGCTCCATGTCCACTTGTCACCTGTCCTGCTGTCACAGCTGCAACCCGTGCAGTCACACCTGAGGCCACTGTGGTTCCCGGCTTGGGGGCGAGAGGGGGTTTGGCTGTCAGGGCCCCAGGAGCCGTTCTTGAAGGGGTCCTGGTGAGGGTCCCGGG
>SJYX01014073.1:0-10365 GCA_006410675.1 Oreotragus oreotragus
TGGATTGGGGCTAAGTAGTGGTGTTACTCAAGAAAAGCATATTTTCAGAGCATGGATCTACCGAAAGCAAGCAGGACCCAGAGGAAGGCCAGATGAAAGGTAGTGGGGGGAGTGGGACTCTGCTTGAGACCCCAGGAAAAAGCTGAAGATTACTTTGACCATGGAGGGATACATGGCTGGCATTTGGACAAGGACCTGGTCAGGACTGTTCTTCAAATGGGCTATCCCAGTAGGTCAGAAGATAGGTTGACTTACTGCTCTGACACATGGTTCTGAGAGTTGCGACCTGAACCCTAACTACACTCTGAAGAATGGAGGTGTGGACTGAGATGGATAAACCATGAGTCTCTGATTTTAATTATGATACTTTAAAGCTCTAACTCTAAGCAAATGGTTCTGCTGTTGAAACAGGGAAGGACCCTGTGGTCCTTGCCCCCTCCCTACATCCTCTGGTTGCCTTTTGCCAGAGTAAAACTTTAATCAAAGAAAAAGTTTAATCAGAGAAATGAGAACATAGAAGAGCAAAGGAAAATAGTCACAGGAGACCAAACAATAATACTGTGTTCATTAAGCATAGTCAAGGATCTTTAGTTCTTTCTCAANAATCAGAGAAATGAGAACATAGAAGAGCAAAGGAAAATAGTCACAGGAGACCAAACAATAATACTGTGTTCATTAAGCATAGTCAAGGATCTTTAGTTCTTTCTCAAGGGCTATAGACAATATTCTGAGCCACATCCTGTGAGTTGTCTTAGACATACCAAAAACCCCAGGTGGAGAAGTTAACTACATGATGATCAGACTGTACCCATGACATGAGCTGCCACAGTTTTAAGAACTGGCTTCAAAGAAAGGGAAACACACCAACCCTAGAACTGAAGATTAACTGTTCCTGAAGCAATCTACATGCACTGATCAGACCATCAGTGACCAGTATGGAAATGGCTGTCAGAACTGACTGTGCTGCTTTTACATGTAGCCTCCCACTTCTGTCTATAAAAGCTCTTACCCCACTTTTTTCCAGGAGGGGGAGTTGGCCTTTGGACAGATGTCTGCCCTCCCCACCAGTTGCTGGCATCTGAAATAAAGCAAACTCTCCTTCCCACCAGCCTGGCCTGTTTATTGACTTTTGGGTGGTGAGCAGCCAGACCCCACACCTTTTAGTAACAGTGTGTGTGGTTTGGGGGTATTAAAGAGTACATTTATTATTATTATTTTTTTTTCAGTAAATATACTAGAGTCAGAAAGTGAAGTGAAGTTGCTCAGTCGTGTCCGACTCTTTGCAACCCCATGGACTGTAGCTCACCAGGCTCGTCTGTCCATGGGATTTTCCAGGCAAGAATACTGGAGTGGGTTGCCATTTCCTTCTCCAGGGGATCTTCCCAACCCAGGGATTGAACCCAGGTCTCCCGCATTGCAGGCAGATGCTTTAACCTCTGAGCTACCAGAGTCAGAAAGACACACAGTCAAAACAATGGCCCAGCTGTTGTCCGAAGGCCAGTGTAGGATGAAAAGGAAAGAGGAGTAAAGGAAAACTTTACAACAAATGGAGGATGAGTGAAGGCAGAAGAAGTGGACAGATAAGGGAGCCTTGGGCTTCGTCCTTTGAAGTCTGGCCAGAACCTGCTGTAGGCTGAGCATTCAGCCTCCTGGGTTGAAGAAATAGGTATCCCCCTCCAGGTTCAGATTCCTACCCCTACCTGGGTCTCCTGGGGACCCCTCCCAGCAGTCCCCAACATTTTTGGCACCAGGGACTAGTTTTATGGAAGACATTTTTTTTTCCATGGACTAGGGGTAGGGGGATGGTTTTGAGATGATTCAATCACATTACATATATTGTTCACTTTATTTCTATTATTATTACATCAACTCCACCTTGGATCATCAGGCATTAGATCCCAGAGGTTGGGGACTCCTGCCCTATAGGCCTTCCTTGCAAGAAAGTACCAGAACAAACAAACAAAAAAACCTGTGCTAGTAGGAAAGGAGGTTGACAAAAAGAATGGGTTTGCCAACTGCAAAAAGCCAGGGACTTGAGTTTTATAGGTCTTGGGGATGGGGGTGGGAAGCATTTATCCTGTGTAAGCAGGAAGCCAAAACTGAGAGCCTTGAATAAAGTCAAAATGCTTGATGGATTGGTCCCTCAGTGAGAATGTGAAAGCCGAAATCTACCTAGAGACAAGAAAGTTTGTTTATTTGGCTTGGGTTCTACGTGAGTTGGGCTTCCCAGGTGGCTCAGTGGTGAGGAATCTGCCTGCCAATGCAGGAGATGCAGGAGACACGGGTTCAGTCCTTGGGTTGAGAAGATCCCCTGGAATAGGAAATAGCAGCCCACTTCAGTATTCTTGCCTGGAAAATTCCATTGAAGAGGAGCCTGGTGGGCAGAGAGTCCACCACAACTGAGTGACTGAGCATGCATTATTTAAGTTAAAAAAAAGGTTCTTCCCTGCTCTCACTCTGGTTTAGGGTTTGAATTTATGTTTCCTAGTAGCCAATATATTAAAATAAAATGATTCCTGGTAGCAATATATTAAGCTTGCAATACTTGTAGGCTGCTGGAAAGAAGTAAATGTATGTAAAAGCTCTCTGGAGAGACACACCTTCAAACCAGACCAACCAGAATTTCCTGTGGTAAAGCCATGCCGAATGTGAGCTCATAATCCAAAATTACAAAACACACATTAAATTAATCCACCAGAAAGCGAGCATCAGCAGAAACTTACAGTCCAATTAGACTTCCAAGAGCTTCAGATAATAAAAATAATCAAATAAACTATAAATATGTTAAAATTAAATAAATTTAAAGCACCTAAAAACATAAAAAGGGATAAAATAATTTTTAAAAAAGATAGATTAAAAATGACAAGAGAGTAGCGAAAATTTTAAAATACAGTCACTAAAATTTAAAATGTAACAGAGGAGTTAAACAACTGATTAAACACATCTGAGGAGAGATATGCAGGATGTACGTAACACAGAAAACACTGGTCGAAGTTTAGAACATCAAAATAAAACAAAACTTTAAATACAAAAACAACCATATAGATTACTATAAACAATACAATAATCAAATTGATATCACACTTCTAAACAACTCTGATGGAAGATAACAATGGAATAATATCTTAGAGTGATATGGGGAAATAGTTTGGTATAAAAATTACAAACCCAGCAAACGTCTTTAAAATGTGAGGATTTAAAAAATGAAAATAGTTTCACATTAGCAGCCTCAAACTGGAAATAACTCAAACATTCATCAACAAGTTAATAAACACATTGTGATATATTCACAAAATGGAATATTGCTTAACAGTAAAAGGAATAATCTCCTGATATATATATATATAACAGCATGGATGAATCTCAGACATTATGCTGAGGGAAAGAAACTTGACACAAAAGATGACATACTACATGGTTCCATTTATTATGAAAGTCTAGAAAAAAACCAAATCTTATCTACAATGATAATAAGATAGGTCAGTGATCTGATGTTATGGGAAGAGAAGTAAAGATAGGAAAAGGCACATGAAAAATTTCTTGGAGAGGTAGGATAGAAATGCTCTATAGTTAAGATGGTGATTGTAAGAATATTGCCAAAACTCAAACTTTACAATTAATATATATTCCTTTTACTGTATGTAAATTTTACTTAATAAAAATGAATACAATGGTTTTTATTCATGAATTCATTCATGATTGTTTGTGTAAAAAATATTTAGTTTCAACCCAAACTAAAATCCCGTGTTTTGATCACATGAGAAGTTAGCTGATTGACATGAAGTAAACAGGTACTAAAGGAGGCTATCTGTTGATCGACTAGATGTTTATAAGAAATGTAGGTGTAAATATCTTAAAAACTTAACAGGAGCCTCTAGAGCAGTGGTTGTCAAACTCCAAACAACATTATATTCATTTGGAGGACTTATGAAAACATACATTGTTGGAATCTACCCCTAGAATTTGATTCAAAGGACCTGGGGTGCTACCCAAGAATTTACATTTCTACTTAGCTCCTTGGTGGTGCTAATGCTGCTGGTTCAGGACCACAATTTGAGAACCACTGTTAGAGAGTAATGGGGGAAAAAAGAGGGAAACAATGGAAAAATAAAATCTTAAAAAGTTTTGGAGCTGGGCACACCCAGTGTTGAATCCAGTTTCACTTCTTCCTAGCAGTGGGATCCTTGGAAACTTAGTTGAGTTTCAGATTTGTTTTTTGAGTCTTGGGGTCATGGTAAGAATTAGCGAAGATCATAAACATAAAGCTCTTGGCAGAGTCCCTAGCACATAGCACAGGTTTAATTCCAAGATAGTGGCAATGGTAAGGGTCATAGCTCAAGCTCCTAGCAAGTATATGACAGGTCTTCAATGAAACATAGCTTTGGCACTATCTTCCATCTCAGATCTGTCTGTGAAGTGGATGGGGGCGGGGGTGACAGGAGAGGGTTCTAAGGGGGAAAAGTGAGGGACAGTGGATGAAAGAAAGCAATTGTCACTCAACAACTCAGCTAGGATTGTCCTCTACACCTTCTGTTCACGGAGGACCACTCTTCTTAGAGGGTCCTCCTCTTCTTAGAGGTCCACTCATCTTAGGTGGTGCTAGTGGTTAAGATCCCACCTGCGAGTGCAGGAGACACAAGAGACTCAGGTTTGACCCCTGGGTCGGGAAGATCCCCTGGAGTAATAAATGGCTACCCACTCCAGTATTCTTGCCTGGAGAATCCCATGGACAGAGGAGACTGGCAGGTACAGTCCGTAGAACCGCAAAGAGTTGGACATGACTGAAGCGACTAGCATGCATGCACTCATCTTAGAATTGGCAGCAGAGCTCCAGTTTCAAAAGTTCTGTCTTAGGGCCCCTTCCTGGAGGAGGGCATGGCCACCCACTCCAGTATTCTTGCCTGGAGAATTCCCATGGACAGAAGAGTCTGGCAGGCTGCAGTCCATGGGGTTGCAAAGAGTCAGACACGACTGATCGATTAAGCACAGCACAGGGCCCCTTAAGTCTCCATCCATACTAACAAATCACATACGTGGATGTTCCATCTTCTCAGGTGCCTGGGTGTCTCCGCTACTGAATTTGTTTACCTGACTCTTTATAGAATCCTTCAGGTGACTCTGAAGACTGGGAAAACTCATCAGTTATAAATGAATCTTTCTAAGTTGAAAGAAACTTTCTTGAGATCACACTAAAAAGTGAAGATGTGGATCTCTCAGGAAGTCTGGATCTGAGATAAATTATTCAGCTAAGAGCACACACAGCAGAGATCCCCAGGTATTTACCTGAAGTCCTTCAGAGCATCTGACTGTAGGCAGCTGGGCTCCAGGCTGGCTCTGGGAAGCCAGGAAGCCCCTCCAGCCCAGGCCTGCCCAGCTCCACCCTCTCTCCTTCTCATAAGGCGAAAAGGTGTGCCCTTTGAAGACAAATGTCACCAACTGGGTGTTCACTGAGCTTCTCTGCAGAGCCCTTTCCTCTCCTCCCCTTTCTGTTGAGCAACGCCCTTTCGACTTGCTTCCTTCATTCAGCAAAATGTGCCTGTTATGGGCATTAGACTTTCCCTCAGACTTCTCTTCACCTGAAGACCTAGGAGGAAGGGGTCATGGGACTTTCTCCAGCCACCAGCAGTACTGGGCCTGGCTTTGAAAGTGTTAGTCATTCAGTCATGTCCAACTCTTTGCGACCCCACGAACTGTATCCCACCAGACTCTTCTGTCCATAGAATTCTCCAGGCAAGAATGCTGGCATGGGTAGCCATTTCATTCTCCAGGGGATCTTCCTGACCCAGGGATCGAACCCAAGTCTCCTGCATTGTAGGCAGACTCTTTACCATTTGAGCCACCTGGGGTCTTGCTTTAGTTTTATGCAAACTGTACCTCTTCTCCACTTTTGCTCCCAGAAGGCAGGCCAGGAGGGCAGGAGGTCGCAAACCTTCATCTCTCCCAGGGCCACAGGGATCAAACTGCTCTGGCCCAGGAAGGGGCCCACTTGCAATTCTCTTGTCCTCTGCCTCCCCTTCCAACTTACCAACTGTCCAGAGAAGGTCCTGAGGTGGTAGGGGTCACCCCAGACCACCTCTTCCCAAGAGGGCTGTTCCTGCCTTTCTTCCAAGAATTTTTGGATTGCCATTGGCTTCACAACCAATAGAAACTTCCTCCTACTAACCTTTCCTTCCACCAGACTGAAGGAATGTCTCACATTTCCCAAATTAGGTAAAATCTGTTTATTTACTGTCTGTCTCCCTGAGATGAAGAGATATTTTCTATTTTATTTACCACCACATTCTCACTGCCTAAGAAATGGCAGATGAGAAATAAACAAATGTTCATGGAGTGAAAACTGCTTGTCTTGCGTGTGAATAGGAGAGGGACTTTCCGCAGCAGATGACCCAATTTTCTGTGGAAGGAAGAGCAGAAAGACTTTGACTACCAATGGAGTTATGAGTACTAACACTCTTTCTTTTTAAGACTTCAAATTAAACGAAAGCATTGGTGAGTTAATCAATAATGTATTGGCCCATATACTCTCCCACCATTTATCAAATGCCATTTGATGTGTTAAAATCAATGAAGATGTTCCAATTCAAAAACTTTTATTACATAGTGTTTTGTTTCCAATAAGTGGCTTGACCCTTGATTACAAAACAATTATGACCTTGTGAGTGCTGAGAATTTGCCCTAGCTTATTTCTTTTAACTCTCTTAGCAACCCTTTTAGATAGAGAGATGTTACTATAAGGACGATGAAGAGAGGTTAGGTGCCTTCCCAAAGGTCACACAGCTAGTAAGAAGATGGTAGACTTGAATTCAGACACTTTTATATCTGGCCTATTGGATCTTATTTTCTAATTGAGGAACATAGTAATTACAGCCCAAAGCAGTACTGAAGATTAAATTGGATTGCTGAAAAACTGTAGTGCAGTCATTCTCCAGCTTTGGTCCTACAGGAATCACTTGGTGAACTTGGTAAAAACACAGAGGGCAGGCCCTATGCTACTTTAAGGATGCTGAGCTTCTGTGTGCCTATTTCCTCCCCAGGCCTGATTCTGATACCTGCCAAAGTGGGAGAACCATTGAAACAGCATATTATATACATTAAAACATGGGGGAGCTAAGAAAAAAGCAAGCAAGTATGAATTCCAGTGAGGTCAGCCCACTCCAGGATTTTTGCCCAAAGAATCCCATGGACAGAGGACCCTGGCAAGCTACAGTCCATGGGGTCACAAAGAGTCGGACCCAACTGAAGGGACTTAGTGTGCACGCATGCATGTGTGAAAAGAGAGCAGAGGGTAGCCAAAGATTTTGAGCCAGAAAAAGCACCCGTTTTTGTTGTTGTTGTTTGGAATGTTTCTTTGGCTGTGTTGGCTCTTAGTAGCAGGCACGGGGTCTTTGCTGTGGTGTGTGGGCTAAGCTGCTCCGAGGCCTGTGGGATCGTAGCTCCCTGCCCAGGATTCTTTTGTTTTTGGCTGAGCTGGTTGCACTCAGGCTTTCTCTAGCTGTGGTGAGTGGGGACTACTCTTCACTGCGGTGTGCCGCCTTCTCACTGCGGTGGCTTTTCTTGCTGTGGAGCGTGAGCTCTAGGGCACACGGGTTTTAGTAGCTATGGCGCATGGGCTCAGTAGTTGTGGCTCTTCAGCTCTAGACTGTGAACTCAGTAGCTGCGGTGCACAGGCTTAGTTGCTCTGTGTCGTATGGAATCTTTCTGGACCAGGTATCGAAGCCTTGTCCCCTGGACCACCAGGGAAGTCCCTACAGCCTTTTATGGTCCCATAAAAGCACTTTCTGCAGGCGCTGCCCCCTGGGCTCAGGAGAGCCAATCCTCAGGAATAAGTATTAGTAATGGGCATGGCCACCCTTGTGCCCACAGTGGCCTCAAGGAAGCCACATGGGAGCATGTGACTGCGTTTGGACCAACGCTGGGCTGGTGAGGAGTGCCTGGTTGCACTGCCTCTTGGCTGAACAGACTGCCCACCTCAGCCGTGGATGTGAATCAGTTTGACTGTTTCCCAACCAGATACTCCCATGAGGTTATGGAGACCAGGTAAGTCTGTGCCCCCTGCTGCCAGAGGTGGGACTCCAGACTCAGATCCCCACGAGGCCCTGAGTAAATTTTTGTTTACTCAGGTGGGGTAGAAGCCATTGAATTTGTCTTCACCTGAAGACACAGGGAGAAGGAGATCTGAGACTGTGTCTGGCTTTAGCTTTATGTGAATTGTGCTTCTCCAACTTTGCTCCCAGAAAGCAGGCTAGAGAGCAGGAGGTCACAAACCCTCATATCAGGATCAAATTGCTCTGGCCCAGGAAGGGGCCCAATTGCAAATCTCTTGTCGTCCACCCTCCTCATCCTCTTACCAATAGTCAGGAGGAGGTAAGGAGCTGGAAGGGGTCATCCCAGACCACCTCTTCCCAAGGGGGCTGTTCCTTCCTCTCCAAGAATCCCTGGATTGTCGTTGAAAGTCACACCTGATGGAAACTTCTTCCACTGAGCTTTCCTTCCACCAGTCCTAAGGACTGTCTGAAGTTTCCATGTAACATATCTTGGAAATCTTTCCAAATCAGCATACATGATCTACTTCATTCTTATTTACTTATTTATTCATATGTTATTGCATTGTTGAACAGGTAACATATTCACGTGGTTAGAAATTCACATAGTATGGAAACATATAAAACACAATGAAAATTACTCGTTCGCCTGTGTTCAGGTCCCACTGCTGCTACTGCCAAACGCAAAACCATCTGTATCAATTGCTTGTGTATCTCTTCAGAATTACTTTATGTGTATAAAGCCAAATGTGAAATGTTTTCTCCCTCTTGCCTGTTTATCTGAAAAGGAAAGTATACAAACTTGGATCTACAGTTTTCTTTTTACTTATCTTGGCAAACTTTCCATATCAATACAGGTCGTTCTTCCTGACCGTTGTATAGTATCCTATTGATTGCAAGTACCATACTTAATTTAGCTGGGCCTGAGCTGAAGGTCATTTGGATTCTTAGCATTACTCATAATGACAAATTGTGCTATTCTGATCTATTGTGTACATATGTTTTTGTACACATTAAGAAAAATGTCAAAGTGGTTTTCAAGTAGGTTTTCCCAGTTATGAGATGTCTTATATCATCACATTCTTGGCAGCCCTGTGTATGAGAAAATAATTTTAAAAATCTTTGTCAGATAGGTTTAAAAAAGGGGAGGGAAAAGGGAGGGGGGTTCAGGATGGGGAACATGTGTATACCTGTGGCAGATACATGTTGATGTATGGCAAAACCAATACAATATTGTAAAGTAATTAACCTCCAATTAAAAAAAAAGTGTATCTTCTTGTTTTAAAATGGATTCTTATAAGTACAGTTGTACATAGTTTCAAATTTTTGTGAACCATTTTTCTTATCCTATGAGTTTCTTTTTCATGCCCTTTGTTCATTTGAAATTGTGCTGTTAGTCTTGTTTATTGATTTAAAAAGCTTTTTCTATATTAAGGAAATTAACCTTACTGTGCAACTATTATAATTATTTCTCTTAGTTGCTCTTACCTTTCTTTACAACTTTTTAAAATATTTTTCTACATTTTTGAAAAGAGTGCATGCAGATATTACAAAAATTGAAGTATTATGAGCTTATAATAAATGGATAAGCTTTACATATGACCCAGCAGTTCCACTTCTGGATACATATCCAAAACAACCCAAATTACTAACTCATAAAGATATATGCACTCCAATGTTTATAGAAACATTATTTATAATTGCCAAGATATGTAATCGATTTAAACGTCCATCAACAGATGAATGGATAAAGATGTGCTTTGTACATACACAGTGGATTACTACATAGCCATCAAAAGAGTGAAATTATGTTATTTGCAGCAACACAGATGGATGTGGAGGGTATTATGCTTAGTAAAATAAGTCAGAAAAAGAAAAATATGTATAATATCACTTACATCTGGAGCCTAAAAAATGAAGCAAACTAGTGAAAGTAATGAAAAAGAAATAGACAGAACAAACTAGGATTATCAGTGGGGAGAGGGAAGAGGGAGGGGCAAGATAAGGGTAGGAAATTAAGAGGTACTACTATCAAGAGGTCTATTATACTACTATGTATAAAACAAGCTACACTGATGTTGTACAGCACAGGGAATATAGCCAATATTTAATAATAACTATAAATAAAGTATAACCTTAAAAAATTGTGAATCATTGTGTTGTACATCTGAAACTTACATAGTATTGTATTAGTACACCAACTATATCTCAGTAAGACATTTTTAAAATGTAGAAGTCTTTTATCCCATTCCTACTGACTAAATTCCTACTTTCCAGAAGAAGCTCTTTTTTTTATTTTTAATGACTTTTAGTTGTTTCAGTT
>SJYX01014073.1:12262-22983 GCA_006410675.1 Oreotragus oreotragus
GGCAATCTTGATTCCAGCTTGTGCTTCTTCCAGCCCAGCATTTCTCATGATGTACTCTGCATATAAGTTAAATAAGTAGGGTGACAATATACAGCCTTGACATACTCATTTTCCTATTTGGAACCAGTCTGCTGTTACATGTCCAGTTCTAACTGTTGTTTCCTGACCTGCATATAGGTTTCTCAAGAGGCAGGTCAGGTGGTCTGGTATTCTTATCTCTTTCAGAATTTTCCACAGTTTATTGTCGTCCACACAGTCTAAGGCTTTTGCATAGTCAATAAAGCAGAAATAGATGTTTTTCTGGAACTCTCTTGCTTTTTCGATGATCCAGCAGATGTTGGCAATTTGATCTCTGGTTCCTCTGTCTTTTCTAAAACCAGCTTGAACATCTGGAAGTTCACAGTTCATGTATTTCTGAAGCCTGGCTTGGAGAATTTTAAACATTACTTTACTATCACGTGAGATGAGTGCAATTGTGTGGTAGTTTGGGCATTCTTTGGCATTGCCTTTCTTTGGGATTGGAATAAAAACTGATGTTTTCCAGTCCTGTGGCCACTGCTGAGTTTTCCGAATTTGCTGGCATATTGAGTGCAGCACTTTCACAGGGTCATCTTTCAGGATTTGAAACAGCTCAACTGGAATTCCATCACCTCCACTAGCTTTGTTCTTAGTGATGCTTTCTAAGGCCCACTTGACTTCACATTCCAGGATGTCTGGCTCTAGATTTGTGATCACATCCTCATGATTATCTGGGTCGTGAAGATCTTTTTTGTACAGTTCTTCTATGTATTCTTGCCACCTCTTCTTAATATCTTCTGCTTCTGTTAGGTCCCTACCGTTTCTGTCCTTTATTGAGCCCATATTTGCATGAAATGTTCCCTTGGTATCTCTAATTTTCTTGAAGAGATCTCTAGTCTTTCTCATTCTGTTGTTTTCCTCTATTTCTTTGCATTGATCTCTGAGGAAGGTTTTCTTATCTTTCCTTGTTATCCTTTGGAACTCTGCATTCAGATGCTTATATCTTTCCTTTTCTCCTTTGCTTTTTGCTTCCCTTCTTTTCACAGCTATTTGTAAGGCCTCCTCAGACAGCAGTTTTGCTTTTTTGCATTTCTTTTTCTTGGGGAAGTTCTTGATTCCTGTCTCCTGTACAATGTCATGTACCTCCATCCATAGTTCATCCGGCACTCTGTCTATCATATCTAGTCCCTTAAGCCTATTTCTCACTTTCACTGCATAGTTATAAGGGATTTGATTTAGGTCATACCTGAACGGTCTAGTATAAATATGCATATTATATATATATATATATATATATATATTCCAGTAGAGGTTACAAATCTCTGTAAGTTAAATCCTCATTTGAACCAGTTGCAATATCTTATTGGTTGCCTCATTAATTAATGTGTTAATTTAAGTGTTCATTTTATATTTATATGAGAGATATGATTTCATCTTTTAAAAAAACTGTATTTTAACAGTTTTGGAATTGCTGCTCAGACACACAATCGATTCACCTTGACAGAGTCACCCAGGCTTTGTGCCCAGAGTATCCTTCATGGACAGCTTCAGCCAGAGCATATTTCCTTCTTGGCTCCTAGAGGTGAATCCCAAATGTCAATAGAATTTTAACCTTTCCAGCTCTGTATTCTCTCGGATTTTTTCCCCTCTCAATTAATTTTGTATTTTGGTTTTGTTTCACTTAGAGCCCATAAATTATACCTTATTGCCAATAGCAATGACTGGGAATTTGGCTTAATGGTCTGACCATTTGGTAATTTCTGTAGATGAATGATGGATATCTATTTTCTGCTGGGTGAGAGATAACAGAGAATCTGGCTATTTATTTGTTTTCTCATGTGTTTGAATACAAATTAGTAGAAAAATTCATGCCCACTAAGAAAGAGAGCAGTTGTTTTTGTAAATAAAATGTTAAAAAAAAGTTTTTTTAATTTCTTGTCTGTGTCATTTAACCTGTGTGACAAGTCGTAAAACTGAAGCTGTAAGCTCTCTGTCTATAATTTAGAAAGAACTTTACCTCTCAATGTGCTTTTGTACATTTTCCTGTTTCTGGAGGGTATAAATTAGTTAGATTATAAAGTCTTTTAAATGAAAAGAGCTTTGCTCTGATTGGTTTGTGGAATAAATAAATGCTGATATAAAGTCCTTAAAAAATAGGATAATTAAACTTCTAATACTTTAAATGTGCTAAAAATTGTTCTTTGTGCAGCTCACTCAGAAACCTTTTTAAGAATCCAAATTCACATAATTAAAGTAAATGTTTGGCAAACAAGGTCAGTTTACTAATGTGCATTAATAAAAACAACTTTGTCTTCTTCTCTGAGTTATCACTGTTAAGTATCTGGTTGATCCTTGAACAACACGGGTTTGAGCTGAATGGTCCAGTTATACACAGACTTTTTGCTAAATAATTTTTTTTGTTATAGGATCCACAGTTGACTCTGCAGATACTGAACTGTGAACAGGAAGGGCTGACTGTAAAGTTATATGGGGATTTTCAGTTGCATGGAGGGTGGGTGTTTCTAACCCTCCCACTGTCCAAGTGTCAGCTGTAATTTAGCAAACACTTATTTCTAATTGGGTATATTTTCCTCAAATGATTGTTGATTGAATTAGCTCACGTGACTCCTCCATAATGTTTGAGGATGGAAAATGTAAATTTATGCCCAGCTCCATCTAATCATGATTCTGATAAACAATTTCAGCAGTAATTGTGTTCTGTAGAATGTCAGCTTGAAGATCATTTCCAGGATCTCTCGGTAACTTAAAATTTTAAGCTAATATTCAATTAAATTAATTATGTAATTGATGGATATCTAGGTACTTTCTAAGAGCCAAGAACACTAACACACTGATTACAAAGCATAATTTTGCGTATTTGTATGTGCTATAAGGGAAGCTATAGACATGAGTCATGTTAATGAATGTGCTTATTTTTTTGCCACACAGGAATGCATGTGACTGGAAAAAATGTATTATAAACTTTGCTAATCTGCTAAAATGGTTCAGTATGACAGAACACTCAATTATTTTCTCTGTGAAATAGAAGTTAATTACTTTAGTGAAAAGTTATAATTAATATGAATGGTTACAACTGCAGTAATGACAGAAATATGACTGAGAGTATGGTTTTGCTTTTCCATAAGCAGTGGTTCTTGGGATTTTTGTTTTTTAAACCACTTTGTGCCTATTGAGGGCACAAAACACTTTTGTTTATGTGTTTATAGCTAGTTATGTTTATTAAAAACCAAAACTGAGAAAGACTTAAGATATTCATTTATCCACTTGAAGATAGCAATGATGAATGCATAGCATGCTAACTGAAATAGCCTTTAAATACTATTATGAAATTAGTTTTGAACACGTGGGCCCCTTGAGATCTGTGTTAGAATAAAAGAGATACTAGAAGTAATCAGGCTTGGTGAGTATAAAAGAGCATAATAAAAGATAAAACTTGGATTTCTCCTGAATCAAACAAGTAGATTTTACTTGTCTTGACTTATAGTACTAAATCTCACAAGCTACACAATGTGTTACAAAGTTTGCAATGTTCTCAGTCTTGATGGATTTGCTCCATTGGCTTTCCGATTAATGTTTTCATCTGCAGTTTGAATGGTTATTCTTTCTGGGGTGACCCACCTTTCTGATTGGCCTGGGACAATGGGGTTTCTGGAGACAAGCAGTTTTCTGTGCTAAAACCAGGACGGTCGTGGGGAAATCAGGATGACTGGTTACTTTATATATTCTCTGTATAATCTACCTAGAAAGCACAGATTCTGTGATTAACTAGAATAATTTTACATGCTATATGTTGACTTTATACTCTTAACTACAAAAAAAAAAGAGGAGAAAGAAAAAGATTCCTCTTATGAAAGTGTTAAGGTTCTTGTTTATTTTAAAATGTTTTATTGTTCCTTTGATTCATAAGCAACCAAGTATTGTTTCTCAGGTACTCATTATTATGTCTTAATCAAGTGTCCAAATCTCCTTTGACATTTCTGTCTTTAAAAAATCAGATTTGAAAAATAGAAGATAATAAAAATTGCCAGATATCTTACACATTTAAAACAGCCTTTGAGATTTCCCATAGGATTCCCAGAAGAAGCTCACAAAATTTTGTCCTTTTACCTTATAAAAAGGGATGCTAGAAATAATTAGGTTTGGAGAGTTGTGTGGAAAGAGTTAAACCAGAAGAGATGCTCACCCCTCCTTGAGTTAAATTTTATAGGTAAGGTGTTATTAATAAAAGCATTTCAGAAATGTTATGCTTTATGGGATGGTCCAGGAGATTTTTCAAAGCCTCACTTTCTGTATGTTTTAATTTCAGGGAAAACACTGATTGAAGGTCTTATAAAATTGTTCTGTTGAATTTCCCCCTATTCATCTGAATCTTGGTAGAGTTATCAATACCTGATAATATTGAACAACAATATATTTCAATTATTATTAGCATATTGATTGCCAGTCTTTTTTCTTTTTAAAAAGACTTCAAACCGAATAATGTTTAAGCCAGTGGTTCTCAAAGCACATGAGACATAATCTTGAAGTTTTACAGCTATATAGATGTCTAAGCCCTTTCAAGTTTATGGGATCTCTTTACTCAACAGTCTAAGAACATTATATAGTATATCAAAGGATTATCGTGTGTCATCTCTCAAGATATTTTCCTCTATAAAATCCAGTTTTATAAATCAGATGCAGCATTCACTGGCCTCTTGGAAAATAGACTTTATCATTGAGCTAAGATATATTTATTGAAAATGTTTTCTTGGAGAATGGGTTTATTATCTTTGTTTTGCATGCCACCAACCAAACACCCAAATATCCTTGTCAGTTGTACTGTTCTTGTCTTAAAAATATTTATTTATGTATTTGGCTGCACTGGGCCTTAGTTGCAGCACGCAGGATCTTTAGTTGCAGCACGTGGGCTCTAATTGCCTGACCTGGAATTGAACCAGGTCCCCTACATTGGGAGCATGGAGTCTTGGCCACTGGACCATCAGGGAAGTCCCAGTTGTATTATTCTTTTATTTATTACAAACTCTCATCAGTCCTTCTATGCTTGAAATTCTTCAATGACAAAAAAACTATAACTTTGTCTTTTATAAATAGCTTGTGTTTTACTCTAACTCTTGCTGAAGTCTCTTTTATAAGCAACAGGCCAGAGTTTGTGTCTTCAGCAAACAAGGAAAATCTCAGAGCCTTGTGAAAACAGGTACGGCAAAATATTGACCTTTCAAAATATCAAGTCTTGGATAGAAGCATCTGAGCTGGAATCACTTAGGCAACTTTCAGACCATCTCAATGGAGTGATTTGGGATTTCCAGAACTCTTTTCACTGGGAAACAGATGGCTTCATGAGACTACTAACCCAAGATCCAGTGGAACAAGAATTAATTATGTAGAACTGAATGAGCTGATGTGCAACATTTGATTGTGGTTATTTGTTTGGAATATTGCTGATGTCATTTGAATTTTTCCAGATCTATATATTTTCCAGATCTATAAGGGCACCCTCTCTGTGTCTTCTCATGCTCCCTCTAGCCTATAGCAATTTGGTAGACTCTGCTTTTTTAAACAAAAATGATACATTTAAAAGTGATATCTAATTTACCAACTAATTCAGAAACTCCTTCTGAGTCTCCTTTTCATGGCAATATAGTTATTTGTGTAAGTTTAATAAGCTTCTTTCTTTATGTGAGAACATAATTAAACAAATTGATTAAACATCCAAGGTCCTCCTGCAGTATTATATTTGAGTACAATGCTCTTTTAATCAGGTATGACAAGTCATTCTTAAGGAACAAAGTCTGGTAGTACTTAAAGAGACATTACCCATATGGCCTCCCAGGAAAACAGGTCTGAGTGCTTTGTTTACAGGGTCCAGGTTCATAGGTAGTAAGGAAGGTGACTTCCTTTGGGGGAAGAAACCCAAGTTGTTTTAGGAACCTTGAGAAAAGAGAGTCATTGAACTTTGCAAGTAAAATCTAGTAGAGAGTTTCTTAGCCATGGGAAGGCAAATAATAGATGTTTTTAAAAGTTCATCTGAGTTGCCTTATGAAGACTTTCAGATAGAAGATAATCTTATAATTGTTCAAACTTGTTTTGCTCTAGATATTGTTTGTTGTTCTTTAGTTGCTAAGTCATGTCTGACTCTTTGTGATCCCATGGACTGTAGCCCACGAGGCTCTTCTGTTCATGGGATTTCCTAGGCAAGAATACTGGAGTGGGTTGCCATTTCCTTCTCCAGGGGAATCTTCCCAATGCAGAGATTGAATCTGTGTCTCCTTGTCAGGCTATTCTAGATACCACACAGCAAATTTAGAGACCTATATGAACACTCCTCCAGCACCTATGTAAATAATCAGGTCAAACCTTATGAGAAGAGTGTTATTTGTCATCAGGACTAATCTTTCTTCAGATTATTATGATTACAAGTAGGGGAGAGTATCAGGAAAATTGTAAAAGTCTTTGAAATGGGCAAAAAAAAAATTTATTAGGTGTCCTGTCTAGCCTAGCCATCCAAATTATCCTTGGTTGTCTTTGACTAAGCTATTTTCCAACACTTCAAGGATAGAAGTTGGAACTAAGAACAATGCAGGAACTTCCCTGGTTAAGACTGGTTAAGACTTTGCCTTCTGATGCAGGGGGTGAGGGTTCGATCCCTGGTCGGAGAGTTAAGATCCCACATGCTTTGTGGCCCCAAACTTGAAAACATAAAACAGAAGCAATGTTGTAATAAATTCGATTTTTAAAAAGCCTCTAAAAATGACCTACATCAAAAAATCTTAAAAAAATAATAATAGTGCAAATGTTTCCAGTCTATAACTATGCAAATGACTCCTGAATGTGGCAAAAATGAATAGATTCTATTAGGTGGGGAATATAAACCTGTAAGTTAAAGCCTCCATTGTAAGAAATGTAGCATCTTACTGGTTCCCTCATTAATTAAGAAGTTAAATAAAATCTCTGCCAAGTGTATACATTGTATGAGGGTCATGATTTCTTCTTTAAAATATGTTTTCTTCAACACTTTGTCACTTAAGTGAAATTTTGGAAAAAACAGTGATAAATCTGTGTATTCAATCCAAATTTTTAAACTGAAAGTTTTGTGCAGACATTTTAATTTATAAGTATCAAACTTTTACTTCATTGGTTCTGAAGTTTGTGTTTTAGAATGGCTTTCCCTACCCTAAGACTAATTTAAAAAATACAAACAAAAAATTCCTGTAACTTCTAAAACCTTTACACGTTCAGTTTTAGCTTATAAACTTTGATTCGGCTTACTTATTTTTCCAAATGTGTGACTGATTATCTAACACCATTTCAAATCATTTCCTCACTAATTTAAAATTCCATTTTGTTATAAAAATGAGAAACTTTTCATATTCCATTTATGTATTAATTTAGGAAGAAAGGACATTTTTATAATGTTGGGTTCTCCTATGTAAGAACAGGGTAGAGCTTTTCATTAATTCAAATCTTATTTTATATGAAGACTGAGTTTTAAGTTTGTTGTAAATATATCTTTCTCATTTTTGGTAATTACTTCTAAACATTTTGTCAGTTGTTACCACTGTAAATGGAATATTTTTCTCCCTCTGTATTTTCTAATTCTTGTTCATATATAGAAAAGCTATTTATGAGCGTATTTTGTGGACTTTTTGAATTCTCTTATTATCTGTAATAGTTCAGTTGATTTGCTTGTATTCTTGTATTTTCCTGCCATTGGAAGAGATGCAAGAGGCACGGTTTGATCCCTGGGTTGGGAAGATCCCCTAAAATGGCAACCTATTTTAGGGGATCTACAGTATTCTTGCCTGGAAAATTTCATGGACAGAGGAGCCTGGCGGGCTATAGTCCATAGGGTCGCAAAGAGTTGGACATGACTCTTATTGGACATGACTCCCATTTACATCTTTACTCATTTTGACTGTCTGACAGCAATATCTAATCCTTCCAGGAAAATATTAGTGGTATCTAGCTTATTCTTGACTTTTTAATGGAAATGTTTTTAATGTCTTGCCAATAGGACTGATCCGTTTCTAACCTAAGTCAGTCATTCATGTTTATTTTACTAAACTTTCATTTTTAGGTTAGAAATGGATGTTCCACATCCAAAAGGATGGTCATATAAATTTCTCCTTTGATATGTTAGCATGGTGAATAACATTTAATCTTCCTTACACTCTAGGAATTAGCACCATTTCTCCTGGTGACTTGTTCTTTTAAAGTACGTTTTGGTTATTTTTATTTAAGATGTCTACACAGATATTTATGACTTAGGCTAATATGTAGCTTTCTCTGTTCAGACTATCTTGTCTGCTTTGGGTATAAATACTGCACTAGTTCGTAAAATGAATTTGGAAGCTTTTCTTCTTTTTCTCTCTTCTCTTGACTGCTTTATATCAGCAGTATAGGGATTGGAAGACTTAGAACTGTCATTATTTGAGGTGATATAATCATTTACCCAGGAAAAGTCAGTATCAGAACACAATCTGTTAGAACTGATAAGAGACTTCAGAAACCTGGTCAGATATAAGAGGAAACAACAAAAATCAATAGCATTGCTTTATGTCAGCCATAATTTACTAGAAAATATAATAAAAAAGGAGACATTATTTTCAAGGGTAAGAAATCTACAAAGAATATGGAAAAAATGAAAAATGAAAGAAAAATGAAAATATACACAATCTCTTTGGAGAAATCTTAAAAGCCTCAATTAAAGGTCACATAGATAATTGAATAAAAATGGAGATGTGTTATACTCTTGGATTATATAAATTAGCATTCTGAAGGCCTCTGCTGCTGCTGCTGCTGCTAAGTCGCTGCAGTCGTGTTCAACTCTGTGCGACCCCAGAGACGGCAGCCCACCAGGCTCCCCCGTCCCTGGGATTCTCCAGGCAAGAACACTGGAGTGCGTTGCCATTTCCTTCTCCAATGCACGAAACTGAAAAGTGACAGTGAAGTCGCTCAGTTGTGTCCAACTCTTCGCGACCCCATGGACTGCAGCCTACCAGGCTCTTCTGTCCATGGGATTTTTCAGGCAAGAGTGCTGGAGTGGGGTGCCATTGCCTTCTCCACTGAAGGCCTCTATTCCCCCACCAATTCATCTATAAAGCCGGTGTATACCCAAACAAAATTCTAGGTGGAAATTTTTGGTGGGGGAACATGATAAAATTGCTCTGAAATTTATATTGAAGAATAAAGGCCCATGAATAGCTTAGTCTAAGAAGACTGAAAGATGGGGATTTGTGCTAACAATGTTAAGAGATACTACAATGCTAAAGTAATAAATGCACTATAGTGTTACCACAAGTACACGCAGACAGAAGGAGCGGAATAGAGAGCTAAGAGAAAGAGCGCTGTGTGTATAGGAAGTTAATATGCCATAGAACTGACACCACAGATCAATGGGAAAGGGCCAAAGAGTGAGCGAACCGATTCAATATACAGCGAAAAACAAAACCATATATCTCCCTGATAGCCCATGCAAACCTGCATTCTCAGTGTGAACAGTAAAACTGTAACATTTTTGAAAGAAAATGTAGGGGACTGTTTTTGAACCTTAGGGCAAGGAAACACTTCTTACAATTTCAGAAGCACAAGCCATATATAACAAAATACCATTTACATAAATCTTAAAAAAATACAGTATCTCAAAACAAAGCATATCTTGCAAAAATATGCCAACACTCTACTTACTAAAATGGTAGCTTATGGTATACAGGGAATGAGAGTATAAAGGAAAAAAACGAATAAGTATATTCATAAAAATACCATGAAAATTTGAAAGAAAAATAAACAAAGTGGCATTATTTATTCCTTTAGGGTTTGGTAACATTTGCCTTTGAAACCTTATGGGTCTGGTGCTTTTGTGAGGAAGGGTAGTTCTTTGACAACTTACTCAGTTTCAACTAAGTAATTTAAAGATCTCTTTAGATCTTCTGTCTATCCTAAGGTCAGTTTTGATTTTTGAAACATATTTTACTTGAAAAGCTTCCATTTCTTGAAATTCAGTTCAGTTCAGTTCAGTTCAGTTGCTCAGTCGCGTCTGACTCTTTGTGACCCCATGGATCATAGCACACCAGGCCTCCCTGTCCATCACCATCTCCCAGAGTTCACTCAAGCTCACATCCATCAAGCCAGTGATGTCATCCAGCCATCTCATCCTCTGTCATCCCCCTTTCCTCCTGCTGCCAATCCCTCTCAGTATCAGAGTCTTTTCCAATGAGTCAACCCTTCACATGAAGTGGCCCAAGTACTGGAGTTTCAACTTTAGCATCAGTCCTTCCAAAGAACACCCCAGGCTTATCTTCTTTAGAATGGACCGGTTGGATCTCCTTGAAATTATTTACTTTTATTTCCTTGTATCAGTGGCTATTTCTTCATTCCAATTTTAATTTTGTGTACTATGGTTTGCCTAGTCAAGGCTATGGTTTTTCCTGTGGTCATGTATGGATGTGAAAGTTGGACTGTGAAGAAAGCTGAGTGCCGAAGAATTGATGCTTTTGAACTGTGGTGTTGGAGAAGACTCTTGAGAGTCCCTTGGACTGCAAGGAGATCCAACGAGTCCATTCTGAAGGAGATCAACCCTAGGATTTCTTTGGAAGGAATGATGCTAAAGCTGAAACTCCAGTACTTTGGCCACCTCATGCAAAGAGTTGACTCATTGGAAAAGACTCTGATGCTGGGAGGGATTG
>SJYX01014073.1:30339-81308 GCA_006410675.1 Oreotragus oreotragus
CTGGGATTTCTTTGGAAGGAATGATGCTAAAGCTGAAACTCCAGTACTTTGGCCACCTCATGCAAAGAGTTGACTCATTGGAAAAGACTCTGATGCTGGGAGGGATTGGGGGCAGGAGGAGAAGGGGATGACCGAGGATGAGATGGCTGGATGGCATCACCGACTTGACGGACATGAGTTTGAGTGAACTCCGGGAGTTGATGATGGACAGGGAGGCCTGGTGTGTTGCAATTCATGGGGTCGCAAAGAGTCTAACATGACTGAGTGACTGAACTAAACTGAACTGAGTGTGTATCTGCTAATTCCTAATTTATTCCTCCCCGCTTTGGTAACCAGAAGTTTGTTTTTTCTGTGTTGGTGAATCTGATTCTGTTTTATAAATAAGTTCGTTTACATCATTTTTTTCAGATTCTACATATAATTGATATCATAAGATATTTTTCTCTCTGTCTGATTTACTTCACTTAATATGACAATCTCTAGGTCCATCCATGGTGCTGTAGATGGCAATATTTCATTCTTTTTAACGGCTGAGTTATATTCCATTGTGTGTGTGTGTGTGTGTGTGTGTATCAGTTCTGTTCAGTCGCTCAGTCGTGTCCAACTCTTTGCGATCCCATGAATCGCAGCACTCCAGGCCTCCCTGTCCATCACCAACTCCTGGAGTTCACTCAGACTCACGTCCATCGAGTTGGTGATGCCATCCAGCCATCTCATCCTCTGTCGTCCCCTTCTCCTCCTGCCCTCAATCCCTCCCAGCATCAGAGTCTTTTCCAATGAGTCAACTCTTCACATGAGGTGGCCAAAGTACTGGAGTTTCAGCTTTAGCATCATTCCTGCCAAAGAAATCCCAGGGTTGATCTCCTTTAGAATGGACTGGTTGGATCTCCTTGTTATATATGTATATCTGTCTCACATCTTTATCCATTCATCTGTTGATGTTCACTTAGGTTGCTTCCGTTTCTTGGCTCTTGTAAATAGTGCTACTATGAACACTGGGATGCATGTGTCTTTTTGAATAAGAGTTTTCTCTAGATATTTGCCCAGGAGTGAACTGGATCATACGGCAAATTTATTTTTAATTGTTTAAGGAAACTTCATACCATTTTCCATGGTGGCTGTACCAATTTACATTCCTATCAACGTGTAGGAGGGTTCTCTTTTCTTCACAGGAGAAAGCAATTTTTGAGCAAATTTGTAAGAATTTCCTAGGAAGAGAAGAACTAGATATTTTTCAGGGGTATCAGGAAGAATACTAATGTGGGGCTGGAACTACCACATCACTTTGGGAGACAAGCCGGGCTCAAACAGAGTGTATCTGGGAACTTCAGAGGGGGGACTTCTGAATGAGATCTTAAACGTCAGAATGTGGAGGCAAGTGCCACAGGACAGAAGTTAATGTGCCTCCTGCCCCTCTGTTTTTCTACCCACATGATGCACCAGCCCAAAGTGTGTCACTTGGGGCTGCATCTGTGTGCCTGCCAGAAATTTCCACCCTTTCACCTTTCCAACTTTCTACCCAGCTTGCTCAGTCCACCTGCTGCAGAGGGTCTTTCTAGATCCTGTACCCAACCCTGCCCTCCATATGCCAGTAAGCTTGGGCTGACTGAGGTGTTCATTTGGCCCCTGGCTCTGACGTAACATTTCCTGTGTGTATGGTCCAGACATGGTGCTGGCGCTAACCAGGTGATCAGCATACATTTATGGAGAATGAATGACATCAGGGGACATCTCAGTCCACTAAGGCCATTTTGAAACTGTTATCTGTTATTGTCCTACTATTTATTTAATATCATTGGTAGGGTTTTTTTTGTTTGTTTGTTTTTGGCTTGAAACAATAGAAATTTAGTCTCTCACTTTGGGGAGAGACAGAAGTCCAAAATCCAGTTACTGACAAGGTTGGTTCTTTCCGGAGGTTTTGAGCAAGGATTGGCTGAGTGCTTCTCTCCCAGCTTCTAGTGGTTGCTGGCAGTCATGGCGTTCTTTTGTGTGTAGACACATCAACAATTTTTGCCTCCATATTCACATCACCCACTTCTGTGTGTTTCCCTTTCTATCTCCTATAAGGACAGACTGGTTAGACTTCAAAGCCCCCTCCTAATCCAATATGATTTCATCTTGATCTCTACCCCAATCACATCTCCACTCAGCTTTATTTATTAAATTTTTTTTTAATTTATCTGTTTGGCTGCACCAGGTCTTTGTCATACATTGTGAACTCTTAGTTGCACCATGCAGGATCTAGTTCCATGACCAGTGATCGAACCTGGGCTCCCTGCATTGGGAGCTTGGAGTCTTAGGCACTGGACCATCAGAGAGATCCTTCCAGTGGGTTTTAAATAATTAAATTAATAAGAGAAGCACCCTCTTACTCTGTCCTCTAATTCTTGGTCTCTGACTCAAAAGAAGCATCTTAAGTTTCTCAGCTGTTCCTTCCTGCTCTTCTAGCTCCTTGACATCCAGACTTTGAAATGTGACCTCATGGAGAGGCACAGTCTTTGGCATCACAAAGACCCAGATGCTAACCCTGGTACTGCCTCTAGGTTCTGCCTGGAGTGTTCTACAGAGAAGAAAGGAAGTCTTGCCATTGGCAGATATGTCATATTCCGTGGGTTCAGAGGACAAGGCATAGCTGTCTTTTATGATTTCTATGGAGATACCATCAGTCCACACAGAGCCCATCCTGATGGTGTGTATCAGAGAGTTCCTGTTTTAGTTATTAATTGCTGTGTAACAAATTCCTCCAATAACTTAGTGGCTTAGGACAACATAAATGGAACTTCTGTAATGGTCTAGTGGCTAAAGCTCTGAGCTCCCAATGCAGTGGGCCCACGTTGATTCCTGATGGGGGACGTAGATCCCACATGCCACAATTGAGAGCTGATGCAGCCAAGCAAACAATAAATATATATTTTAAAGTAGACGTTTATTATCCCAAAGCTTCTATGGGGGTCAGGAGTTTGAGAGCAGCTTGGACTGGAGAATCTGAGGTTGAAGGTGGCCACAGGCTGTTAGGCTGCTCTTCCTGTGGGCGAGGCTGCTTGTGTCCTCATGACTGGTGGCTAGCTCCCCCGAGACCAAGTGATTTGAGAGAGAGCAAGGAGGAAGTTGTATTCTCTCATGACGTGGCCCTGGAAATCACATCCCATCGCCTCTGCCAAGAGTCCATATTCAAAGACAGGGTGGGTGGGGAGCAGTTAGGCTCCGTCTTTTGAAAGAAGACATGTCAAAGAATTCGCCAAAATATTTCAAAACCATGACAGTTCTCTTCCACACTCCATCTTTCTTCTCCTTTGACTTCAGCTACTTGGTCTTATTACCGTTCTGCTCCCCCAACCTTCTCTCCACGACTCCCAGGGTCTAGGGTCTCTGCCAGAGTGGGCTGTGTATGTGTGTGTGTGGTGGGGTGCTGGATTAGCTCACAAAAATCTTTCCCTGTTCTGTGTTCAAGAAATCTTCTCAATAAAAAGTGAATGAGAGAGAGAAAGGGGTTGGGGGAAAGAAAACACCCTACTTGACTTATGAAAGTGATGGGTGTGTGCTCAGAAGCTTCAGTCTAGTCTGACTCTGTGTGACCCCATGGACTGTAGCCTGCCAGGCTCCTCTGTCCATGGGGATTTTCCAGGCAAGAGTACTGGAGTGGGTTGTCATGCCCTCCTCCAGGGGATCTTCCCGACTCAGGGATTAAACCCCCATCTCCTACATTTCCTGCCTGGTAGGTGGATTCTTTACCTCTGAGCCACATCAGAAGCTCATGAAAGTGCATAATTTTAAACAGTTTCACTAATTCGTCAGAGATTTGGCTTTTTTCATCAGGAGGTTGGAGATGGTAATATTTATCACACAAGATTGTTTTATTAGGACTATTTTAGCCACAAGTCACAGAACTCTGATTCATGCTAGTTAGGAAAACACAAAGGAGCTAATTTGCTCATCAGTCAATAGCTCAGGGTTAGGGCTGGCATCAGGCAGGACTGGATCCTGATGTTCAAATGAGCATCAGCATCTCTCCATCTCTCGCCCCTGCTTTCCTCCCTGTAATGAAGGCTTCATGACAATAAGGCTGTCTCCACTTGATGGCTCTCAGCTGTTCCAGGCTGATATTCTACCCTCTTCAGTTCAGTCACTCAGTCGTGTCTGATGCTTTGTGACCGCATGGACTGCAGCACACCACGCTTCCCTGTCCATCAACAACTTCTGGAGCTTGCTCAAACTCATGTCCGTTGAGTTGGTGATGCCCCCCAACCATCTCATCCTTTCTCCTCTCCTCCTCCTCCTGCCTTCAATCTTTCCCAGCATCAAGGTCTTTTCCAATGAGTCAGCTCTTCACATCAGGTGGCCAAAGTATTGGAGTTTCAGCTTCAGCATGAGTCCTTCCAATGAACACCCAGGACCGATTTCCTTCAGGATGGACTGGTTAGATCTCCTTGCAGTCCAAGGGACTCTCAAGAGTCTTCTCCAACACCACAGTTCAAAAGCATCAATTCTTTGGCACTCAGCTTTATTTACAGTACAACTCTCACATCCATACAATGACTACCGGAGAAACCATAGCTTTGACAAGCTGGACATTTGTTGGCAAAATAATGTCTCTGCTTTTTAATATATGCTGTCTAGTTTTGTTATAGTTTTTCTTTCAAGGAGTAAGTGTCTTTTAATTTCATGGCTATAGTCACCATCTGCAGTGATTTTGGAGCCCCCCAAAATAAAGTCACTGTTTCCATTGTTTCCCCATCTATTTCCCATGAAGTGATGGGACCAGATGCCATGATCTTAGTTTTCTGAATGTTGAGTTTTAAGCCAACATTTTCACTCTTCTCTTTCACTTTCTTCAAGAGGCTTTTTAGTTCTTTGCTTTCTGCTGAAAGGGTGGTGTCATCTGCATATCTGAGGTTTTTGATATTTCTCCTGGCAATCTTGATTCCAGCTTGTGCTTCATCCATCCTAGCATTTCGATGCACCCTGCATATAAGTTAAATAAGCAGGGTGACAATATACAGCTTTTATGTGTTCCTTTCCCGATTTTGAACCAGTCCATTGTTCTATGTCTGGTTCTAACTGTTGCTTCTTGACCTGCTTACAGATTTCCCAGGAGACTGGTCAGGTGGTATGGTATTCTCATCTCTTTAAGAATTTTCTGGTTTTTTTGTGATCCACACAGTTAAAGGCTTTGGCGTAGTCAATGAAGCAGAAGTAGATGTTTTTCTGGAACTCTCTTGCTTTTTCTACCCTCTTAGCATCCCCATATGATAGAGAGCATCTCTTTCCCAGTGGTTTAAACTGAACACCCAGGGTTATGTACTTGTGCCAGGGCCAGTGACCCTGGGTCTGATTGGCCAGGCTGTGTTGTGTGCCCAACTTGCAAGTGGCTGGGGAAAAGGAAAGTGCGTTCTGTCTGAAAGACATGAACCAAGTGCTATCACCAGGAGAAAGGGGACCAGACTTGGAACAAGCAAACTGTCGTGGTCTGCTACACTGATGATGAATGTTGAAGGAGATAAAGTATGTAAACTGCCTGGCACTTTATGGGAAATGTTTTTTTTTTTCCTGAATTCTTCTCTGTTCCTCTCTCTGTATTTAACCATTTCATACGTCGATGGAATCCCCTTTAGCTTTGTTGCTTGCAGCTTCTCCTCCTCCACCCTGCTGCCTTGCTATGGCCTCTCTCTGCCACTCTCCTGGCCTATTGTTGGAGGACCATCTCGCTAACCTCGATCCATCTCTCTCAGATCACATCAACTAGAATCTGGATCTGAGAGATCCATCAGCTTCACAGTTTCCAGTGTCCCCTTGGCTGCAGAGGTCCATGCAGATGGTTTCTGTCAGAGAAAGGCGGCTGCAAGTGGGTGTAGGGTTAACTAGCTTGGATGGAGTGGAGATGCATGGTAGTCATGGCGCTGGGCTCCATGGTTCCCAAAGCAACCCTGGAAACCAGAGCATCTCTGAGCTGAGGGAGACCAGTTGGCTAGAGCATACTACAGATTCGCAGCCTCCCCACCCAAGTAGTTCCACCTTTCTTCTCCCATAGAAAAGAAGCCATTGCTTTCCATGCTTTGATCTAAAGTGGAAAGTGCCTGGCTGACCCAGCCCATCAGTTCTGCAAGGGTGTTCTCCGTTAAGCCAGATGAAGTTTGATTTACTGTAGGATCATTGATTTATTTATTTAAAATTTTATTTATTTTAAATAGTTTTTATAAACATTTTTATCAGGGAATATTTCAAACATTTACATAAGCAGAACAAGTGTGTTGAATGAATTCCATACACCAATCATTCAGCTGCAACATTTATCAAGTCATAGCCAGTGTTATTTCATCTCTATTCCTTCTGCTCCTCCCCTCCCTAATTATCTTGAAATAATTCCCAGAGAGTATGCCTTTTATCCTACATATTTCATTGTGTTATCTCTAAAAGATAAGAACTCTCAAAATCCATGACCATACTGACATCATTTCACCTAAAAATTTAACAGTATTTCTGGTAATATTATCAACTATTGTCAATGTGCAAATTTCACTAATTATTTCCTATTCATTTTGGCTTGTTTTAGTTTTTGTTTTTTGCTGTTCATTTCTGTGGCTTGAACTAAAGGCTAAACAGTGTGATTAGTTGATATGTCTCCTGAGTCTCTTTTAGAAGACACTTTTAGGAAGATCCCCTGGAGAAGGAAATGGCAACCTCCTCCAATATCCTTGCCTGGAAAATTCCATGGACAGAGGAGCCCAGTGGGCTCCAGTCCATGGGGTTGCAAAGAGTCAGACACAACATAGCAACTAAACAACAACAGTAATCCCTCTCTCTTTTTTCAATTTTTAAACCTTTATTTATTTTTTACTATACTGGGTCTTCACTGTTGCGTGGGCTTTTCTCTAGTTGTGGGCAGCAGGGACTACTCTCTAGTTGCAGTGTGGCAGCAATTGCAGAAGCTTCTCTGGTTGTGCAGCACTGGCTCAGTGGTTGTGGCATACAAGTTTAGCTGCCCCACAGCACGTGGCATCTTCCTGGACCAGGGATCAAACTCGTGTCTCCTGCACTGGTGGATTCTTAACCACCGGACCACCAAAGAAGTCCCTCTACATCTCTTGTGTGTGGGGGTCCCTCATGGTTCATTTGTTGACAGAAACCAGGTTGTTCCCAGCAATCCCACTGCTGGGCATACACACTGAGGAAACCAGAATAGAAAGAGACACATGTACCCCAATGTTCATCGCAGCACTGTTTATAATAGCCAGGACATGGAAACAACCTAGATGTCCATCAGCAGATGAATGGATAAGAAAGCTGTGGTACATATACACAATGGAGTATTACTCAGCCATTAAAAAGAATACATTTGAATCAGTTCTAATAAGATGGATGAAACTGGAACTGATTATACAGAGTGAAGTAAGCCAGAAAGAAAAACACCAATACAGTATACTAACACATATATATGGAATTTAGAAAGATGGTAATGAGGACTCTGTATGCAAGACAGCAAAAGAGACACAGATGTGTCAGCAACCTAGATGTCCATCAGCAGATGAATGGATAAGAAAGCTGTGGTACATATACACAATGGAGTATTACTCAGCCATTAAAAAGAATACATTTGAATCAGTTCTAATAAGATGGATGAAACTGGAACCGATTATACAGAGTGAAGTAAGCCAGAAAGAAAAACACCAATACAGTATACTAACACATATATATGGAATTTAGAAAGATGGTAATGAGGACTCTGTATGCAAGACAGCAAAAGAGACACAGATGTGCAGAGCGGACTTTTGGACTCTGAGGGAGAGGGAGAAGGAGAGGGAGAGGGAGAGGGAGAGGGTGGGATGATTTGGGAGAATAGCATTGAAATATGTATGCTATCATGTAAGAAATGAATCGCCAGTCTATGTTCAATGCAGGATGCAGGATGCTTGGGGCTGGTGTATGGGGATGATCCGGAGGGATGATGTAGGGTGGGAGGTGGGAGGGGGGTTCATGTTTGGGAGTTCATGTACACCCGTGGCAGATTCATGTCAATGTATGCCAAAACCAATAGAGTACTGTAAGGTAAAATAAAATGGAAGCTCTAAAAAAAAAAACCAAAAAAACAAAAAAAAACAAAGCTTTTTTAAAAGAGCACTTTGGCTATGGTTTGGAGAATTGATTGGTCAGAAGTAGTAGTAGTCAAGATTGGAAGAAGAAATCAAAGATAAATGGCCAAGATAGCAGTGCGAAGCGTATAAGAACAATGAAAAATCAAGTTTTAGTTTATGTCTCACATTGTTTTGTGAAGTGGTAAAATCAAGAGTTCTGTTTAGACATATATGATTTGAATTGTTTAACTAGACATCTAAAGTGCAGTCGTCAAATAGTTGAAGTCAAATATCTGAAGATCTGTCAGTTTTAACAATCATACAGGTATTGTTACGGTTTCTTTTCAAGTTTTGAGGAAATTTTGGATTAAGTGGGGCTCAGTAACTTGTTAGTATGTGTTGATGCTAGAACTAGTTCCTAGAGAATTAACTTTCAACTACTGCAGTGCTCTTGACTGGCCTCCTCCTGTGCTTAACCCAGAGTTGGATAATATATTCTTAAAAAATAAAAAACCTCTAGATAAGGCAAGGAACAACTGTCTGTCAGAGTGGAACATTTCTCATAGAATCTATCCATACACTACTTAAGCAAACGGATTTCCCACTACTGTCCACACAAATTTTCCACTTTGGGCCATCATATCTTCTAGTGACTGTGGTGATTCTTCTCACATCCACTTAAACTCTATCTTTTCCTTTATTTAAAATCCTATTTCTGTTCTTCTCAGTACCTTTCAATTTCACTCATTCTTTAGGGTCTTAATCATGATGATTCATAAAACACTTTACTTCCCCTGGACTACACTGATGTCTCACCTAATTTTATTTCTTTGCCATAAAATTTGGCACTCCTATATCATCTATAGCTAATTAATTATCCTTGAGTTCTCAGGTTGTTTTTCAGCCAGACCTACCATCTTTGTGTACTCTCAAGCCCTAATTATGAAAATATATTAATAAGAAAAATGTGAGCTTTGTACTTAGAATTCAGCTTGCAGCTCCATGCTTTATCAATTTTGGACCTTGACCTAATTGTTTACTGTCTCTAAGCCTTCTGTATCCTTATAAAATAGTCATTATTGGTCCTACCTCAAAAGGCTGCTGTAGGCATAATATGAAATATGATATGCAAAAACTAATGATTTGCACATTGTAAATTCTCAATAAATATTCAACTCCCTATTCCTTCTCCTTAGAACCTTAGCATCTATCTAAATATTAGGATCACAATAGAAGCTGCCACTAGCTATATGGACAAAAGAAAAAAAAATGCAATTTGTTATGAATTGCTATATGGAAGATTTTTGTTTGTTTGTTTTCCTGTTTGCAATACCCCACTGTGACTCACTTGATTTTCTGAAATGTCCTTCTTAATCAAAGTGCAGCATGGCCTGCAATTTTGTAAACTGAAGTGGATTAAAATTAGTTTTGTCAGATTATTTCATGACACCCTCCACCCCCTCCTGGAAATAATTGGAGACACCCTGGGATATCACAGAACTGGACTCAGAAATCACCACTCTCTATGTTGTCTCACTTGTGTTTTTATGAGAACTAAATTGACAGCAGCAGTTCATTAGGGGAGCATGATTGAATGTGCATGGTTTGCTGATAAACTTGTAAGCACTTGGGGAACCATGAAAAATGTCTTCCATTTTCTCAAAGAGGTTGGAACAGAAAATGTCAAAGTGTGAGAGTGGCTGTGCATGTGTTTAATAAAAAAGTAATTAGAAATAAGATGCTGAGATATCTAACTATAGTAAGAAATTCATCAATATTAAGACAAGTTTTTAAAGATATACTTAGTACTTTTTACTGCTCCCAATCATATGCTATCTAAAAGTAAGAATGTCATACCTACACTAGGTGTTTATTGCCTATGTATGTTAGTCATTCAGTCGTGTCCAACTCTGTGACTATGGACTGTTGCCCTCCAGGCTCTTCTGTCCATGGAATTTTCCAGGCAAGAACACTGGAGTGGATTGCCATTCCCTTCTCCAGGGGATCTTCATAACCCAGGGATTAAACTTGGATCTCCTACACTGCAAGTGGATTCTTGACCTTCTGAGCCACCAGGGTTGTATGCAATTCCAAAGAAGGAAGACATGAAAAATAAACGAGAGGAAGACGGATGAAAGGAGCTATATGCGTCCTCAACACCAGAAGTGTTTACTGAGCTCCCAGAAACTGAGGAAAAAGCTCCTCTCCAGTTTTAGACTGCTGGGGGTTGGGCAAAGAAAGAGGCAATTAGACTTGAGTTGGATTGCTGCCCATCACGGATTTTGAGTAAGAGCTATCTCCCTAAAGCCCAGTGGCATATAGGAAGGGTGTAATCCCACAGTGTTTATTAATAATACATGTCTACTAGAATTTGTGCTTATTACCACTGCTTTTCTCTGGACTTGCATTTTGAAATGGATCATCCTGTTTCTCAGCACAGCCAGTTTAGGAAGGCAGTCAGTAGAATTTCAACACATTTTTAGAACACTTAAAGGTTCTTCTATGGCTGTGGTCATGCTTATTAGCAAATGATCTGCACACTAATTCCTCAGCCCAGAGGGCTCACAAGAAGCACAGACCTCATTAGGAAGTCCTTTGACACTCCCTTCCTCTCTTCTTTTCATCTGTTCACTTCGTCCTGAGAAAAGCCAGTACCCCCACAGATCTGCCTCCTTTGGCCAGCAGCCTAAACTCATGGAAGCCAGCCACACAGGAAATGTGGATTCAGGGGAAGAAGCCTCCTTTCAAGCTCCCAGGGATACTTTCAGTACTAATTACAGCAAATGTCTGAGGCAGGCAACAAGTCTTGAAACCACTGATGGTGGGTCAAAGACTGAAGCTATAAGGCCTCCCTCTAGAGTTTCCTGAAATATTTTTTATCTTAATTTTTCTTTTATCCCATCTTCTCCATGAAGACTTTCATGCAAGTCAGAACAAAAGGATAAAATTTGATTTGAAAAACACTGTTACTGCAACAAATATACATACTATAACAGCTTATCTAATAACATTACTAATACTAGTATTTATGAATTGCTGAAACATGGGAAAGCATTCTATCTGTATTCTCTAATTTTATTTTCATGGCAATCCATATGTGTTATTGGTGCTATTATAAGGAAATTGTGACTCATGATAATAATTTGCTCAGAGCCAGGAAGCATGAGAGTCAGTTTCTAAATCCCACTCTGTATTATATCATAGTCTGTGCCCTTCGCACCGTACTGGGCAGCTAATAGATAGTTAAATAGATAGATAGACAGACATATGTATGTTTATAAATACAAGGAGAGCCATTAAGCTTGGCTTTAAAAGATCCCTGCCGTTCAGGGGAAGATCTTATTTGCTAAAAGCTTTTCCAGAAATCAGAATACATGACATTTTGGGGCTATTTTCACCCTGATTATTCCTACTGTGGATCAGCTTTCCTCTTGTCCCTAAGGATAAATCTTATTGATAATGTTGACACCAGCAGTAAGCTCTGAATTGATTCCCATCTGATATACATCCTTGATAGTGATTTGTTCTTTCCTTAGTGTTCACTGGCTTTGGTCTGCTTTCTTTTTAGTTAGTGAAATGTAATTAAACTTGGAGGCATTGCTTAAATTCCATTCCCCAGTGTCCCAAACTTTCTCTTCCAAATCAATCTTATCACAGAAAATGTCGAAGTTAAAATAGATCTTGGAAGGGACTTAAAAACAAAACAAAACAAAACAAAACAAAAACATAGAACAAGAAGATTGAGTTCCAAGGTTTGGGGTGGTTTTTTGCAAGGTCAAAGAGCTGACAATGTATGAGAGGTTGCAGTGTGGATAGGATAGAGTAGATTGAATTAAAAAAAATGAATGTATGGTTCTAAGCAAGGAGCCTAGAAGGTCAGGGCTGGAAGCTCAGAGTGGATAGATTGCTCTCACCCCTGTGGCCCCTTTAAACTTTCCTAGGTGAATCTCCTACTATTAGAAACATCAAAGTGCCTCCCATTTTCATGTGCTGCTCTCCAGTGAACATTTATTGGCTATTTTTGGTCATTGTTGCCTCTGGCTTCCCACTTCCTTCTCCCAAACCAAATGTCATGCTGTTGGTGGTCTTCCTCACTCACCTGAATTTTAGTGTTTGTGGTCATACTTTGTCACCTACTTTTGTTGTAAAATATTGGAGTTTTGGAGTTTACTTTGGCCACATGATGTGAAGAGCTGACTCATTTGAAAAGACCCTGATGCTGGGGAAGATTGAGGGCAGGAGGAGAAGGGGACAACAGAGGATGAGATGGTTGGATGGCATCACTGACTCAATGGACATGAGTTTGTGAAGGCTCTGGGAGTTGGTGATGGAACAGGAGGCCTGGCATGCTGCAGTTCATGGGGTCGCAAAGAATCAGACATGACTGAATGGCTGAACTGAACTGACCTTTGTTTTAAATCTTATCTATCAATGTTGGTTTTGTAACCTCATTCTGTTTCTATTAATACATGATATTTGGAGAGTCTGAACCTATTGCATTTTTCTTCCACCCCAGGATCCCCATGTGGCCTTTATGGGACTCTGCATTTTTTTGCTAATATGGACAATTTGCCTTCCTTCCTATCCTATAAGCTGAGTTCCTTTGAAACACATAAGATCAGATCATTCTACTCACTGCCTCTTCATTAGATTTATGGTCACTTCTCATTGATTAAAGACTTTAGCCATAAATTTATAATATACTATTCACCATTGTTACATATTATTCTTAGAAAATTCAACATCCAAATAAACTATATGTTCAACACCCTGATCTTATTAGTCCCTGAATTCATTCATATATTAGCCTACTATTGCCCCCTGAATTCATTCATATATTAGCCTACTATTGCCCACCTCAGGAACACATGCTAATGGTCATAGCTGAGACATCACTAATAACTGCATCATTTGAAAATCTTGATTTCAAGTACAGCACTGTCTTCTAATCATCTTTCTATCTCTCTGTTCCATTACTCTGCATCCAAAAGTTCTTTGATCTTTTTGAGACTTCCAGACCATTCACTATAATATTTTTCACTGAATATACCTTCATGTTTCTATTATTGTCCTTAATTAGTTATGAGAACATAGCTTATTAGTTCACTCCCTTGGATATGCCATTCCTGGAACATAGTAAAATATTATGAAACTTAGATCATATATTATCTACCATTTTAGTGGTAATTCCATATTCAAAGGCCTAAAGTAGAAGAAGGAGACATTTTTAGGAGAATAGGGTTGCTATTTTAAAGGTCAAACCATGTGGAAGAAGAGTTAGGCTGAAAAAGCACATAAGTGTCAGGTAACAAGAGTTTTTTCATGCCAAAGAAGTTGTTTTTTTTGTTTTCTTGTTTTTCTTAGGCAATAAGGAACCATGGAAAGTTGATGAGGTGTTTGTGGTATTCTGAATTGTCTTAGATTGCTAGAGCTGCTGTAACTAAGTGCAACAAACTGAGTGACTTAAACAAAAGACTTTTTTTTTGTCTCACTGTTCTAGAGACTAGAGGGCTAACATCAAGGTGTTGGTAGCACCATGTTGCCTCTGTGCATACAAGGAAGGATATGTTCAAAGATTCTTTCCTAGTGTCAAGTAGTTCCTTAACTTATGATAGCATAACTCCAATTTTCACATAATACTTTCCTAGTGTATATGTTTCTGTCTTCAAATTTCCCCTTTTATAAAGGACACCAATCATATTGGACTAGGGGCTCATCCTACCCCTGTATGAAGTCACCTTAACTAATTATATTTGCAATGATCCTATTTTTAAATAAAGTCATGTTATGAGGTACTAGGGTAGGGATTTCAACATATGAATTTTGTGGGACAAAACTCAACCTATAACATGAATATTTGTGAAAAGCATTTTTGATATCATATAGGAATTCAAATGCTACCTCACTAAAAAGGACCTTATTTTCTCCTACCACTAGGAAATAAGTTTGCTGTGGGATAAATGAGAAAAACCCAAGAGGGTTTCCTCTGTAGATTTCCTCTTTCTGCAAATGGCCTGGTTAAGAGACAGAGCAAGGATTTCAACATAATGTGCATTTGGCATTCACTGCTAATGCAGGAGAGGAAGATCCAGAGTGATACACAGAAATGGAGGCTGTGCCTCTTTATTTCTATGGGTGATGCTCAAAAAAGCCTCCATTTTCATGTCTGGTAGCATTTGCCAAAGTTAGGCCAAGAGAAGTCAAAGTAATTTAGATTCAATCTTCTCTCAGAAATGAAATGAACAGAAGTTTTATTAAAAGGAAATGAAGAGGAAATTGAACTTTCATATTTCATTGTGCAATTGCGATGACAAAAAACAATATTCGTGAATAGAAGTTTGAAAGATTGTTATTTATATGTCTTTCCCCTCCCCTCCTTATGTTCACCTACACTCTACTTGCTCTTGTCCAAATAGGGGGCAAGGTATTTTTTTTTCCGTTAAGAGTTGAGTCAGGGTAGCGGCATGACAAGCCCTCAGATAATACATTCTGTATTACTTTTAAATTTTTATAGTTTCCATGTAGAACAAATTTACTTAAAATATTTAATAGTGGAAGTTGGAATAATATCATAATTTTTATATCATTATTAACTAAAACATAGATAAAATATGTATTTCTGGCCTTTCCTGTCTTTGGGAGGGGAAGAATATAGTAGAAGAAGTCTCTAGTAAGTAAAATCATAAGGGAATAAGCAGTTACTTGAGCAAACATTTCCTATTGATAAATCAGAACATATATTTTAAGATTATGCTTCTACTTACTTGTATCATTCTGTTGCATGGGGAAAAAAAAATGCCTGAAATAAGACTTGCTATGACTCCATTGGAGCCAATCTAGGCAGTGAAGTGCTGACTTTAGTGGTCAGGAGGTGCCCTCAAGGTGAGGAATCTTCACTACAATCTTGAGAATTCCTTAACATAGGGCTTTATGAATCTACAGTGGGTCCACGGAGAATAGCTGATGGTGCAATTAGAAATGGGCACTGGAAACTACTTGTTCGTGATACCTAAAAGTCAGTAATGAAATTAAAAGACACTTACTCTTTGGAAGAAAAGTTATGACCAACCTAGATAGCATATTCAAAAGCAGAGACATTACTTTGCCGACTAAGGTTCATCCAGTCAAGGCTATGGTCTTTCCAGTAGTCATGTATGGATGTGGGAGTTGGACTGTGAAGAAGGCTGAGTGCCGAAGAATTGATGCTTTTAAACTGTGGTGTTGGAGAAGACTCTTGAGAGATCTTTGGACTGCAAGGAGATCCAACCAGTCCATTCTGAAGGAGATCAGCCCTGGGATTTCTTTGGAAGGAATGATGCTAAAGCTGAAACTCCAGTACTTTGGCCACCTCATGCCAAGAGTTGACTCACTGGAAAAGACTCTGATGCTGGGAGGGATTAGAGGCAGGAGGAGAAGGGGATGACAGAGGATGAGATGGCTGGATGGCATCACTGACTCAATGGACGTGAGTCTGAGTGAACTCTGGGAGTTGGTGATGGACAGGGAGGCCTGGCGTGCTGCTATTTATGGAGTTGCAAAGAGTCGGACACGACTGAGCGACTGAACTGAACTGAAAAGTCAGTCCCCATTGCAGCAAAGGTGAGATATTGGAGATTTGTGCATAGTGTGTTGCTGTCCTGGCTCCCAAATGGCCCACATCAGTTTTAATCACAAGGAAGGTCCAGAATTATTCATACTCAACTACTAAACTTCAAGAAACTCAGAAACCTTGGGACTACTAGTGAGCAGCAGCAGCATAAGTCCAAGTTGCCTTACTGTATATCAGAATCCACCTCACACTGCCCTCTTTATGGGCTACAACCTGAGCTTTATGAACAATGGTGTTGCTGAGGGATGAATTTTTTCTTAGTGACTGGCAATGCTGGGAGGCATGAACGGAAATTTAGTAAAGGAAGATCACCATGTGAGCAGGGTCAGAGGTTGAGGGAAAAATAAAAATGAAGAAAAACTTATAGTCTGAAACAATTATGATTTTGGAAGTTTATTTAGGACTCAGACCATTGTCTTGACTTTTTAAATCATAAGCTTATTATTTCAACAGTCAGTCCTTTTAATTACAATATTCAAATCCATAGGTTATGTTTTTATAATAAGAAATTAGGATAGCAAGTTGGGGCAATCAAAGAACTAATACTTAGAGAACTCTGACAGGTGACATTAGTGGTTTCTAACTAAGTAAAGGGTTATTTCTGGTGAAGGTCCTGCCTCAGGAGTGGCTAGGGAAGGAGGTAAGAAGGAGATAGAAAAGAGGAATGGCTATGCATTAAAGCAGAAGGGATTAGGGGTCTTAAGTAGAAGAGTTTCTGCCTTGCAATGATAAATACTGAAATTGGTTAGCATTGGAAAGGGGTAGAGGAATATAATTTCACAGAGAGTGGAGGTCCTGAAATTTAGAGCTGGGTGTTTCCTTCCATGCCACTAGACCATCTCCTTAATTTTGTTATTGAAACACAAACACTAGAATACTTTTCATAGAATGTTAGTAGGCTTTCCTCAAAGATAGTATTCAGTGGATAATTAAGTTTAGGAAATGCCTCTTAAACACGGTTAAGGAGATAGGTGTGACACTGGGTTTCTTTCAGTATTTAATGTGATAATGCATGCGGTTAAACTCCAAGAGAAAGGATCTATTAAAGACCATTTCTTCAAGATTTGACCGTGGTACATTATTTTTGTCAAAATAATCCCTGTGACAAGACAAGTGTGTGGAAATACTGAAAAACAAACAAATAAACAGAAAAACCCCAGCCAAAGAGTCATTTCTTCCTGAGGATTTACACACTAATGCTTTGGTTAGAAAGAAGAGAGGTCCCCATAGCTTACTGTGGTCATATAGTGGTTAGTATTCTGCATTGTGGCCGGAAGATGGTGAAGGACAGGGAGGCGTGGTGTCTTGTAGTCCATGATGTCGCAAAGAATTGGATGTGACTGAGCAACTGAACAACAGCAAAGAAAGAAGATGCACCCATAATCTTTTCTCCTCCTGGACTTTGTCAGTGTCAGCAGTTCAAATATCAGGCCAAGAAATAGTTTTCTTAGAGGCAATCTTACTTTTATTACATATCAGCTATCTGTTTTCTTGGTTTGCAGGCTCACAGTAGGAATTTAAATCTCACTATAAATGAAATGTTCAACCACGCTTTTCAGGATTCTGTCTTGAGATCCATCTAGTCTGCGCATGTGCTTGGGAGGAGGTGTGAGTGTTCTCACTTGCACCTGCATCATTCAGTTGCTGGCATATTTCATTTATATAAGAATGGTCTGATATTTAAGCAAAACTAAATTGAGGGTAAGAATCCAAATGTGCCTCAGAAACTCCTCTGCTGTATCACTTACCCTGGAAATTTTTATTCCTTCTGAAGCCATGGTGGAGTAGAAACCCAGAGGAAAAAAAAGAAAGAAAAAAAGAAAAAAAATGGTGTGTTCTCCATGGATGGAACCTCTGGCTTTCACACATTTATATTATGTTTGAAAACAACCATGATTACAACATGTAAATAAATAAATGAACACTTGGCTTTGTATGTGTAGGATAATAGCTTTCTCAGGAAAAAAAAGAAAAAAGTGCTGCACTATTTAGTATCACAGTTCCTCACTGACACATGCTGATCACTCATGGCCCTGACAGAAGACATTGAATGGACAAAAGGAATTGACACTGTCAAGTTAGAATATATAGACTCAGAATGAGCATCATATAGCTACCAGATGGTGGTTTATTTTCTTTGATTGCTTTGAAAAGTAGAAAACTGCAATAAAAACCGCTGCTCTGACTTGCTCACTTATTGAATTCTTTTTTTTTTTTTTTTGAGACATGAAAAGCATTAAAGGTTTTAGCTAAAATTAAGATTCAATAAAGGTCAGTTCACTAGGCTATGAAAGAGAAATCAGAGCATAAGAATAATTGAGTGGATCCCACCAAGCTGACCTATAGGAGTTAGCAATGATTTCCAAGGCAGAGTGAGAGGAAACGAGTGACTTTCATGAACAAAATAGTGACACCTTTATAAAAAAGAGGAACAAGGGAAAATGAACATACTCTGTTAACATAATTAAATATCTTTCCTGCTGGGATCATTGCTAGAGTAATTGTCCACAGTACTTGCATTTTTATTAAAGAAGCCTAGCTTTTTTCGTGGTAAGTTAGATTATATTATTGATATAAGGGACTTTCAAATATACTTCAGTAACACTTTTTACAGGAATGATTTTTTAATCCATTTAGAGAGTTGAAATAGACCATATAAATTTTTGTATTTATTGAAAAGTTGAAAATCTGACTGGAATGTGAATGATAATATATCTTACTAGAATCTGGTTGGATCTGTTAACAAAAATCACTACATCACTTTACATATCATTGAAGTAATGGGCTGAAGAATGTAGATTTGTATTCTTTGCCTTGGTTTTGAATGCAAGGATGTGCCACAAATGATTTGTAATATAAGTACACAAGAGACACATTTGTGGTATGATACAAATTGAGTTTAAGTCTTTTGGATATTTCCTTGTGAAAGTCATTTTGACAAACTATATACAGTATATTGTGATATAGAGAAGAGTTAACACACTAGTTGTATTTTATAATGACATACATATTTTTAACAAATTAGAATATCCTTAGGAATATTGAAAATTATGATAATATTACTAAACCTACATTTTCTCATTCTAATCCTTATCATGTTCTATGAAGGGAACATTATTATATCCTTTTGCAAATTAAAAAAATGAAGCATTATTTAAATTTTCTTTGCAGATTCATAAGAATCTACTAAGCCTTTAAATCTTCATTATGGATGAAATTTTTCACTGCACGGATGAGTAAAGAAAAAATACTACATATAACAAAGCTTCCTGTTTAGATGAAAATGGATGCTCTAATACATGTGACATTTTGTGATGATATGGGTTAGCTCCTGCACGCAGCAGTGTAGTACCTGTTTAATGTTTTCTTGTAATGTTCACACATTCACTTTTGTTGTTCAGTCACTCAGTTGTGAATAACTCTTTGTGATCCCATGAACTGCAGCATACCAGACTTCCCCGTCCTTCACCACCTCCGGGAGCTTGTTCAAAGTCATGTCCATTGAGTCAGTGATGCCATCCAACCATTTCATCCTCTGTCGTTGCTTTACCTCCTGCCTTCAATCTTTCCCAGCATCAGGGTCTTTTCCAATGAGTTAGCTCTTTGCATCAGGTGGCCAAAGTATTGGAGCTTCAGCTTCAGCATTAGTCCTTCTAATGAACATTCAGGGGTGATTTCCTTTAGGACGGACCAGCTCGTTCTCCTTGCAAACCAAGGGACTCTCAAGAGTCTTCTCCAGAACCACAGTTCAAAAGCATCAATTCTTTGGCACTCAGNGGTGGCCAAAGTATTGGAGCTTCAGCTTCAGCATTAGTCCTTCTAATGAACATTCAGGGGTGATTTCCTTTAGGACGGACCAGCTCGTTCTCCTTGCAAACCAAGGGACTCTCAAGAGTCTTCTCCAGAACCACAGTTCAAAAGCATCAATTCTTTGGCACTCAGCCTTCTTTGTGGTCCAACTTTCACATCCATACATGACTACTGGAAAAAACCATAGCTTTAGTTATATAAACTTTGTTGGCAATATTGACTTTAACATTGGGCTAAATTTCAGTTTATTTTGCCACATGAAGCAGATGCCCGCACTGCAGAATTAGGTGTGTATTGCCCTGGTCAGCAGAGGGCCTAGTGCCATCATTTAGCTCCTGACAAGTCTATCTGTGATTGGTCATAAGGAATCAGAGAAAGGCAAGTTATTGCTGTACCAGAGCCTTTTACACTTTAGTTTTACTCAGTATTCCTAGTATTTATGAGGAGGTAGGCCCTTCTGCATTCCAGAGCCAAATTTAGGACCAGCTTTACCAGAAAGGTTCATGTCCTAGAGCGTCATCTACCTCTTGCTTTGTAGCATCCCAGGATCCCATCATCCTATATGTGGAGCCCCCTCTCCACTTGCTTCCATGGACATTCCCCTAATCCCAGTGGAAGATAAATTCCATGACTTAGGGCTTCCTTTGCCTGCTTATTTGTTTTTCACACCTAAACCCAGAATACTTAGAAGGTTGCTTAACAGAGTAGGGATTCAGTGAATTCAACCAAATAAAGAAATCATTTCCTCAGTAGATAACAGCTCTAGCCATACTCAAATTCCCTCCACGTGGCACACCTCAGAATGTGCTGGAGCCTTCTGTCCTGTTCCATCATCCCTCTCACCTGGATTTTAACTGCTTTCTATACAACAGACAGAAGTAGAGTGGTTTTACCTTTCCTACATCTAATTTTTAAAATTATAGTACTCCCACCAAGGTATAGAGTTTAATGTCTTCTCAATTCTTACACCATAATCCTCTGCTTTCTAATATGTACCAATAAGAAAAACCTGACCAAATTAAATTTCTTCTTTTAAAAGCACTGTTGCAATTTTAACTTGAAATAGCAAATACAAAAGACAAATACACTCCTGTAACTTTCATGTTTATTTTTTCTCCTCATAAAAGCAATATATGTATCATAGATATTATAGAGAGTAGAAGGATGCATGCCACATAATTATATCTCCCAGGAATTTTTGTATGACTGTGTTTATATCTGCTTCTGCTTTGCCAAAAGACACACAGAGACACCACCGCCCCCCCTTACAAACACACACATAGGCTGTATATGTCTTTTTGTAAATTGCTTTTCTTAATCCCTCAAAATATTTTATTGCACAAATTTTATTCTGGGAGTTCCACATCATGTTATAATAAGAGGATGTGATGTGAACTTGCCTATTCCAAACACAGCAAAATTAGATCAACGCCAGCCAGTGTGATAAATCTACAAGCAGACAGGTAGAGGAGGGAACAATGAAGTTGAGAGAGAAGTAAGGTCCAGATTAAAGCCATGGAAAATAGAGTCTGGAAATTCAGTGTTGTCTACAGGGATAGGAGAATATATTTGGGCACTCAGGAGTTAGAACAATGGAGGGAAGATCCCTACAGAATACCCTTGTGAAAAGGTGCAGCCTCTGTGAACAGAGGACTATAAAATGCCACCTATTGGTCCAGATAAGTGATAAGAAAACTGTTTCCGTCCATGTCTCTTTGACAATAAATGTTAGAAAAAAATTTCCCTATGAAGATTTGAAAGTCCTAAGCTTGCACCATATACTGATGTGAGGCCTAAGATTTCCAAAGTCATGAGGTATTAATACTCCGTGAGTACATATTTATGAATGGAATAATGCCAGAGCTAACCAAACACAAATGAATACACACTTGTATTCTTAGGAGACTCATCTCTAACACAGGACACCAGTGGCTTTTGCAGAAAACACCACACTATCTTTAAGGAAGCTTAGAGTCCCTAATTACAGACCCAAAGAAGAAACAACGTTCCTTGAAAGAGAGCCAGCATACACAACCAACATGAACGCGAGCCTAAGGGTTATATTCGGCACATTTGACTCAGTGCATCAATTGTTTTTTTCTTTCTTTCAATAGACCTGTCTTCTATACTGTAAATATTCTCAATGATAGTCATGAAATATCATGATACTAACTAAGAAAGAAATGCAGACAATGAAAATGTCTTTTATTGAACTTTCTATGTGAAATCAGTACCATAAAGTAAATTTAATAATGCATCCCATCACTTCATGGGAAATATATGGGGAAACAGTGGAAACAGTGTCAGACTTTATTTTTGGGGGCTCCAAAATCACTGCAGATGGTGACTGCAGCCATGAAATTAAAAGACGCTTACTCCTTGGAAGGAAAGTTATGACCAACCTAGATAGCATATTCAAAAGCAGAGGCATTACTTTGCCAACAAAGGTCCGTCTAGTCAAGGCTATGGTTTTTCCAGTAGTCATATATGGATGTGAGAGTTGGACTGTGAAGAAAGCTGAGCGCCAAAGAATTGATGCTTTTGAACTGTGGTGTAGGACAAGACTCTTGAGAGTCCCTTGGACTGCAAGGAGATCTAACCAGTCCATTCTAAAGGAGATCAGTCCTGGGTGTTCTTTGGAAGGAATGATGCTAAAGCTGAAACTCCAGTACTTTGGCCACCTCATGCAAAGAGTTGACTTATTGGAAAAGACTCTGATGCTGGGAGGGACTGGGGACAGGAGGAGAAGGGGACGCAGAGGATGAGATGGCTAGATGGCATCAGTGGACGTGAATTTGAGTGAACTTCGGGAGTTGGTGATGGACAGGGAGGCCTGGCGTGCTGCAATTCATGGGGTCCCAAAGAATCGGACATGACTGAGTGACTGAACTGAACTGAACTGAACTGAAATGAAACTTAAAAGTAATGGATGATCCGGAGGGATGATGTGGGGTAGGAGGTGGGAGGGGGGTTCATGTTTGGGAGTTTGTGTACACCCGTGGCAGATTCATGTCAATGTATGCCAAAACCAACAGAGTACTGTAAAGTAAAATAAAGTAAAATGGAAGCTCTAAAAAAAAAAAAAATAATGGATGTATAATATTTAAGTCCATTAATGCCTATTGTGAATAAGAGGGGAAAAGAACTCACAGAAGTACTTTCCAGAGAAAGCTCTACAGGTTTCCCAGAGAGAGCTCTGCATAGAAAGTAGAACTGAATTAATTCAAGTTATATTTCTGAACATGTACAATAACTATATTATTCTCATTTAATTTTGAACATAGTTTACACTTAGGCATATAAAGTACCAAAATTCTAGAGAAACATTTATACTGAAGGAGACAAAAAAGTTATTCTAAACCTATGAACTCACTTTCTAAACAAATGAATATAATTGAGGTCATGTAATGGAGGTCCATCATATAAATCAGAGTTCTCCAAATTAGCTTCCATGTGGAATATAATGTTCATTAAGAGAACTGTAATAAAAAAATAAGACTAAAAATTAATCTACACACAAGCATAGATATGAGTATGCATAAAAATTAAAACCCAAATTTAACTGTAACAGTTATTTAGAAGTTATACCACCCTGCAATTTTTTTTCATGAAAGAATAGAACAAACTGAAAGAGAAAATGGTAATTACAGTGATAAAATAATAATATTGTTATTATTACTATAGCTCTTAATTGTAGTTAATATATTGTTATTTCTTATTCTTTTTAAATAACAAGTAACTAAAATATTACAACAATTAATTAGAAATCATAAGGAGATATTATGGGTTAAATGCTTAAAGGATCCTGAGTTTTTGAAAGGAGAGTTATTAACTAATTATATGCTTTATGTCAAGCATACAGGTTGATATCAAGAATATCTATAAATACATGAAAAAGCAATAAATGAAGTGATGAGAACTGAAGGTCATTGAAATAATCTAAAAAATTGTAGTAAACAGAAAAAAACAGTAAAATAAAGGTTTTAATAAAAAAGACAAGAGAACGGCAAAGTTCAAATAAATTAGTGATTTATCAAAAGAAAACTCAGTGAAGCAGATACCAAATATTTATAGCTATTTTAATTATAGTATTTGATATTTATAGAATATTGACAGCAATATATATACAATTTGTCATAAAAGGAATAATTTGCAAAAAATATCACTTATAGTCAACATATATGGTCTTTTATTTTTTTTTTTACTTTATTTTACTTTAGAGTACTGTATTGGATTTCGCATACATTGACATGAATCCGCCACAGGTGCACATGAACTCCCAAACATGAACCCCCCTCCCACCTCCCACCCCACATCATCCTTCCAGATCATCCCCATGTACCAGCCCCAAGCATCCTGCATCCTGCATCGAACATAGACTNGTTGACTCATTGGAAAAGACCCTGATGCTGGGAGGGACTGGGGGCAGGAAGAGAAGGGGATGACAGAGGGTGAGATGGCTGGATGGCATCACCGGCTCAATGGACATGAGTTTGGGTGGACTCCAGGAGTTGGTGTTGGACAGGGAGGCCTGGCGTGCTGCAGCTCATGAGGTTGCAAAGGGTCGGACACGACTGAGCGACTGAACAGAACTGAATAATTATGTTTAGATAGCATTTTTAATACTGAATATAAATGTTATGAGACCCAACATCCATTCTCCTATTACTACAGTCCCCTCGTCTTTCTTTGTGAGTCTCATCTACTTGATTCAATTTTTAAAAACAAATTTGGCTCCTCTAGGAATGAGTTTACAATTCTTATCACCTCTGTCACCAGCCACCCAATTCTACTCCTGGGCAACAGGTGGTAGTTTAATTGCTCAGTTGTGTCTGACTCTTCGTGACCCCTTGGACTGTAACCTTCCAGGCTCCTCTGACCACGTGGTTTTCCAGGCAAGAATACTGGAGTGGGTTGCCATTTCCTTCTCCAGTGCATCTTCCCGACCCAGGGACTGAACCTGCATATCTTGTGTCTCCTGCATTGCAGGCAGATTCTTTACTCACTGGGCTATCAGGGACCAATTTTACTTGGGAATATAAATTTTAAAATCCTACCAAAATCTTAGCAAATCAAATTCAGCAGGGAAAAAGAACAAGGTATTATAACTAAATAGAGCTTGAATTATGACTAGCTTATTATTAGAAAATTAACTCACAGTAGTCACTATATTTGGGGCTTCCCAGGTGGCACTACTGGTAAAGAAACTGCCTGCTAATGCAGGTATCTTAGCAAATCAAATTCAGCAGGGAAAAAGAACAAGGTATTATAACTAAATAGAGCTTGAATTATGACTAGCTTATTATTAGAAAATTAACTCACAGTAGTCACTATATTTGGGGCTTCCCAGGTGGCACTACTGGTAAAGAAACTGCCTGCTAATGCAGGAGACGTAAGAGATGCAGCTTTGATCCCTGGGTCGGGAAGATCCCCTGGAGAAAGGCATGGCAACCCACTGCAGTACTCTTGCCTAGAGAATCCCATAGACAGAGGAGCCTGGTGGACTACAGTCCACAGAGTCCCAAAGAGTTGGACACAATTGAGGTAACTTAGCACATGCACAGTCACTATATTAGTATCTTAAAGAACTAAAAGGCAGGGGGTGGGAAAGAAGCAGTGTATCAATAAATCATCTAATGCAAACATTCTCAGCTTTGGGGATCCATGAACAGCTCCAAAGAGTTCATGACAACCTGTGCAAAGTGCAATATTGGTGTACATGTGGTAAGTTTCACAGACAGGTTAATTCTCGAAGAAGTCAATTCATGAATCCTTTCATATGTTGCAGCATTACTGGGCTGCACTAAAAAAAAAAAAAAAAGTACAGAAAAATACACATCAGTATTCAAACTGTTGCGTTTTTAAAACAGATTCTTAAAATTCTCCTTCATTAAAAAGCATGACAGTGCTTCCCTGATGGCTCAGCAGTGGAGCGCCTGTCTGCCAGCGTGAGGGACATGGGTTTGATTCCTGATCTGGGAAGATCTTACCTACCTCGGAGCAACTAAGCCTGTGCACCACGAGTGCTAAGCCTGTGGTCTAGAGCCTGAGAGTCGCAACTACTGAGCCCATGTGCTGCAGCTACTGAGCGCACATGCCCTAGATCATGTGCTCAGCAACAAAAGAAGCTACCACATTGAGAAACCTGTGCACCCCAAGGAAGAGTAGCCCCCACTTTCCACAACTAGAGAAAGCCCACACGGCAAAGACCCAGCACAGCCAATAATAAGTAAACTATTAAAAAAAGAAAAAAAAGAAGCATGACAGGCACACCATTTTTACTAGGAACCTAGAGGTTATCATACTAAATGGAATCAGTCAGAAAGAGACAAATATCATTATATCACCAATATGTGGAATCTAAGATACAAATTGATGTATCTATGAAACAGAAACAGACTCACAGATATAGAGTAGACTTGTGGTTGCCAAGCGGGAGGGGAGGTAGGAGAGGAAAGGAACAGGAGTTTGAGATTAGCATACTATTATATATAGGATGGATAAACAGTACTGTCCTACTGCGTAACATGGGAACTGTATTCAAGACCCTATGACAATCCATATGGAAAAGAATATGAAAAATCATATATATTATAGACATAACTGAGTTGTCTTGATACATGGAAGAAATCAACACAACATTGTAAACCACTATACTTCAATAAAATTTTTTTAAATATCCAACAAGTGGAAATAATACAAATGCCCATCAACTAATGGATAAACAAATGTGGGATACCCATATAAAAAAATACTATTTGACAATAAAAAGGAATGAAGTACTGATACATGCTACAACATGGATGAAACTAAAATATTTTGCTAAGTGAAAGAAGCCAGTCACAAAAGACTACCTATTTATGACTTTACTTACATGAAATGTCCAGAATAGGCACCTGCATAGGGAAAGAAAGCAGATTAACATTTGCCTGGGAGAAGGCGGAGCAGAAATCGGGAATCAGTGTTAACAGATACAGTATATTTTAGATGGCGATGATAGTTGCAAATACTGAAAATATACTAAAAGCTACAGTGGAGTTCATGTTATGTGATAAAAAGCAAAACCTTTCTGCCAGTGACATGGAGCATAGGGAAGAAATGAGTTTCATTGTTCTGAGCCATGGAAATTTGGGGTTGTTGTGTTATCACAGAATACATTAGCCTATTTTAATAATGTAGCCAATAAATAGACATTTCCTCTATCTACCTACAAATTAAGTCAGAAAACCCAAGCCATCTCAAAATCTCTAGACAAAATTCCATCATCCTACATTCATCAGGTTATAGGCCTCTGTACCAAAGCAAACTTGGTTGGATATGAATCTCTATATGTAACTGAACATTACTATTTGAAAGTGTCATGAAACTCAGTGAGGGCCTTAAAACCTGAAAATACACAGTAGATATTGGAATATAAATCTGCAAATATTTTTTAAATGTTTCCAAACATTTGGTTTTATTTTCTATGATTTTACTTTGTCAACATCTTAGACAACAAAAAAGGGAAGATTGAATGCTAGGTAATTGCATTCTTATATGTCAAAAAAATTTCTTTTGCTATTTTGAAAATTAAAACTTCAAAGAATTATAATGCCCTTAATACTAGTGTATAAACATCAGTACATTACATTTAAAGTGAATTAACAATGATCCAATTTAAAATTACACAGGGTGGTAGAGGATATATTGTATATATATCTGCCAAATCACTTTATCATAAAGTGATTTGCAAATGCATCATTTCTTCTATTTTCAAAAATCCTATCCATCAAAAAGTTCTATTATCACATCTTTCATTCAGATTTTCCTGATTATTATCATGGATGTTTTGTTAATTGTGTGAGGTTACATGTGATCATTCTATGTCTTATTTTCTTCCTTTTAAAGCTCACAGGAAGATTTCTTCTTAGACTGTATGTAAGTAGTCAAGGACCTTAGGCTTACAGAAATATCTTAGAAAACCAATATCATGTCTCAGATTTTGAACGTCTTGAAATATTCCTGCCAGTGTTATAATTGTCATTCGCACCAAATATTGGCATCCTCTATATTTTCCATTGCTGATCTACTAATTGTTGTGGTAGTCATTTGACGGCAAAGCAAATCTAATGGGATATTTAAGTGTATAAATTTTTTTAAAAGGCAGGACAGGCCCACCATTTTTACTGTAATTGAAGGTTTGGGGCAACTGTGCCTCCAGCAAGTCTATCAGTGCCATTTTCCAACAGCATCTGCTCATTTTGTATCTGTGTCACATTTTGGTAATTTATACAATAACTCCAACTTTTAAACTATTATTATGCTTGCTATAGTGATCTGTAATCAGTCATCTTTGATGTTATTACTGTAATTATTTGGGGACGCCACGAACCCCACCCACATCAGATGGCAAACGTAATCCTTAAGTGTTGTGGGTGTTCTGACTCTCCATTCCCCCATGAGGGACTGAAGAAACCAGCCTTTCTCTTCAGGCCTCCCTGTTCCCTGAGACACAATAATATTGAAATTAGGCCAAGTAAGTGCTCAAGTGGAAGCAAGAGAACGTGCCTCTCCTTTAAATCAAAAGCTAGAAATGATTCAAGTTAGCGAGGAAGGCATGTCAAAATCCAAGACAGGCCTCTTTCACCTGAGGCCTATTCACTTCTATTCACCAGCCAAGCTGTGAATGCAAAGGAAAACTTCTTGAAGAAAATTAAAAGTGCTACTTCAGTGAAAACATGAATGATAGGAAAACGAAACAGTCGTATTGCTGATATGGAGAAGTTCTGCATAGATCAGGGCTTCCCTGGTGGCTGAGAGGTTAAAGCGTCTGTCCGGGAGACCTGGGTTCAATCCCTGGGTCAGGAAGATCCTCTGGAGAAGGAAATGACAACTCACTCCAGTACTCTTGCCTGCAGAATCCCACGGACGGAGGAGCCTAATGGGCTACAGCCCACGGGGTCGCAAAGAGTCGGACACGACTGAGCGGCTTCACTTCACTTCTGCATAGATCAAAACAGCCACGTATTCTCTTAAGCCAAAGCCTGTTCCAGAGCTGGGCTCTAATTCTCTTCAATTCTATGAAGGCTGAGAGAGAGAGAGGTGAGGAAGCTGCAGAAGAAGACCCTGAAGCCAGCAGAGGTTGGTTCGTGAGACTTAAGGAAAGGAGCCATTTCCATAACCTAAGAGTGCAAAGTGAGGCAACAAGCGCTTGATGCAGAAGCTGCATCAAGTTATCTAGAAGATCTAGCTAAGATCATTTTAAAAAGTGGCTACCTTAAACAACAAACGTCAAGGCAGATGGAACAGCCTTCTACTGGAAGGAAATGCCATCTGAGACTTTAACAGCTAGAGCAGAAGTTAATGCCGGCTTCAAAGCTTCAAGAGACAAGACGACGCTTTTGTTAGGCGCTAATGTACTTGATGACTTTAAGTTGAAACCAATGGATGATGCAGTGGTAAAGAATCTGCCTGTCGATGCAGGAGACACAAGAGTCTCAAGCTGGGGAGATCCCCTGGAGGAGGAAATGGCAACCCACTCCAGCGTTCTTGCCTGGAAAATTCCATGGACAGAGGAGCCTGGTGGGTTACAGTCCATAGTGTCACAAAGGGTCAGGCACAACTGAGCACACACACGCGCGCGTGCACGCAAACACACAGTGCTCACTTACCATTTCAAAACCCTGAGGTCCCTTTAGGATGACATTCAGTCTCCTGTATGCTGTGCTCTATCAACGGCACAACAAAGTGTGGATGATAGCACATCTGTTTACAACATAGTTTCCTGAATATGTTAAGCCCACTGTGGGGGCCTACTGCCTCAAAACATTTCTACTCACTGACAACACACCTGGCCACCCAAGAGTTTTGATGGAGATGTGCGATGAGATTAGTGTTATCTTCATGCCTGCTAATACAACATCCATTCTGCAGCCATGGATCAAGAAGTAATTTTGACTTTCAAGTCTTATTATTTAGGAAATACCTTTTGTAAGGCTAGAGATAGAAATTCTTCAGACAGATCTGGGTAAACTCAATTGAAAACCTTCTGGAAAGGATTCATCATTCTAGATGACATGAAAGAACATATACAAATCATGGGAAGAAGTCAAAATGTCAACATTCCTATGAAAGTTTGGAGGAAGTTGATTCCAGCCCTCGTGAAAGACTCGGGTTCAAGACCAGTGGAGGAAGGGACTGCAGATGTGGTGGAAATAGCAAGAGAATCAGAATTAGAAGTGGACCTCAAGATGTGACAGAACGGCTTCAATCTTGTGATAAAACCTAAGCGGATAAGGAGTTGCTTCCTCTGGATGAGCAAAGAAGTTGGTTTCTTGAGATGGAACCTACTCCTGGTGAAGATGCTACAGAGACAATTGAAATGATAACAAAGGATTCAGAATATCACATAAGCTTAGATGATAAAGCAATGGCAGAGTTTCAGAGGATTGATTCCAATTTTGAAAGTTTTACTTGTGGGCAAAATGCTATCAAACAGCCTTATGTGCTGTGGAAAAACAATTCCTAAAAGGCAGAAATCAATTGAAGTGGCAAACTTGATTGCCACAATCACACAATCTTCAGCAACCAGCATCCTGATTAGCTGGCAGTCATCAACACTGAGGCAAGACCCTCCACCTGCAAAGAAATTACAGCTTGCTGAAGGCCCAGGTGATTGTTAGCATTTTTTTTTTTTACCAAGAACGTATTGTTTTATTAAGTTCTGTACATTGATTCTTAAGACGTAATGCTATGGCACACTTCGTAGACCACTGTATGGACCTAACTTTTACATGCACTAGGAAACCAAAAATTCATGTGACTAGGTTTACTGCAGTACTCTCTTTATTGTGGTATAGGGAACCAAATCCACAGTATCTCTGAGCTATGTCTGAACCTTTTCTTTCTTTGAAGATTTTATTACTTCTAGCACGGCAAGCATGAGCACAGCATTGTACTGGTTCTTTCTCCCCCACATCCCAGTGCCTTCTAGGATGACACAGAAGGATTCATTGAGTGCTACGCATGTACTAAGTTGTGTTACACTGAGGCACACTGAGTTTGGGGACTCCACTGCTTTTCTAAAAAAATTTTTGGTCAGTCTGAGAGGCATATAGAATCTCAGCTCCCCAGCCAGGGATCCAACATGCACGCAGCCCCTGAGCTGGAAGCAAGGAATCTTAATGACTGGACCACAGGGAAGTCCATGAACTTACTTCTAAGACGGTCGTTCGGATGTTTTTCACGTACAATGTCACATAGTCTTTGATGTAGGTATGCAAGTAGCCGGGCTTTGTATCATACCAACCCATCATTAGTGCCGCTTCATTTTCATTATTCCCACTCCATGTGATGATGGAGGGATGAGATTTCAGTCTCCGGACCTAAAATTGAAGCAAACATAAAACAATTTTCAAATGCTCAACATTAAAAGGCTCAGAGTTGTAATTATTCATAAAATTATAGCCATTGCCTTTCTGCATGTGTATTTTTACATGTCAGAAAACTCATCAGAAAATGAGCAGTAATGTTACATGTGGGAAGACATTTTAAGAAACCTCTGACATTCTTTTTATCTACATTTTATAAATATTGATAAAATACGGTTCCTCTTTTATAAAAACTGATGAAAATATAATCCCTTTTACTAAAAGAGAAAAATAAATCAACTCATGATTATCTGGCTCACCACAAAAAGGTTCTAAGAAATACAAAGGGCAAGAGACATTACATTACAGAGGTTAGTTTCTCAAAAGCAAGCTGGAGTTTTTGAGGAAGAAACAAATAAAACAGAACAAACACTACTGCTGAGAGAGAGACTGAAATCCCACACAGTCTCCAGCAAGATCAGAAAACCATCAGGACAGGCAGAGAGAGCTTTACAAAGAAAGTGGTACCACAAGAGATCTGGAATTTACAAAGACATGAACATTCTAAAGGAAAAAAGATTAAGACATCAAGAGTCTGTCCTCTGAAATAACTACGTCATATCTTAAGGCTGTGGTCACTTGATGGGAAGAGCTGACTCATCGGAAAAGACCTTGATGCTGGGAGGGATTGGGGGCAGGAGGAGAAGGGGACGACCAAGGATGAGATGGCTGGAAGGTATCGTTGACTCAATGTACATGAGTTTGAGCAAACTCTGGGAGATGGTGAAGGACAGGGAAGTCTAGCATGCTGCCCTCCATGGGATTGCAAAGTGTTGGATGTGACTTAGCAAATGAACAGCAATGTCTTAAGAAATCAGCTAAGGTTAAGTCACCGAATATATCTAAATATAGAAAAAGAAATTGAGGAATCTGAAAACCCTTCATGATCTGGGCTCACTGTAGGGCAGCCCTTCATAGAGGGGAAAGGATTCAGTTCTTCTGACACACTGGAAGACAACCCAGCAGAAGAGGGCAATTAAGTCTCTTTGAGAACAACAGAGTGAGTCAATGGTCAAGAGAAATTCTTTTGGAACATGTTTTAGCAATATAACCTCATTGGTATTCATAGCTTCTCTTGCACTGGAATGGATGATTACATGATGGGTTTCAGCTGATGTTCTCACTGTGGTCTCCACTCAATATGCTAAGTAATCCACATGTGAAATAGAGATTTATTAAGAATACCTTAAAGAGATGTGTGTCATTTAAAAAATTAAAGTTTGTGTTTTTTCTAAACTAGGCTTATAAACAGTATTTCCTTGTTTGCCTCTGGAAATACTGTTTATAAGGTAGCTTCCCTGATAGCTCAGTTAGTAAAGAATCCGCCTGCAATGCAGAAGACCCCGGTTGGATTCCTGAGTCAGAAAGATTGCTGGAGAAGGGATGGGCTACCTACTCCAGTATTCTTGGGCTTCCCTAGTGGCTCAGCTGGTAAAGAATCCACCTGAAATGCAAGAGATCTGGGTTCAATCCCTGGGTTGAGAAGATCNCGCCTTGGGTTTATCCTATTTGGAACTCTCTGGGTTTCTTGGACTTGGTTGGCTATTTCCTTCCCCATTTTAGGGAAGTTTTCAACTATTATCTCCTCAAGGATTTTCTCATGGTCTTTCTTTTTGTCTTCTTCTTCTGGGACTCCTATAATTCGAATGTTGGAGCGTTTCATATTGTCCTGGAGGTCTCTGAGAGTGTCCTCATTTCTTTTAATTTGTTTTTCTTTTTTTCTCTCTGATTCATTTATTTCTACCATTCTATCTTCTATTTCACTAATCCCTTCTGCCTCTGTTATTCTGCTATTTGTTGCCTCCAGAGTGTTTCTGATCTCATGTATTGCGTTATTCATTATGCATTGACTCTTTTGTTTCTTCTAGGTCCTTGTTAAACCTTTCTTGCATTTTCTCAGTCCTTGTCTCCAGGTTATTTATCTGTGATTCCATTTTTATTTCAAGATTTTGGATCATTTTCACTATCAATATTCAGAATTCTTTCTCAGGTAGATTCCCTATCTCTTCCTCTTTTGTTTGGTTTGGTGGACATTTCTCCTGTTCCTTTATCTGCTGAGTATTCCTCTGTCTCTTCATCTTGGTTATATTGCTGCGTTTGGGGTGGCCTTTCTATATTCTGGGAATTTGTGGAGTTCTCTTTATTATGGAGTTTCCTCACTGTGGGTGGGGTTGTATCAGTGGCTTGTCAAGGTTTCTTGGTTAGGGAGGCTTGTGCTGGAGTTCTGGTGGGTGGAGCTGGATTTCTTCTCTCTGTTTTTCAGGTCAATGCTCTGTTTTTCTGGGTGCCTGATGTCCTCTGCCAGCATTCAGAAGTTGTTTTGTGGAATCTGCTTAGCGTTGAAATGTTCTTTTGATGAATTTGTGAGGGAGAAAGTGGTCTCCCCATCCTATTCCTCCGCCATCTTGTCTATCCCCAACTTATATGTTCTTATATCATTGGATCAAAATAAAGAAGACAATTCCAGAATTACAAAGATAAATTGACATATCAATTTCACTGCAGACAAATTCATTATTAAATAGTCATGCACTGAAATGACCATAAAAGAATTTCAATATAATAGAATGCTGAAACAAATAAAGTATGAATATATTTCTTTTATTTATATATAAAAAATTTAAATGGACTGCATACTAAGATGCAGAAGTCATCTTAGTGAGCAGTGAATGGGAGTTCGTGTAAAAAAATAAATAAATACAAAAAAAATTAATATGAAAGTTTCTTTTAAGAAGTGTATTTTGAGTAATATAAAAAATACAGAAGTGTAGATTAAGACTTTTTTTGAATCACAATAAAATACTGAATATTAAAGTTGTATAGTACAGCTACTGTGGTATTTAGAGGCTAATATATAACCTTAAATGTGAACCAGGAGAGAAAATAAGACTAAAAATTAATGATAAGCAGTGAATTCATCGTTAGTAATTACAGAACACTAGACTAAATTTCCCAGCTTGCTCAGTGGTAAAGAATCTGCCTACCAATGCAGGAGACACAGGAGACTCAGGTTCAGTCCCTGCGTAGGGAAGATCCCCTGGAAAAGTGAATGGCAACCCACTCCAGTATTCTTGCCTGGAAAATCTTATGAACAGAGGAGTCTGATGGGCTATAGTCCATGGGTTCTCAAATATGTGGACATGCCTGAGCATGTACACATACTACATTTCAAATAGGAAAACAGGGTATAGTAATATAAAAATATATTTTTATAAAATATAAAAGAAGAATACAAATACAATTTTAAAAGAAAAAATAAGGAATATTGCTAAAGATAGGAATTTTAAAACGAGAAAAAAAAATAAAACGAAAACTGGGGAAGGACTGTAATATTTCTATAAATAATTGACATTAAGGATTTAAAACAGGACACTATTGAGACTTTCCCATTTCATTGCATATTATTAACAAACATCCTTTATTAATTACATTATATTTACTTGCAGACTACTTGCAGAGTTTTCTTGAAAAATTTTAAGGATCAGTTCAGTTCAGTTCAGTCGCTCAGTCGTGTCTGACTCTTTGCGACTCCATGAATTGCAGCACGCCAGGCCTCCCTGTCCATCACCATCTCCCGGAGTTCACTCTGGAAATCATTCCTCTCCCATGCCCATGGTTAAAGCTAAAAGAGCATTTTCTCTCTAGACTCAGAAAAGGGAGAAATGGAAGCAGTCCTCTTTTATCCCATTCAATCAACTCCACCCCCAGTACACGTAACTCTCACAACTCAGCATTTTTCATCAGCGAGGTAACACATGGGAAAATAATAATGCATTTATGATATAATTTAACTTCCTGTGTTCACTTTTCCTCACACCAACCCCCCTACTCCCACCCATACACACTCCACCTACTCTGTTCTGTCACTCTCTCTTTATTTTAGCTATGCTAAGTCACTTCAGTCATGTCTGACTCTTTGTGACCCTATGAACTGTAGCCCGCCAGGCTCCTCTGTCCATGGGATTCTGGAGTACTGGAGTGGGTTGCCATGCCCTCCTTCAGGGGATCTTTCCAAGCCAAGGATTGAACTCTAATGTCTCTTTTACTGGCTGGTAGCTTCTTTACCACTAGCACCACCTGGAAAGCCCTTATTTTAGTTGCTTGGTTTGCTTTTCAAGCAATAATACTTTGAGCTGAGTTACATCTCAACACATTACTTGTATAAGACCAATCTACTTGATAAAAACCTCACTTTAACAGGAACCTCATTCTTTGATCCCCTTGAAGAAAACTTTCTCTGAAATGGTGCTACTGCTTTAGGTATGTTTGTTACATCAGAACTGGAGGCTTATTTTGCAAATAAACAAATTAATATCTTGTGGAAAGTTCCCCCTAAATAGGTAGGCACCTGTTTTCACTGTTCCTTTCCCCAATCTTACTTCAGGTCAAACTTGGAAAATCAAGACTAGATCATTAAAGAGGGCCATGTTATAAATACTTACTTTTGTAAATATTCTTGCAATATTGGATTTTTATCTGGGTTCTAATTTCTTACTAATACAAAAAAAATTATAATGGACATTTATGTATATTTATTTAGCATTGCTAATATACTCCCTAAAACAAATTTAAAGTAGAATTATTAAGTTGAAGTGTGTGATGATTTTTAGGGATTCTGATTCATATTGTTTTATTAATATTCATTAAAACCTCCTAATTTGTGCTGTCAGCAATGTATGACTTATCCATCTCATTGCAGTCGCATGAGCTTGAGAACTCAAATATTCTTTTTATATAATTTGATAAGTAAATATGGTATCTATTGCTTTTAATTTAATTTATTTGACTACTAATATGATTTTGCTTTTTTAATGACATGCATTATCATCTTTTATACTTCACTGCATATTTATTTTCAATATCTCACATGCCCACATACTTATGAAGGTATTAACATTTTATCCCACTGATGGAAGCAATTATTTATATATTGAAGGTTTTAATCTGTTGTCTTATTTGCTATTATTACTACAAGTCAGTGCTTTGCAGTTTTTTATATTTTATTGTTTATATTTATTCATTTTATGATTATTTTCATTACTTTCACACTTTAATGAAACTTTACTCTCTTGAGTTCAGTTAAGTATTGACCTTTTGATTCTACCCATTTTGCATTACTTGATGGCCACAGATCTTAGAACTGTATGTACCATAGAAGTATATTATAATTTTAAAATATGTTTTACTGTATGGAAAGGTAAACTCACAGCTATTATGAATTTGTGGGTGCAGATTACTCTAAATATCTTTCAGGGTCATCCTAAATAACATCCACTTTTAGTCCATTTTACATTGGTAAATCTTTCGTGTTAAACAGACATTTCCCCCTTCAATTTACCTAAGAATAACTTATTATAATCTGAAGGCTTTGATTTGTTTAGGTAAGCTCATATGTGCATGACCATAATGGGTGATAATGAGTATGATATATATGGAATTAAGGAAAAACTTTACTGGTGGAAGATTGATTGGAAAATAAAAGTTACTAGCAGTTTAAGCCTTTAGTTAAGAACATATATACTTATATGAATAAGTATAAACAATAAAATATAAAAAACTGTGAAGCACTGACTTGGAGTAATAATAGCAAATAAGACAATGGAGTAAAACCTTCAATATATAAAAGACATGAAGACAGCACTTGGGTGCTACCATTGGAGGCAACTTGAGAATGCGGGGATCAGGCTTTCTTTAAGAATTTATTTCAGGGAATCAGAGGCAATCCTGAAGGTCACAATTAGCAAAATCACCAGGGCCCTCAAAACTGTTTAGAAACTGCTTCTGTTACCTGAGAGCTACGTAAGTGCTTAGAACAGAGAATGTACATATCAAGGGCACAGGCATTAGATCATAATAATCATGAGACTCTCTATCTGTCACATCAGTATTTTCCCATCTCATAGTATTTTCTGTGGTCATGGCTTTCAACTGATTGGAAAACGTACATTAGGGAGGGTAAGCTGCATTGTTTTTCAGTCACCGAGTTGTGTGCGACTTTTTGTGATCCCATGAACTGCAACACACCAGGATTCCCTGTCCTTCACTATCTCCCGGAGTTTGCTCAAACTCCTGTCAATTGAGTCGGTGATGCTATCTAACCATCTCATCTTCTGCTGCCCACTTCCCTTTTAATAAATAAGATCAACTGATTGTAAATATTAAGGCATCTAAAACATAATTTCACCACATCATCTAGACTAGTATTAGACAAAACAGCTTGGTGCTGTACTCTAGCCAAGGGGATACATAAAATTAACTATCACAGACATCAAAAGAGCATCACAGTCTGTGGTCCTGAAAGAGGTCCAGAGTCACTGGAGGAGAGTTAATCCAGCTATGTCTACAGAGAAACTCAGAATGTAGAAAGTCTCCTAAGACAGGTCTATATTCTCAGTCTTAGCTATTTGAGCTTTAACATTCACTCTACACAAGGGAAAGTGTCTGATAGTTTCAAGGAGGAGAGTTATATTTTAGAGTGTACAGCAAAGGCTCTCTGGCTCCATTTTATTCCTTGCATCAGCCATACCCTCTGTATTTTCCCCTTTAAAGGGAGAAAATCTGAGTATTCTCATATATGATGACACTGCACTTAAATGCAGCTAGATTTCAGTGGTACTAACATAAATAAATTCAATATTTTTCACATCTGTATTTCCAGAAGTGTAAGATTTCTTTTAACTCCAAATGGATCCCTGACGCTCCTCCCAACCGCTGCCCCTGGCCTCTACTTTGCTTAGCTAGGTTAGTTGCCAGACTGCATTGATCTTTCCTTCTGTCACATTACCAAATTTCTAATTGATATTAGCTCTCTGGAGCCAACATGATTCTAACCACCTGATACCTTACTTTTGAATTATTTAAAGTCATCTGGTTCATTGGCTATTTCATGTCCATTTGCTAAATGATCATTCCAGATAATAGTAGAGAATCTAAATTTTTTTCTGGAAAGGCCAAGATCCTACATCTTGATATTCTGTAAAGTTCCTTCTTCATCCTAACATGCTTTTGCTACACTTTTTTTTTTTTTTCTCAATACTCTTTGGTGTAAGAACTCGTTCTATACTGATAGTTTGTGGATATCAGAGTCTAATGTATTTGAGAGAGAATGTTTCAGTCACATCTCTGTCCAATCAAATTGCTGGAGATTTGCCCATTTCAGTACTGTCCAATAGAACTTTTTGCAATATGGTAGCCATTGGCTGTTTGTAGCTATTGAACACTTCAAATACAGCTAGTGCTTCTGAAGATCTGAATTTTTAATTTGATTTAGTTTTAATCAATTTAAATTTAAATAGCCACATGTTGCTAGTGGCACTTATATTTGACTGCACAATCTTAGATACTGCACAGGACTCTGGCATCAGAGAATCTCATTATGTCAGTGCTTATCCACATAAAGGCAAGGGTCTAAAGGTTCAGAGGACACTTCCACCTGGAGCCCACACACTTCACCATCCAGATCACTCTTCCAGGACTCCAGTATCCCATGCCTAGATGGGCCCAAGTGTAATTCTAGGACCTGTGCTGCCTCTTTCCTCATGTCTGTCTTCTGAAGTGAAATTCTTGGAGAATGAGTAGGGGGTTATGACTAGCACTACTGACTATGGTCTTGGTTGTGTATAGATGTGAAGAAGATTAGCAGAGAAGTGGGGTGGGCTAGAGATGGAATGTGAAGGGGGTGAGCCAAGGATCTGCTCTCCCTGTGCCACTAATGAGAATTTAAAATCTGAATCTGGCTTTTATTCATCAGGTTCCTAAAAGGCATGCTGGAGTAAGCCTCTTATGGTCAGATATGTCCTGGCTTAGACTGGGTCAAGGAGAAGAAACCCAGCAAGAATAGTGGAGATGGCATTGTTAGCTGATTATTAGGTAACCTTGAACAGAGTTAAATAAGCCTTCTTTCCCCCTCCACAGGAAGAAAAGGAAAAATAGAATTTTGTCTCGTGAATTTCCCAAGTGATTAGAAGATTGAGAGAGCAAAAAATGAGTCAGCAGGTATTTATTCTATTTTTGTTATGATTGTATATTTGTCAAGCTTCACTATTTTATCATATGATTGCTAACCAGATTTATTAAATATTCAAGTATTTACATTTATGTCTTAAATATTTAAACAGTAAGGTATATGGCCCCCTATGTGTACTCTTGTTTCAGGCCCCACACATTTTAGGGGTGAACCTGGTGCCTAATCTGGAACTTCCTCATTACAGTGCCTATTAGGCTGTCTCAGTATTTATGTTTTTTTCTAAATTATCTTACTAGACTGTAAAATAATTTAGTCTTCAATGACTAGTCAATACTTGGCATATAGTATATCCTTAATCTATGAGAGTTGAAGGAAAGAATGAATAAAATGCCACATTAAAAAAGGACACATGCTTCCCCTAATGTCTGCAGGTAGAAGTACCTAGGATGATTATATAGCCAAAGATATACTTTAAAATCTGAAAACCCAGATATTCTCACTACAATATTCTCATATCCTCCTCTTCGACCTAATTAGTATACAGAAGTACATCTTTGCTTTTTTTTTTTTTTTTTGCATTTTCTGCAAATACCTTTACGTGAAAGAAAGAAGAAAGAAGGGAAGATAGAAAGGGAGGATGGCAATTGCCAGATGTCCACGTTCTCCAAGAATCCATCTTTTACTTTTCTGTGACACGGTTTTTAAACTTAGATTGTGCTTCGATATTTTGTAATAAGTACCTTTCCTAATTTGGTAAGAGAGTTTGTCATTTGGCAGAAGGATATCTCTACCTATTTGATAAACTCTATTCTGTTTTATGGAGAAGGCAATGACAACCCACTCCAGTACTCTTGCCCAGAGAATCCCATGGACGACGGAGCCTTGAAGGCTGCAGTCCATGGGGTCACTGAGGGTCAGATACGACTGAGCGACTTCACTTTCACTTTTCACTTTCATGCATTGGAGAAGGAAATGGCAACCCACTCCAGTGTTCTTGCCTGGAGAATCTCAGGGACAGGGGAGCCTGGTGGGCTGCCGTCTATGGGGTTGCACAGAGTTTGACATGACTGAAGCAACTTAGCAGCAGCAGCAGCATTCTGTTTTATTAAGCTGTCGGTTTGGTCTTGGTTGAGAAGAAATACATTAAAATAAACACATGCTATTAAAAACTCAGGAATTGGAACAACATTTGCTTCTTTTGATACCACAGCTTTCTCAGTCACACATTCTGCAATTCAGTACTGCTTATTAACTGAACCTGGAGTGTGATTGAGGGATATAGACTAGTAGGAGAAATAAAACACTGCTGGAATACATCTGAAATGTAGTGTCAATTGATTCAGGTTTCTATACAACTTCAATATAACTCATGAAAAACAAATTGGCTCTATCTCTTTCAGTGCATAAAATAAGTCCTCTAAAATATTTTTAAGATTAGTGAAGAGAAAGAAAAGTATGTCATTTTTAATACCCATTCTCTTTTAAGAAATATAGATCTTGGAAGCTAAAGAGTCTTTGCTTTCAGATCTCAAAATTATTATCTTCTGGGTAATGGTTTATGTTACACTTGAAGACTTTTAAAATTGTGGGTGGAGGCAGGGAAGCTTGGCAAAAGAAACGGGGACAGAGTTAAGTCCTCTTGCATGTGAGGATGGAAGTAGGTAGGGAATTTCCCAGTGAGGGGCCAGGAGCAATGAAAGCTAAGTTCTGGAAGACAATATATGCAGGGGATGGACATAGTGGCTTGGAAGCAGGGACATTCAGAGAAGATAGATGAGGCTAAAAGTTTTTTTTTTTTTTTTTAGTGAAATGCTGCTGCTGCTGCTAAGTCACTTCAGTCGTGTACGACTCTGTGTGACCCCATAGACAGCAGCCCATCAGGCTCCCCCGTCCCTGGAATTCTCCAGGCAAGAACACTGGAGCGGGTTGCCATTTCCTTCTCCAATGCATGAAAGAGAAAAGTGAAAGTGAAGTCGCTCAGTCTGTCCGACTGTTAGCGACTCCATGGACTGCAGCCCACAAGGCTACTCTGTCCATTGGATTTTCCAGGCAAGAGTACTGGGGTGGGGTGCCATTGCCTTCCCCGAGTGAAATGCTAGACATTATGGAATATGAACTCTTCCATCTTCTTCTTCTTTTTTTCTGTAATCCTATTTTGTAATGATGTATTTCTCCTTCGTATTCTTGGGCAAAGGACATCTGAGGATAGGTGGTTGAAGAAGAAGGTGAATGAATTACAAGATACTGAGAGAGTAGTCAGATTTGGGACTTTCTAGGTGACTCAGTGCTAAGGAATCTGCCTGGCAATGTAATAGATACAGGAGACAGAAGTAAGATCCCTGAGTCAGGAAGATCCCCTGGAGGAGAAAATGGCAACTGACTCCAGTAATCTTGCCTAGGAAATCCCATGGACAGAGGGGCTCGGCAGGCTATAGTCCATGGGGTCGCAAAGAGTCGGACATGACTGAATAAGCACACTGAGACAGGAGAGAAGTGAAATTCTATAAATAGAAAATATGTATCTATATGTGTGTATATATTTTCTAACCCAGCTGTGAAATTATTAACCTGTCAGCACACTTACTCATCTTGTTCTGGCCCTAGGTTAGCTTAAGACTGAGTATGGTGGAAGGATAAATTTAACAGTGTTTCCTAAATGTCAACTGTATGTTACACTTTGAGTTACATGATATGGTACCTGCCTCTCATCTCCTATAATTCTGGTCTTTTGTTCATTCAAATGTTTGTAGACAGCCCTAGTAGAAATAACTCTTTCCAGAGGCACCATGTTTATCTCTAACAGAATAGGCATTAGGGCCCTTTATCATTTCAGAATGGAGAAGGCAATGACACCTCACTCCAGTACTCTTGCTTGGAAAATCCCATGGATGGAGGAGCCTGGAAGGCAGCATGCCAGGCCTCCCTGTCCATCACCAACTCCTGGCATTCACTCAAACTCATGTCCATCGAGTTGGTAATGCCATCCAGCCATCTCATCCTCTGTCATCCCCTTCTCTCTTGCCCCCAATTCATCTCAGCATCAGAGTCTTTTCCAATGAGTCAACTCTTCGCATAAGGTGGTCAAAGTATTGGAGTTTTAGCTTTAGCATCAGTCCTTCCAAAGAACACCCAGGACTGATCTCCTTTAGAATGGACTGGTTGGACCTCCTTGCAGTCCAAGGGACTCTCAAGAGTCTTCTCCAGCACCACAGTTCAAAAGAATCAATTCTTCGGTGCTCAGCTTTCTTCACAGTCCAACTCTCACATCCATACATGACCACTGGAAAAACCATAGCTTTGACTAGATGGACCTTAGTCGGCAAAGTCATGTCTCTGTTTTTAAATATGCTGTCTAGGTTGGTCATAACTTTCCTTCAAAGGAGTAAGCGTCTTTTAATTTCATGGCTGTAATCACCACCTGCAGTGATTTTGGAGCCCCGAAAATCAAAGTCTGCCACTTTTTCCACTATTTCCCCCACCCATTTCCCATGAAGTGATAGGACCAGATGCCATGATCTTTGTTTTCTGACAGTGAGGGAAAATTTGGATTTGACGCATCATATTTCAGTAAAAAATAAATGTAAATGAAACGTATACATTTCTCAGTTTTAGAAATATGCATATATAATTCTAAATTTCTATATATCCTGTAGAAAAGTACAAGGTTTATATTGTCTTGGAAAAGAATGAAATGATTAACAGCTCTGTAATTTAGTCAACATTAGAATTTTAGTTATCACTCTATGTTTCAACAGTTTCTTATCAAACATTATTTATTGGTTCCTGCTGCCTATCAGTCACCTTCGGTCTGACATCTGAAACTCAACATGTCTAAAATGGATCTTACAAATTACATGCATTTCTTCAACAATGGCATTTGCTTTGACTTTGGAGATTTTTCTCTATAGGCTGATAACTTGTCCATAAGACCCTGAAATTCTCTACAAATCTATACTCTATTTCTCCCCATCTCAGTTACCAAGGTCTCTGATTGCTTCTTCCAAAATTGTTCATTTATCTAACTTCTCATTGTCATCTCAGAGTCTGAGCAGGTTATAGCTGAACTATTGAAGTGAAGTGAAGTGAAGTGAAATTAGCTCATTTTTGTCTTACTCTTTGCAACCCTCCAGGCCAGAATATTGGAGTGGTAGCCTTTCCCTTCCCCAGGGGATCTTCCCAACCCAGGGATCAAGCCCAGATCTCCCACATTGCAGGCAGATTCCTTACCAACTTAACTCTCAGGGAAGCCCGAAACTACTGAAAGAGGATCTTAAATATTTGCGGGCACTTTTACTCTCTGTTTATATTATCATGTTGGATATAGATTCCAGAATAATCCTAAAATACAGCTTTGACTCCATCACTCCCAAACTCCTAAACCATACTTGTTTTCCCTTTCCCCATAAACATAGAGAGGGAAGATATCTATTCTTATATCCTATCACATTTTCATTTGAATCTTATCCTCCATTTAAACTGCCTCTTTCCAGCATGGCCTAAGTCTTTCCTCTCCTTTATCTTGATTGATGGGGCTTCCTTTACCTGAAACACTTTTTTTACTGTTTCAATTTCTTTTTTTTTTTTTTAACTTTTTATTTTGCATTGTGGTATAGCCGATTAATAATCATGTACTATTTTCAGGTGAACAATGAAGGGATTCAGCCATACACATACATGTATCCATTCCTATTTCTTATAATTGTACTCACTATCTCTTCTAAAACCTAGAATATATAATTTCAGCATGTTAATACTTGCCTTTTTTGTTTATCCATTCAATCTTTTTCAAATACTAAATGAGTATTACTTTCTGTCAGTATATATTAATTAGCTTTCTTTGGGGTTCAGATAAGAGAAACTCAAGCTGACACCTTTAAGTGTTTGGTTAGACCACATAGTTTAACTGCAATGAGAAAGAGAGTAAATTATATATGTCAATGCTTTGGAGTTGCTCACCACCATGGCAGATCAAGTTTTTTTAATAAAAAACAAAAACACAGAATATTTATAAAATACATAATTTAAATGTTTTTCATAAAGGTACTTGAGTGTCTCAGAGAGCCTAATAATGAGGTCACAGTACAATTTCAGAAAAACCTGCATCCTCGGACATAAATACTGTCAGGTTTCTTCTCCTCGCTATTTTACGACTTTAAACATACACCCTCTGTGTGATTTTTCACTCATCTATTTATGAGCTGACCTTTCATTTTCCCTTTACTCGATTTACCTGTTGGGACATGGCAACCAAAGAACCCAAGGTTACAGCTCCCCAGTTCAAAGTAGTGTGGCAGACTGACATGGCATTCGGATCCATTTCAAATACCAGGGAGGCATCACACTGGATTATGTACTGATCTTTGAGCCAGGGGTTATGGCCACTTGGACCAGAATGGTAGGGAAAGCGGCTGCTCCTAGGAAAGGAAGGGTTCTGGGCCCAGAGTAGCATAGATGCCCACTGCAGAGCGTTATAAAGACAAGGAAAACCAAAACCTGATTCTAGGAGGTCAGGACAGGATGAACAGATGTGATGCTTCTCTTTGGACACATTTAAAAGCATTTTCATATTCAATAAGATATTTGATCTAATCTTAACTTCTTCATGGCTTTTTTGCAGTAATTTGTGATTTTACATCTTGAATATTAATCCCAATGTTAGCATTTTTGGGTAGTTACACTTAATGCAAATTTCTTAACAGCCATACTTGTGGGGAAATGTAAAATTAAATTAGTCTTTAACATATTTTTCAAGTAATTGAGTTGCATCAGCGTGCTTTCACTCCTCCCATCTAAATTTACTACTTTTTGTGGCTCTTCTGAACCGTTCTCAATTCAATGGGTTTGTTTCAATTAAATTTTCCAAAGCACTGTGACTGTCACTGTCCAGGTATAGGAAAAGATTTGGAACAGATTTGAAATCCTACTGGGGTGACAAAGCCAGCAGTGCTTCTTACAGTATCTACTTCCCTTTTTTCTGTTACACCTGGGATGCTTTATTTATCTGGCAGGGTTCTTTGCTGCCAAAAATATATTTAGCACGCTTACTCCTCTAATTACTATAGCACAGAGAATCTCCTCAGAGAAACTTGGAGAGAGGTCCCCACAGTAAGTGCCAAATGAAGAAAGGAGAGAGCTTATTACCCAGAAATTAGTGGAGAAGAGATTTGTAAGCTGTTGTAGGCAGAAGATTGAGAAAGTTCTGAGGCAGCCATGGTGAAAGCACTGGGCATAGTGTCAAAAGATCAGAGAATCTGAGAAAATTGTTATAATAACAATTGAATGATGCTTTTAGACTCATCTTAACATTTTCTGTTTCAGAGAAAAATGAGGTGCGATGGAAAGCATAATGACTATCAGATTTACCAACTATTTCCCAATTTCTCTTTCCAAGTCATTAAACAGTTCAGTGATACTCTTTTATTAAATCCATTTACCACTGGTGTTTTAAAGACATGTTCCCTTGGGAGTGACTCATTTTACTTTCAAACTTTCACTGTATTGCCTATTCTCCTGGCTTTGATCATCACTTCCAGATAAAATTATGAATGGTTTGCATTTCCTGATTAATTCTAAATTTCCTAGTTTCTTAATATGTTCGGGGAATATATGGACACTCTTTTTACAGGAAATGGCATGCAATACTTTAAATACTAAAGAAGTGTGTTACGTTTAACAATAATAAAAAATAAGGTCAGATTTTTGAAAAGTTAAAAGGATTTCAATTTGAAGGTTTTATATGTGGTTATAATTCCTTAGGACAGAATCATGGATTTCTTTTAAGTAAGAGTTTTCTGAAAACCAGCAAGCAAACAGAAAGAAGACCATTTTGATCACAAACTTTCATTGTTGTTTCTGACCACAAATGGGTTAATTGATACACTGCCCATGACTTTTAAGTATCATATTTAAAACTCCTTAAGTTCAGTCATTTATTTGCAACTTTTTTCTCTTCTACCTTTGGCTATATTATAGCCTACTATGTATGTTGATAGAGTTTTTATGATAATTCCTTTTTTGTTTCCCAAATCTTCAAAACCTCTTACATTGATAGTGTCATTTAAAGAAATATGGAATAATCCAGTGGAAAAAAAAATGCCTGTTTTTCACTTGTGACTAAATCTGTGATTTTATCCTCATCTTTGGTTGAATTACGTACCATTTAAAATTAAAGAATTTTTCTCTAAGATCAGTTGGATGCTTTTAAAGCAGTATGACTATTAGATCTTGATGGTACAAAGGTTTCCCAAGCCAACTTCTTTTAGCTTTAAAGTCTATGACCTATTCTAAGAGTTTTGACAATTTCTATTTTCTCCCATCACATGCCTAACATGTGACGAGAAATGATCTATATTCCCACAATGATTGTCACTTCAATCTTGCATTATGACATAATCTGATAAAATAGATTTTAAGTGACAATTTAAAAATTAAGTTCCAATTAAAATCCATCCCCATGGAGCACCACTGCACAAATGCCTCATTTCACCTCAGTCATGTAGATGATTACATAATGCAATATTCACTTATAACACTAAGCTTGTTTGTATGCTGTCAATAATAACTCCCCAAAAGCCAAAAGCATTAGCTTTTGACATCTGTGGAAAGCAAACTATCATTTCAAAGGTATTAAACAGAAAAAAAAAAAGTGACAGAATCAAAACAATCAGCAAGTGTAGATTTTCAAAGCCCCCCCCAAAAAACACATTAAAATCACATAGACTTACCATCTAATTTCTTCAGTGAATGGAGATCTAGGTATATTCAAAGATGTCACCAAATATGACACAGCAATACAGGAAAATCTACAATAGAAATAGCTTATTTTACTTCTCAGTTGGGTCTTTTCTATCATGACTGTCTGCTGTGCAAGTGTAAATGAATGTGCCAAATAAAGAAGTGAGAAAAACAATTCAGAGATAAGTATACCAGTAATTCATCCTCACTGGATATCTTCCCATTTATTTGGGAGTGGGAGGGGTTGATCTCTGAGATAAAATAATGACAATTGAAATAGACTCAGAGATAAAATAATGAGAGTTAAAATGCTAGACAGTCTACCATTTGGGCAGGGGGGAGCGTGGAAAAAAAGTTACTTTTTTTTTCCAGATCAGTTCAATTCTAGGAAAAGTTGGAGAAATTGGGATTTCTCTGAGGTACATACATTAGGTTCCAAAAGTTTAAGAAGATGATGAATTATATTTCATAAACCACTAGCTAATCCATATAATAAAAATTTTAACAATAATCAGATTCTATTTAACATCTATTCAATTGTCAAATTTTAAATAGTTAACATCTAACTAGTGAAGATGCTGTATTAAAAATAACCTACTTTATTGGCAAGCAGTTTGGCTTACAAAATCAATAATATCTTGACCTAATGAATTAAGTTCTGGTAAAGGATACTAAAAATAATTGCAAAATACAATATGCACATTAAATATTTACTTTGCATGACTAATTATAATAATGAAAAAAGAAATGTCTAAAATGCTTCAGAGTAGAAGACTCCTTAAATAAATTACTATTTGTCTGCAAAAGATAAGATAATATAGCTATTCACTGAAAACAGGAGAACCATGAATGATTCTTTTTGTATAATGATAAACCCAAAAGGCAGAAAGCAAAATTATCATAGTGTTAAACATGTCTTTATGTTGAAAAACATTAGAGGAAATAGTTATAAATGCAAACATGAAAGATCTAGGTATTATAAGTAAGCATCCTTTTTCTCTCTCATTGTCTCTTCAAATTTCTAGCAATGTCAATAGATACAATGTAAAACCTCTGAATCATTCCCACTTCAGTAGTTTGACCTACCTCTCAGAGACCTCCCCTGGCATTCTGGAAATAGCCAGAGTGCCACACAAATTCTCATTTTCTTCCCCCTTTCTAGATGACCTTGGCTGCCTACCAAAAGAATCAAAGACTCATCCTTGACCTTGTTGCTGCTGTCCTTTTCTAAGAGAGTACTGCCTCTCTAAGGAGCTAACTCGTAAAGCTGCAAATTCTTAGGCAGCACATTAGGTCCTCTACTTTCTAGAGTACAAAGTGTCCTCTGAGTTACATGCAAATACTGGAAGACTGTCAGGAAGCAGCCAAGAGAATTTTGTCTTCTGGAGTCCTCTATTTTTCTCCAAAGTCCCAGTCAATGGAATGTCCTTCTTGAAAGTCTCCTCCCCTTATGTCCACTTGCATTCTCCACTACAAATTGCACAAGGGAAGAAATCAACACATTTTTCTTCATGGGTTATTTCTATAGTCTATGACAAAATGAGGAATTCGATTGATGCTCAACAAATAGTTTTTGAATGAGTGAATACACATAGACTAGCTGCCAGCTCACCAGGATGTCAGTCACAATCAGGAATAATGAATGAGTCAATGCCCTACTAGATCCAGGGTGAGCATTTTGGCCTTGTATTGATGACCCTCACTGTGCAAAGCACAATTAGATGGCCCATTTAGGCCAATTTTTAGTCACACAGGGTAACAGTTCACAAAGCTCTGAAACACTTCTGCCCCCACTTTATTCTCTTTCCTGTTCTTAAGAGGCTTGTGGTTCACAGACCTGTTGTTAGAGAGCCTTGTACTCCATTCTCCTGCTACAGGGAAACTACTGAGTCCACATCCTGCATAGCCCTCCCTGCCACATCTGCTCTCTGTCATATGTTGCTCACTATCTTGAAGAAGTGAAGTCGCTCAGTCATGTCCGACTCTTTGCGACCCCATGGACTGTAGCCCACCAGGCTTCTTCGTCTATGGGATTTTCCAGGCAAGAATACTGGAGTGGGTTACCATTTCCTTCTCCAGGGGATCTTCCCGACCCAGGGATCGAACCCGGGTCTCCTGCATTGGAGGCAGGCGCTTTAACCTCTGAGCCACCATCTTGGAAGACCTTCATTTATTACCTAGAACATAGCAGATACTCAATAAACAATTTTAAGAAGTCAGCTATTTATCTGTTGTTTAGGGGAGGAGAAATATAATTCCGTGATCTCTTTCTTACATTTAGGACAGTCTCCGGAGAAAGAAATGGCAACCCATTCGAGTGTTCTTGCCTGGAGAATCCCAGGGACTGGGGAGCCTGATGGGCTGCCAACTGAGGGGTCGCACAGTGTTGGACACGACTGAAGTGACTTAGCAGCAGCAACAGCATGAAAATAAGGTTTCTATTTCTTCTACAAAAAAGATTTCAATATCTTAATTCATGAAAAACATTGGAAACTGTGCTCTCTAGTTATTTTCCACATCTTTAAAAAGATGCAAGCACTTTTAGAAGAAAAAGATGAGTTAAAAAGGTCTTATACAAAAAAAAGTCTAATGTGGAACACAACATGTTTTATTGTATAATTATTTCTCACTTATTTATAGTTCTCTCATATTCCCACATTTTCTTTTACATTAAAAAATCCTTACAAATATACTATTACATTTGCTCTTTAATTTTTATTCACTTATTCATTCATTTAGACAAAACCAAAATATCACCAAACACGATAAATGGTGGGGGTTCTGTTAGTGACCAGGGGATTCAAAATGTACCAGTTAAATGTATCTGTAAAGACAGAGGCAAGGGCAATGGCAGGGAACAAAAATGTAAGACTACATAAATGAACGTCATCATGGTTGCTTGAGGACTATAGAAGGGAAGTTCAGGGTGCAGTGTAAGACTAAGGAAGGTCTCTGTACATTCACCCCCATTCAGCTGGAACTTAAATGATGGTAAGAAGTAACTCAGATGAAGAATATGGTTAAAACTACCTCCCCAGGAAGAAAGAATGGAACATTAATGCTCCAGATGTATAAATAATTTCATCCACTTTGAGAAACAAAAGGAAGGCCAGCTCAGGTGGCATACAATGTGGGAGTCAGGTAACTACAAGAAATGTTGCTGGGAAAGGTAGGCGCCAGGCTTTCATAGCTATTTAACCCAAATTAATGATTTTAAACATTATTCTCAAAACAATAAAAAGACATTAATGGCTTGTAAGCCAGTAAATGATGTCACTGGTTTCACACTCTGGAAATGGTTCTTCTGACCTCTTCTCTGACCACTGTAAGAAGGATAGATGAAAGGGAGTTGTCAAGAGCAGACATGAGTACCCAGTTAGAAAACCACTGTAGAAATTCCTCCAGTAGATAACTGTGATATGAAGACAGGCAGGAAGAAAAATTGATATTTATTTTGGAAGCACAATGTGCAAAAGTGGCTTCAGATATTAGCAAGCTAAGAATTATTAATCTAATTTCAAAAAAAGGAAATTAGTCCTCAGAAAAATGTTCTAAGGGTACATGAATATGAGTGTCCACCATTTGGCAGTCCTTTTAGTACTGGGGCACACCTGGTACACTTTCCTCTTAATGTTACATTTAGTTCTATATTTTGCTTTGACCAAGGAAATAGAACCCACCTGCCATTTATGGGTTGAAGCTTCAAGAGAAAGCATATTATGTCCCACTCTGTTCCCCTCTAATAAATCTAGATCAAGTCTGTTCCACCAGCCTGACTAAATGAAGACAATTTGGAACAGATTTTCAAACTATTATGGACATATAGTAGGAACAAGTGAATTAGCATTTGTTATGCTAAGCCATTGAAGATTTTGGAATTGTTACTGCACCAAAAGCAATCCTATTCTGTTTCAATATATATCATTATTCTCATCTTATGTTTTGGAATGGAGGGTTCAGAGGAGGTTCAATGTATCACTGAGAGGGAAGCAAAACCTAACTCTGTCTGAAACCAGATAAAATTATTTCCTTACCATGATTATAAGTGTCATTTGCAAGTATAGCAGATATGAGAACCTATAGATGAACACAGTGAATACATGACGATGTAAAAGTCAATCAAAAAACAAAGATTAAAATCTTGTGAGCTGAAAGCAAAGAGTAGAGTTTTTTTCAGTACTGAAGGCAATGGCACCCCACCCCAGTACTCTTGCCTGGAAAATCCAATGGACGGAGTAGCCTGGTGGGCTGCAGTCCATGGGGTCACTAACAGTCGGACAGACTGAGCGACTTCACTTTCACTTTTCTCTTTCATGCACTGGAGAAGGAAATGGCAACCCACTCCAGTATTCTTGCCTGGAGAATCCCAGGGA
>SJYX01014073.1:81362-113234 GCA_006410675.1 Oreotragus oreotragus
GCAGTCCATGGGGTCACTAACAGTCAGACAGACTGAGCGACTTCACTTTCACTTTTCTCTTTCATGCACTGGAGAAGGAAATGGCAACCCACTCCAGTATTCTTGCCTGGAGAATCCCAGGGACGGGGGAGCCTGGTGGGCTGCCGTCTATGGGGTCACACAGAGTCAGACACGACTGAAGTGACTTAGCAGCAGTAGCAGAGACTCTACTGCATGGATTGTGTGTAACTGAAAAGGGAGAAAGAAAATGAAAGTATTTAATAGGAGTAATGGGTTATAATATCTATGTTAAAATTGATTATATTGAAGAATTATTAAAGCTCGGAATATATTTTCTTATTGGAGTTAATAAAAAGGTGTCAAAATGTAAGAATATGAAGTTTGAGATAGAGACAGTCAGATACAAGGTGAGATTTTTTTGTATTTTTTATCTTTTTTTGTCTAGAGAGATACAGATAGGTACATGTAATAATGGGTTCTGGGAATAATACCCATGGAAGTTGTAAGAGCTACTCTAAATTTAAGACTTGTCAAAACAATTCATTCATTTCGGAAAGGAATTTTACAACACATGTCAGTGTCAGCTGCATGGCACTAAAGAATCCAGTTTCAGTGTAAGAGGGCGTAAATGGCTTCTGCTGCCCCCTTAGCTCTCCTTTCCTTAAAAGTGGTTGTTAGATCAACATATGGCAAACTTGGCAGTAAAGCATCATTAGTGAAAAACACCCACAACTGCAGAAAATTGAAAGAATTTTGGAAATTGCAAAGAAACTTGAGGGCTTTGATGGTATGTGCTGTTTGGAAATGGTGTTATTTTTTTCTATGCCTATGGGGATATTATCCTGCTTCCCTCATCAGCATTCATTCTTCTATTGGTGTAACTATAGCCTGTCTCTTATACACATCTAGATGTGTATATAATTAAAAATAATATCCTCACATAATGAAATATACATGAAAATGAGTGTTTGTGAGTTTATGATGACTTTTCTTCTTGTTTTTTATTCTCAAGTGTTCCCCTTAAAATCCTCTCATTTTCTTTTTAGGTTGGTGAGGATTTTTCTTTTCCTTAAATGATCAGCGATTTTAATTATTGCTATTGTTTGCTTCATAGGATCAAAGAGAATAAGTGATAGTGAGGTCTCTGATTATGACTGTGATGATGGAATTGGTGTAGTATCAGGTAAGAATTTTATAGTAATAAGAAGGAAGTATAATCATTATTTACCAATGAACGTGTAAAGAGATAAATATAATGCGTTACAAAGAACTACCCTGTTTATCCCCCACCCTCAAAACAGCCTCATGGCAGTTTAAACTGAATGATTCCAGTTGCTGGAATACCTGTATGGATTGTTAGATTGAATATTCTTACTGAAAGATGTCTCATAAGTACTTACCAATTATCTATTTTCAAATCACTAAATAATAAGAATTTTATTATAAGTTTGAGAAGTTACTGTATAACTAAAGCTTCTTTATATTTCACTAAAAATGTGGAAAAAAATCTTTTTACTATCACAAACAGCCACATGTATCAAATATTTGAATGCACTTTAAAAAAATTTTGTTCACTGTTGTTAAGTATCAGATACAGCTGCATTTTGAAATTGTGATATGGTAGTTTTAAAATATTGCCTCACTTATGGCTACAAATTTGTTTGATGATTTAATAATTTAGCTAAGTAGCTATTTTTAATAAATTTTGGAAATGTTTTTAAATATAATATACTCTATTACAAAAATGTTTGATTCTCTTCTGCTTAAAGGTTAATAGCCTAGCAAATTTCATAAGCATAGCCAATTTTATCACGAACAAAATGTTTATGTTCTGGTGTACGTAAGATGTGCTACAGTTGCATCAGTGACTGATAATTTTTGTTGGACAAATTTTGATAGAGTATGAGTCAGTTTGCTTGCTATCAGTGTACTACATTTAAAAAAACTCAGTACAATCCTTTTAGCCATTATTTTTTGCACTAAGGTTAATAATATATTAATTCACTGACTACAAAAATATTTTTCATGTTTTATCATTTGTGAATTGAATCTTAATAAAGTCATATTTCTCATGATATCTTGCTTGGAGATGGTTAGCATTTTCCCCTACTTGTATTCTGTTTTTTAATTAATTGACTTTTCAACTTCTTCTCTTTATTAAATATCTAGCCACATCAGATTTTTTACCCAAAATGTGTTTCTTCAGGTCATTAAAGCTCTTTGTCTTGATGTCATTTGGGGCATATCTCAGTTCTTTTATTTTCCACTTCCAGGATGACAAAAAGTGATTATATTATTTTTTCCATTTTATTAAAGAATATATCTTTTGAAAAAAACTTTTTCAGGCATCATTCATTATTTGGGTTAATACTTTCTACAATAATCTTTGCTATTGCAGAATATTATTTAGCAAGCCTACACAATACAAAGTGTTTATCCTGGGCTCATTATTGTTTACCACCATAAAACATCATTGTTTCTTGTCTCAGTATTATTAATTTTTTTGCTATATAGTGATTCATTCAATAATCCATTGAGGAAAAAAATCCTGCTGTATAATATCCTCTGTGTTGCTCTTTTGAAATCGAGTGTAATTTTTGAGATAACTTCAAATACTTGGAATCAAAGTTTAAATGTTTACTTCAAATGATATTCAGAATGCTAATATTGTTTATTTCTTAAAGAAATATCTATATAGACTATAGAAACTGGGATTCCCAGGTTGCTCAGTGGGTAAAGAACCAACTTGCCAATGCAGGAGACACAGGAGACTCAGGTTTGATCCCTGGTTTGGGAAGATCACCTGAAGGAAGGCATGGCAACCCACTCCAGGATTCTTGCCTGAAAGTGAAGTTAGTCACACAGTCATGTCCGACTCTTTGCAGTCCCATTGACTGTAGCCTGCCCGGCTCCTCTGTCCATGGAATTCTCCAGGCAAGAATACTGGAGTGGGTTGCCATTTTCTTCTCCAGGGGATCTTCCTGAACCGGGGATTGAACCCGGGTCTCCTGCATTATAGGCAGGTTCTTTACTAACTGAGACAACTTTTCCATTCTTGCCTGGAAAATCCCGTAGACGGAGGAGCCTGGCGGGCTACAGTACATGGGGTTGCAAAGAGCGGGACACGACTTAAGCAACTGAACATGCATGCACTATAGAAAGTAGGAACTTTTTGTCAGGCTAATTATTCTAAATACTTATAGTTGTTGAGAACTATCTGAAGCTCTTCTGGTCACTGAAGAGATGAAAATGTTTTTAGAATAAGCTTAATTCTTTTAATGAAGATTACTAACTGTGTAAAAAAGTGAGCATAGTAGCTGTCTAAATATTTGAATATTTGTCTTTCCTTCTCAATTTAAGTGTTTATAAAATATTATTTTATGTTAGCGTTGTGCTTTATTCATTATGCTTTACATTTACTATATTTAAAGCCTTTCACTAACATTTTATGTTTTTCAGTAAATTACAAAATACTAAACATCTTAGTGTGTGGATAACTATAATCTTAATATTTCCACCTTTAGATTATCGACACAATGGTCGAGATCTTCAAAGCTCAACATTGTCAGTGCCAGAACAAGTAATGTCATCAAACCACTGTTCACCATCAGGGTCTCCACACCGAGTAGATGTTATAGGAAGGACTAGATCTTGGTCACCCAGTGTCCCTCCTCCACAGAGGTAAGANTTGTCAGTGCCAGAACAAGTAATGTCATCAAACCACTGTTCACCATCAGGGTCTCCACACCGAGTAGATGTTATAGGAAGGACTAGATCTTGGTCACCCAGTGTCCCTCCTCCACAGAGGTAAGAGAGCATAACATTTTATAGGATGATATTATAAACCTATTTATCTTAAAATATTATTAGAAATTTATAAAGATAAGATCTTATAGAAAAAAGTTGTTTAGGAAAAAACATATGTGCTAGTCAATACCCTATATAATCAGAGTAATATGAAATACGGGCTACTTTGTAACTTTGGATGACCTATATATGATTTTATTATAAGTTCATAGTCATAAGTTCAGTTCAGTTCAGTTGCTCAGTCGTGTCCAACTCTTTGCGACCCCATGAATTGCGGCACGCCAGGCCTCCCTGTCCATCAGCAACTCCTGGAGTTCACGCAAACTCACGTCCGTTGAAAGAAGATACAAATTCCAGTCTCATATATATATTGAGCAGATCTAGTTTCTCTGAGCCAATGGGGCTGCATGAGCTGTTTTTGTTGGTGTTCACTTGTGAATAAAAGAGTCATAACCAATGAAATGCTCTCAAAGTTGACCATCTTTATATTCAACTGCTCAAAATACATGCTATCAGTGAAAATATATTTACTCATCTATTTTACAAATATTTTCAGAATTTCTTCTTGCTTAAGGGATTGTATTGATAGTTTGTTACAGTTACACAGAGACTTAGCCTTCAAAAGAGTGTTCATTTATCTGGAAAATACTACCTAATTGCAATGTAAAGCAATGATGGCTGAGGTAGTGGATTCCTTGAGAGCAGAGAGGAGGGGCAATTCAGCAAGCCTGTGGATACTGAAGATGTCCTGGTGAACTATGACTTAACTCTTTCTGGCTGTAGGAATCCACTTTTGGGTGGGGGTACAACTTGGGGACATGCTTCATTTTAGCATGCAGGACACCAAATACCTGAAAGTCCCAAGAGGAAATGTTCTTATGCTTGACAATCTCAGGTCTCCATGATTGTTCTACACTGATCTTGTATTTTTAGAGCCCAGTGAAAAGCCGCTCGCATGAAGCTCAAGCATCTGCAGACTGCTTTCCCAATCACAGATAATCTTTTCTCCTTGCACTGCACTTTGTCCCAGATCTCCTTTTCCATTTTTACAGTTCTCCTCAAATACTCTGCTACTCCCCCTCTTACAGATTACATGACTAATCTCCCCTTTCCCTGGGGTATGGGTGTTATAGCCCAATAAAATGTTAAGGAGTTGTGGAAGCTATGACAGGGCATCCCAGGGGCCTCCTGGAGGATTTCACAGTTTCTTCAAATAAAGGTGGTATTTTCAACAATAAGTATAGAAACTAGTGCTTTTGGAAAAAGAAAATCAGGCTTGGGAAAGGGAATTAAAACCAAATGGTTAAAAGTGCTCTCACAGTTACCAGATTTTGTTCTTGTAAATAGCATGAGTTATGTGCTATAAGTTCAAATAGGTATACATTACAAAAAAAAAGATAGGAATTAACCTAGGAAATATAATTTTATTTTAATAAGTATTTCTGAACTCATTGTTTTAAATAAACTATTGATTGATTGTGCTTGATAATAAAATATATATTAAAATTAATTAAACATACACAAATACATGTTCTCACCAAAAATGTTGCTATGAAAATGATATTATATAGCTAACTATATAGACATATTTATCATATTATACTAATATTAAGACTGAAAATTTTATGGTATAATTAAATAATATCTTAAAGACTATTTAATCTTATCATTTATCTGATTGCATTTTGGATTCTGTTTTATACTGTACATTTTAATATGTAAGTTCAGTTCAGTGGCTCAGTAATATGCAACTCTTGGCGACCTTGTGGACTGCAGGATGCCAGGCTTCCCTGTCCATCACTAAAACTTGGAGCTTGCTCAAACTCATGCCCATCAAGTTGGTGATGCTGTCCAAGCATCTCATCCTGTGTTATCCTCTTCTCCTGCCTTCAATCATTCCCAGCATCAGGGTCTTTTCAAATGAGTCAGTTATTCGCAACAGGTGGCCAAAATATTGGAACTTCAGCTTCAGCATCAGTCCTTCCAATGAATAGTCAGGACTGATTTCCTTTGTGATAGACTGGCTGGATCTCCTTGCAGTCCAAGGGACTCTCAAGAGTCTTCTCCACCACCACAGTTAAAAGCATCTGTTCTTTGGTGTTCAGCTTTCTTTATGGTCTGACTCTCACAACCATACATGACTACTGGAAAAACCATAACTTTGACTAGATGGACCTTTGTTGGCAAAGTAATGTCGCTGCTTTTTAATATGCTGTCTAGGTTGGTCATAACTTTTCTTCCAAGGAGCCAGTGTCTTTTAATTTCATGGCTGCAATCACCATCTGCAGTGATTTTGGAGCCCAAGAAAATAAATGTTACTATTTCTATTGTTTTCCCATCTATTTGTCATAAAGTGATGGAATCGGATGCCATGATCTTAGTATTTTTAATGTTGAGTTTTAAGCCAGCTTTTTCACTCTCTTCTTTCATTTTGACCAAGTGGCTCTTTAGTTCCTCTTCATTTTCTGCCATAAGGATGGTGTCATCAGCATATCTGAGGTTAATGATATTTCTCTCCGCAATCTTGATTCTAGCTTGTGCTTCATCTAGTCTGCCATTTGCAAAATGTATTCTGCATTTAAGGTAAATCAGCAAGGTGAAAAGATCCTGTCTTGATGTACTCCTTTCACAATTTGGAACCAGTCCGTTGTTCTGTGTCCAGTTCTAACTGTTGCTTCTTGACCTGCACAGAGATTTCTCAGGAGGCAGGTAAGGGGGTCTGGTATTCCCATCTCTTTAAGAATTTTCCACAGTTTGTTGTGATCAACACAGTCAAAGACTTTAACATTGTCAGTGAAGCAGAAGTAGATATTTTTCTGGAACTATCTTGCTTTTTTGATTGAACGGATGTTGGCAATTTGATCTCTGGTTCCTCTGCCTTTCTAAATCCAGCTTGAACACCTGGAATTTCTCAGTTCACATACTACTGAAGCCTCACTTGGAGAATTTTGAGCATTACTTTGCTAGCGTGTGAGATGAGTTCAATTTTGTGGTAGTTTGAACATTCTTTGACATTGCCTTTCTTTGGGATGGTAATGAAAACTCTTCTTTTCCAGTCCTGTGGCCACTTCTGAGTTTTTCAAATTTGCTGATATACTGAGTGCAGCATCATCTTTTAGGATTTGAAGTAGCTCAACTGGAATTCTATCACTTGTGCTTGTTCATAGTGATGCTTCCTAAAGCCCACTTGACTTCATACTCAAGGATGTCAGGCTCTAGATGAGTGACCACACCATCATGGTTATCTGGGTCATTAACATCTTTTTTTGTATAGTTCTTCTGTGTATTCTTGCTACCTCTTCTTAATATTTTCTGCTTCTCTTAGGACCATACGATTTCTGTCCTTTATTATGGCCATCTTCGTATGAAACTTTTCCTTGGTATCTTTAATTTTCTTGAAGAGATTTCTAGTCTTTCCCATTATACTGAAGAGATTTCTAATCTTTCATGTTTTATTGTTTTCCTCTATTTCTTTGTATTGATTGCTGAGGAAGGCTTTCTTGTATCTCCTTGCTATTCTTTGGAACTCTGCATTCAAATGAGTATATCTTTCCTTTTCTCCTTTGCCTTTCACTTCTTTTCTCAGCTATTTGTAAGGCTTCCTCAGACAACTATTTTGCCTTTTTGCATTTCTTCTTCTGGGGGAAGGTTTTGATCACCACCTTCTGTACAATGTTACGAACCTCTGTCCATAGATCTTTAGGCACTCTATCTACCACATCTAATTCCTTGAATCTATTTGTCACTTCCTCTGTATAATCGTAAGGGATTTGATTTAGGTCATACCTGAATGGCCTAGTGGTTTTCCCTATTTTCTTCTATTTAGGTCTGAATTTGGCAATAAGGAGTTCATGATCTGAGCCACAGTCAGCTCCCAGTGTTGTTTTTGCTGACTGTATAGAGCTTCTCGGTCTTTAGCTGCAAAGAATACAATCAATCTGATTTTGGTGTTTACCGTCTGGTGATGTCCATGTGTAGAGTTGTCTCTTGTGTGGTTGGAAGAGGGTGTTTGCTATGACCAGTGTGTTTTCTTGGCATAGCTCTGTTAGTCTTTGCCCTGCTTCATTTTATACTCCAAGGCCAAAGTTGCCTGTTACTCCAGGTATCTCTTGAGTTCCTACTTTTGCATTCCAGTCCCCTATGATGCAAAGGATATCTTTTTATGGTGTTAATTCTAGAAAGTCTTGTAGGTCCTCACAGAATGGTTCAACTTCAGCTTCTTAGGCATTAGTGGTTGTGGCATAGACTTGGATTACTGTGATATCGAATGGTTTGCCTTGGAAACAGAGTTCATTCTGTCATTTTTGAGATTGCACCCAAGTACTGAATTTTGGACTCTTTTCATAAGTCAGTAAATACACTTTTGCTTGTGTTAGCATGTATATTTTAAAAAATACTTTTTAAATGCTAAAAATTGTTTGATAAAATAAATAATAAGTAAATATATAACTACTATTATACTTATTCTCACACTTCCTGTACGACAGAATACCACTTTATAATAACATCTTTGTTGCCTACTGCAAATGCCAAAGACATGATTTCTCTGTTGCATTTTTGCAATGGAGAGCTATTAGATTTTCTGACTTACTTTTGTTTCAGGTAACATGAAGGTATGGATTTGGAAAGCTTAGCAGTTTGAAGTAACCTCATTACCAGAAATTGTTAAAGGGCAGAGAATATTTTAATCTAGTAAAGAAAAGTCATTTCTGATGTATACTTAACTTCAGTTTTCAGAATTTCAAGCACAGACTGGTGGGAGTAGATATAACAAATGCTTCTGGAAAGCTGGGGACAAATGACAAGGCTGAGGTATTGGGTGCATTTAGTAATGGAGACTATATGACTAAGATGTATGACACATTTTGTTATTTATTTGCAGTGGCTCAGAGGTAAATGCACAATTCAAGGCTAGTTTTTAATGTGAAATATTGAATTAAAACTTTCCCTGGGGGACTTAAAATAGATGTCTAAGGGGCTGCTTGGGGCTGGTGTATGGGGATGATCTGGAGGGAAGATGTGGCGGGGAAGGTGGGAGGGGGGTTCATGTTTGGGAGTTCGTGTAAAAAAATAAATAAATACAAAAAAAAAAAAAGAATAGTAACTCTTAGATCTTTTTTGATGATTTTGCTTGCTTTTAAATGATTTCAAATGGGGTAGAATTTGTGCATGGGATTTTTCAATTATCACACAGCTTAGGCATATACTTAGTAATATGGATTGCGTTAGTAGATGTAAAAGAAAGTCATAAGATCTTTGCTATGAAGAGTTAACAATTTAAACTATTTTAACATTACTGATCTTAAACTCAGGATTATTTATATGTTGAATATAAGCAAAAATTAAATTCTTCAATACACTTGAGGGATTTTATATGTAGAATCTATATGCTGTTGGGAGGTCAGCAATGCTTATTTTCTCTCCTGCAATGCAAAAGAAAGATTTCTCTCTAAACATTCCTATCCTTTTGCTGTTATTCTTCCCTAAGGAGACAAAGGATTGCCTTGTTGGTAGGTGCATTCGCTGGTTTATCTTTCTCTGGTGGGTGGAGACAATCAATCACAAATCAGCATGGGAGAAAATTTAGTTTATAGCTATGTTCTTTTCCTCATGACAAGTGGGAGACAGAGATCCTGGGCTTTCTCCTATGTATTCCAAATGCTGCATAAGCCTGGATTAATGTATTTGTACGCATGTGTGGTGTGGAGTGGGGTGTCTGGGTGGTGATAAAAATGGTAGATTAAAATGCCAGTTTTGAATTTATAACTGAAGTCTTCCAATCTAGCATTTATTGGACATAAACTAAGATGTAGGGATCTATCTAAATGTATTTTTTTCCCCATCTTAGTTGATGTTGTTGTTGCCTACCTAAATATTATGTAATATATTAGCTGTTGTCTAATTCAGGCAAGAAAAAAAAAAAAGTGTCATCATTGATCATATCAAACCCCATCTGACTTTCTTAAATTTACCCCACAAAATTTTCTCTTCCTCAAGATCAAAATACTTGTAACTTTTTCATATATTCTAATATTTCATAATCTTCTTCCTTTGCATAGACTGATATCCCATTCTACTTTCTCTGGACTTGAAAACAATTATTTATGTTTCAGAAGTGTATACGTATCTGCTCTAGGATGAGTCCAGATCTGGTGCCCAAGTTTTTTCTTGAGATATCATGAAAATTGAACACAAATTTCTGTAAGACAAGGTTCAGTAAAGAACATCCCATACGCCAAATATGATCCACCACCATGTTCTGTCAATAACGTTTTATTGGAACATAGCCACAACCATTCACTTATGTATTATCTGTGGCTACTTTTGGGCTTCTCTGGGCTTCTCTGATGATTCAGATGCTAAGACTCCACCAGCAAGGCAGGAGACCTGGTTTGGTAAGACTCCCCTGGAGAAGGGAATGACTTAGCCGCTCCAGTATTCTTGCCTGGAGAATTCCATGGACAGAGGAGCCTGGCAAGCTACAGTCCATAGGTTCACAAAGAGTCAGATATGACTGAGTGACTAACACACATGGTTACTTTTATGGTACAGTAGTAGAGTTCAGCAGTTGTAATAGATACCACAGGACCCACAAAGACTGTAATATTACTATCTAGCTCTTTACTGAGTGATTATTAATCTCTACTTAAGGCAACAATTGGTTGAAACAAAATAGCAGGGATTCAGTGGAAACAGTGTTTTCTAGTGCACTAGAAGCCCAATCAGTGCCTAGCACGTTGCACTGTCAATGCGTCATTCATTTGTATTCCCAACCTTGTTCCTATTGGCATTTGAGTGTATGAGAGTTTTCTTAAAGGAGACTTATCTAATGATCAAAATCTAGAACAAGCATATTTCTGGAATATTTGTTCAGTTATTCTTTATCATTATATTTTTCTCCAAAGATTTCCTTTTTTCACCATAGACATGTTTTTCTTTACTTCTTGAGCCTAGTTACACTAGTTAATGTAAAACCCCTGTCTGCTAATTCTAACACCTAGATCATCTCAGGTTTAGTAACTGTTGCTTATTTTCTTTTGAAAACTTTTTTGTTGTTGTTTTAAATTTCCTTGTATGCTGAGGACTTGGGACTGCATTCGGGACACTGTGAATGATATTTTGTAGAAGGCTTTGAAAAGTATTATTTTATATTTTTAGTAGATAAGTTCAGTTCAGTTCAGTCACTCAGTCGTGTCCGACTCTTTGCGACCCCACGAATCGCAGCACGCCAGGCCTTCCTGTCTATCACCAACTCCCGGAGTTCACTCAGACTCGCGTCCATCGAGTCAGTGATTCCATTCAGCCATCTCATCCTCTATCATCCCCTTCTCCTCCCGCCCCCAATCGTTACCAGCATCAGAGTTTTTTCCAATGAGTCAGCTCTTCGCATGAGGTGGCCAAAGTACTGGAGTTTCAGCTTTAGCATCATTCCTTCCAAAGAAATCCCAGGGCTGATCTCCTTCAGAATGGATACTCAAACTGACAAATTTATCTTTCCTCGCAAGAGGAGGACAGTTAAAACTTCACTTTTATTCCTTTAAGCATACCTTTCAGGTCATCTAGACACTTATCTTCAGCTTTTCTATTCAATATTTGCTTACCCAGCAAGCTGCAGATTTAGGTATGCTGTCTGTAGTAAACATCAGAAAAAATGAAAAGCTTATTAAATGTTATTTTCTTTTTCCAACAAATTGACTCTGCTTCATTGATTCTTCTTTCCTGCTTTTGTTTGTCCTCTGATGCCTTCACTGAATAGCCACTGTCTACTTTGTCCAGAAGTTACTGTTATATAAGGAAGGCTGATTTGATTGGGAAAAATTGGATATTACCAGAAGTAGAATCACTGAATAGTAGTTTTAGATATTTTATTTTGTTTTCTAGACTCTTTTAAAAACATCAAAATTTACTAAAAATCATTTCTTAATCCTTATAATCATTAGCTCAATTCAGTTCAGTTCAGTCGCTCAGTCGTGTCCGACTCTTTGCAACCCCATGAATCGCAGCACGCCAGGCCTCCCTGTTCATCACCATCTCCCGGAGTTCACTCAGACTCAAGTCCATCGAGTCCGTGATGCCATCCAGCCATCTCATCCTCGGTCGTTCCCTTCTCTTCCTGCCCCTAATCCCTCCCAGCATCAGAGTCTTTTCCAATGAGTCAACTCTTCCCATGAGGTGGCCAAAGTACTGGAGTTTCAGCTTTAGCATCATTCCTTCCAAAGAAATCCCAGGGTTGACCTCCTTCAGAATGGACTGGTTGGATCTCCTTGCAGTCCAAGGGACTCTCAAGAGTCTTCTCCAACACCACAGTTCAAAAGCATCAATTCTTCGGCGCTCAGCTTTCTTCACAGTCCAACTTTCACATCCATACATGACCACAGGAAAAACCATAGCCTTGACTAGGCAGACCTTAGTCGGCTTCCTTGCAGTCCAAGGGACTCTCAAGAGTCTTCTCCAACACCACAGTTCAAAAGCATCAATTCTTCGGCGCTCAGCTTTCTTCACAGTCCAACTTTCACATCCATACATGACCACAGGAAAAACCATAGCCTTGACTAGACGGACCTTAGTCAGCAAAGTAATGTCTCTGCTTTTGAATATACTGTCTAGCTTGGTCATAACTTTTCTTCCAAGGATGTTTTCAGCATCATCCTGGTGCCTCTTTGACTCTAAAAGTTTTAAGGGCAGGAACCACAGCTGTCTTATTCTCCACTGTATCTCGTAACATAAGACCTGAGATATTGGTAAGTGATTCATTCTCTTAGTGGAATGAATAAAGGAAGCAACACAAGTGAGAGAAATGTAGAACTGGCTTTGAAGCTGAAAAATTTCAGGAAACATTTCCATTAAGTTCAGCATAAACAGATTGCAATTAATTCTACCTGCAAAGGTTTTTAATACATTCCTCCCCATCCAAGGGCTCTCTGATTCTTCTCTTCCTCTACCACCTAGAAACTTAAAAGGTATGAACAATCTCCCCATTTCTTAAAACCAGATGTTGGTAGCTACCAGCCTACAATATATAATGAGACCACACTCATTTTGAAAAAGATTACAGTTTAGTCTTTTCAGATAGATACCAACCTTCCAAAAACTCTTTACCATCCCAAGCAACTGAAAGCAAAAAGCAGTAACTCGAGTTTCTGCCCAGTGGTAACACCTCCATAGCCCATATAGGGATGAAGTACTTCAGCTAACAAAATATGAGCTGATTCACTCACCAGCTACATTATGTTGCCCTAAAGGAGAAGCATTAATGTACAGCATTAGGAATAAAGGTGCCTTTCTGGCTGGTGACACAGCAGAGGCATGTACATATTCACAGAATCTGTGTGCGGTTAGTACTTCTGAGGCCACGTCAGAAAATATGTGTTCTAATGGCAGGGAGTATTTGTGAGAGGGAGACAGGCATGCTAATACAAATGTTGTGAGTCAGGTATGCTGTTGAATTTGGTTAATAAGGAGCTTTAGAATATATGCAATGGCTTAATGGACAAAGTATTTCAATTATACTAATAAACCAAGCTTCTATTAGCAGCTTTAGTTCAAATTAGCCTCGTGACCTTTACATCTATGAAAGCTGTGGGGTTTGATGGAATCAGTATTTTTTTTTAAGCTATCTTTCTTTTTTTCTTTCTCTCTCTCTTTTTTTTTTAGTTTTTAAATTATGAGAATATGATAACATGTACAGGAAACTTGGAAAATATGGAACAAAGTTACATATGGTCCCACTATATAAGTAGATAAATTAAGATTTTTAATTGAAATTTTAATATCAAACTCTCAAGAGTGAATGGAATGAATATACAGAGAAGTAGAAGGATACACAAGACCTGAAAAGCACCATGAATCAATTCAACATAATTAAAATTTATATAATTTTCACACAATGCTAGGATACAAATTCTCTTCAAGTTCCCTTAGACTATAAACTAGGAGACACTGGAACATATCCAGGGACATAAGGTGCAAACATTTCATGGCCTAAAGGTACTGAAATCTATATATAGAGTCTGTTCTCTTATCACAGTGGGATTATGTTAGAAATCAATATCAAAAGATGTTTTAAAAATAGTTCAGCAACAGCACATATTTTCAAGTTCAATGTGACATTTACCAACAGAGATCTTTGACTTGGCCATTGAAAGCCTCAAAGTTAGAAGACTGAAAAAAACACAGAGGGTGATTGCAGAGAAGAAAGCATTTAAATGAGAAAGTAATATCAAAGATACTTTAAAACCTCCAAGTATTTAGAAATTAAATGTCCACTTTTAAATGATGGGTAAGAATTGATGCTTTTGAACTATGGTGTTGGAGAAGACTCTTGAAAGTCCCTTGGATTGCAAGGAGATCAAACCAGTCCATCCTAAAGGAAATTAGTCCTTAATATTCACTGGAAGGACTGATGCTGAAACTGAAACTCCAATACTTTGGCCATCTGATATGAAGAGCTGACTCATTTGAAAAGACCCTGATGCTGGGAAAGATTGAAGGCATGAGGAGAAGGGGACGACAGAGGATGAGATGGTTGGATGGCATCACCAACTCGATGGACATGAGTTTGAGCAGGCTCCAGGAGATGGTGGGGGACAGGGAGGTCTGGCACGCTGCAGCCCATGGGGTCACAAAGAGTTGGACATGACAGAGCGACTGAACTGAACTGAACTGAACTGATATCTAACAAGCCATAACAAGAAAATTAGAACATATTTGTAATATAATAGGGACCAATACTTCTCAGTTTCAACTTAGGAAACATATCAGAATTACTTGGGGCATTGGAATTAAAAAAAAACACAGATGCCTGAACCTAGACAAGAACTATACACCAAGAATCTCCAAAGGTAACATCTGGGCTTAAAGGTTGATTTATTTATATTTTCTTACTCTTTCCTTTAAACCAGATCAGATCAGTGTTTTTTAAATTGTAATGCATCTAGGACTCATCTAAGAGTTGTGATAAAATACAGATTCTGACCCAATAGGTCTGGGATGGACCCTGAGATTCTGCATTTCTAACAGCCTCCCAGGGTAAAAAAAATAATAATACTGCAGTTCCATGGTCCACAGTTTGGAAAGATTTCTCTAGCAAATCTTTTGGTGTTCTTTTAAGCACATGGATGCCTGTCTGCAACTAGAATGTATGATATACTTGGTACTTAAACTGCACGTGCAATTAGGTTATGCCTTTGCTTTTCACTTTGAAAATAGAGACATCTATTACTATAGTCAACAGAAAAAGAATATCCAGTGCTGAAATGTCTCCTGTGAAGGATGGAGGAAGTTAAGTTATGTCCTTTTCTATCTTAGACATTGTTTCTTTCTTGTTTTAAATGATGCAAAGTCATGTTCAACAGAACATGCATTCCTCAGCTTGTTATTCCTGCTTCTTTAACTCATTTGATCTCTTCTAGAGTGATGCCTGCATTTCAAAAGGAAACTCAGCTCTTCAAGGAAGCAAAGTTTTCTAAGTAACAGAAGTTGCAGTTACTAAAGGGTAACTATCAACCTAGAAGAGTGGGACAGGGAGGGAGATGAGAGGGAGGTTCAAAAGGGAGGGAATATACATATACCTATGGCTGATTCATGCTGAGGTTTGACAGAAAACAACAAAATTCTATAAAGCAATTATCCTTCAATTAAAAAATATTTTATAAATGAAAATAAAAATGAAAATTTCTACAGTAATCATCTAATACTTCTGCTCAAGAGAATACACAAGTTGGGAGACTTCTAAACATGTCTGTAATCTGGGATTTCATAGAATAATAGCAGTTAACATTTGAGTGTTATCATTTGCTAGGCCCTAGAACCCCAGGGATGGGGGAGCCTGGTAGGCTGCTGTCTATGGGGTTGCACAGATTCGGACACGACTGAAGCGACTTAGCAGCAGCAGCAGCAGTGTGTTTTATATTAATGAAGTCATTTGATTCCAATTCTATAGCAGAAAAACTCCAGGGCAAATGGACTTTTGAACAGAAAGTGGATAAAAGTAAATGCTATAAGTCTATCAAAAAATAAAAAGACTGAGTCTGTGGAACCAGTAGAGGCAAACCAGAAAAAGAATGATCACATAACAAATATAATAAATTAAGGCCAATGATCAAAGCTGTATAAAGCTTCAAATCCATGCCATTCTAATGTTTGAAAAGTCAGGAGCCAGGACCTAATGTCAGACTCCTCTGTTCTGTCCTTGTGAAAGTCTGTTTTTGTCATTTGTTATAAAGCAACTTGCTTTCCAGGTGGCTCAGTGGTAAAGAATCTGCCTGCCAATGGAGGAGATATGGGTTTGACCCCTAGGTTATTGGGAAGATCCCCTGGAGAAGGAAATGGCAACCTCTCCAGTTTTCTTGCCTGGGAAAACCCATGGCCAGAGGAGTCTGGCGGGCTACAGTCCATGGGGCCAGAAAGAGCTGGACGTGACTGAGTGACGAACCAACAGCAACAAGGATAAAGCAACTTGCAGTTAGTAAAGATGATGTTCAAGAATCAACATATTTTTCTTGGCAAGAGAGCAGTGGTTCTCAATTGGGGTGATTTGGATCCCAAGGGGACACTTGGCAATGTCTGGAGACATTTTTGATTGTCACAACTGAAGGGGAGGGCACTTTTTAATCTTTTAGTGCACATTACGTTTTATGAATAAAACAAGTACAAACTAATGTATCAATATGCACATAGCAGAGAGCAGCGATGGTGCTAAACATCCTACAATACATAGGATAGTCCCCTGCAACAAAGTATTCCACCATCCAAAATGTCAGTAGCATCAGATGGAGAAACATTACAGAAGGGTATTTCACTGCATTTGCAAGGGCAATATGAAGTAATCAAGAGTCTGATTTTTAAACTTTTTAAAATTGAATTTTTACATCATAGTAATCCTACCCAATATGTAGTGAGCACTGTCAGCAACAACCCCCGTTAGTCTCACTCTAGGAGTATGTTGCTGTTATGTGCTGGCTGTTGCTGTGTGCTTCGAAATAATTTATTCCGTTAAGTAAGTTAAAAGTTGCCCCCACCCTCATGTTGAAACCTTATGTTCATTTATTTATTCTTTTCACTCATCAGCTAAGCATCTGCTATATCCTTGGCCTCAGGGACCCAGAGAATAAAAATAATGTTAAGCACAACAAGAAAACCCGCCCCACAAACAAAACCCACAGTCTCTGGCCTCAAGGTGTCAAGAGCACAGAGTGATGACAAGTGAACAGACAACCTAAAACTTGTGGGGTAAGAACCAGGCAAAATATAGACACAGGTGTGGGGAGGGAGGGAGAAGGGAGAATGTCTCCTCAAAGAGATGGTATCAAAGCCAAGTCCTATAGGAGAAGCAGGGGTAGGTGAGTAAGTTGGGGACTGGTGTTTGGGTCGATGGAGCTGCTGGGATAAAGATGCTACCTGTGTTAGTCTATGATAACACTAACAGAGATTAAAAAAAAAAAAAAAAAACTCCAAAATAAATTTCTTGCAGCAAACAGTAGAGGCCAGACACTGTATTAAGAAACTTGCCTATATTAACTCAGATAATCCTCACAATAGCCCTATAACACAGGTTCCGGGAATAGTCTCACTTTACAGCTGAGGAAACTGAGGCAAAGGGTGTTTCAAGTGACCTACCCAAGGTCACATGGCTAGTGACTGGTAGTTGGGATTCAAAATTGACTTAACCAGGTGCTAGTGCCTAAATTCTTAACTACTGTTGTCTACTATGAGAAGAGACAGAAGATATGGCAATTGCCCCCATCAGGACTGTTAGCTAAGACTTAATTAGCTAAATTAGGTCTGTTTAGACTTAATCTGAAAGGCAGAACAGATTCCATATATGAGTGGAAGTCATATGCCTGGGAAACCATGCTATTAGGATGAAGATCAAACTTTTCTAATCATGAATTATCAGGCCATGCCTGATCAGGCCCTCACTCACAGATCTGTCTCTGTCTTAATCCCTCTTAAGCTCCATCTCCGTCTGGGCAGCCCCTTCAGTTGTTTTGGAGCTGGATGATATCCACTTTGTTCGCCCCCTCCGTTTCTGCAATGTTCAAGAGCAGCTTCACTCTTTCCTCACCCAAGCCAGTTTTCAACACAGGAACATTCAGAGTTGAGGCTGAAGCCCTCCAACAATGACCTGATGGCCTCTCCCCTGCAGCAGCGGGCGGCACCACTGAAGAAGACCCTTCAAACACAATCCTTTCCCCAGGAAACACCCGGGCCGCATTTTCACACACACTCTACGAAGATATGATGAGAAGCCATCAGATACAGGTAGAGAGAGGATCCAGGCGGGCAGCCTCCAGTGCTGTTCTGATCCTCCCTTCTACGGATGCCACAAAAGAGAAAATTTTTCTTTAGAATGAGAAACACATTCCAGAGTCAGCTAAGCTCCCTGACCCTGAAGATATTTGTGTTTTTTTTTTCCAGCTTTAAAACACTCTAACCTCATGACTCAGAGGAAGGTAGAATAGTAGTTAAGAGCACAAGCCGGGGATTGTGACTTGGGGCTGGTCATGTAACCTTTCCGAGCCTCAGGTTTAGTAATAATATCTCATCTCATTGGGCTGCATTATGTAGCAAAGTATCTGGCACATGCAGCACTCAATAAATGTTAGCTTTTATTATAATTAAATTATGAAGAAAGAAATGAGCATTCTGGAAAGAACTATAGGCTGGGTGTTTGTAGATGCACAGGAAACAGTTGAAGATGTCACAAAAGATTTTACTGGGGTACAAAGGAAATCCCACACTTGACATACAATCTTCAAAACAACTGACTAGCCTATATCTTTGTAAGTTTTTAAAGATAAGGTTAATAAACAATGAAATAGCTACTTTGCACTTTGACTGCCAATCAACAGCTCCTGCTTGAAAAGGGAACTGGGAAGGGCCAACATCCCAAACTGCCTGAGTTAGTGGGCTAAGACTTCACAATGAAGGAGCTATATTTAGTCAGCGGCTGCCCCTGGCATTCATAGTGAAAAATGAATGCCATCAAGGTAGCAAGGCTACTGGAGCTGTATCCATCTGGGCAGTATATCTTTTCGAAAAGCAAGTTTTTTGTTTTGTTTTGTTTTCTGTACATTTGATTGGTCTGTGTCAAATCTTTCCGAATATCTAAGCCTTTGCGGGGGGTACCTAAAAAAAAAAAACAAAACCCTAGCTAGATCATTAGATAAGATGCCTTCACAAGGGAAAAGAAAAAGAAAGCAAAACATAGATGCAATCCTATTTACCTATGATTTTTTTAAAGACTTTTTTTTTTTTTATTGCTCTGGGAAATACACATTAAGCATGAAGCTAGGGGAAGGTTTAGAAGGCAGCTGATCCAGGCCTGTCCCACTCCAACTAATTTTAACTTGGCAGAGTCTGTTCAGAACCCAGTGCCCTCCTCATACCAAGCCGTTCTGAGTTCCTTAAGCAACACATCATGAGGATCTGAGTAATTGTCTACAGAACCTCACAAATGAGAGTCCTTTTCTGCAAAGGGGCAAACAGCCTGAACCACAACCAGAAATTATGAACTCCTTTTCTCTCCCCTGAGCTGGGTATCAAGTCCTACAGCTTCTCAACAACTGTCGCCTGCTCTTTGGCCAGGATTCATGTGTGATTGACCTTGGTGTGCCTGAGCTTGGTACAGAGAAGTGACTCAATAAATAAGCCAAAGAACAGTAAACCAACTTCAGAAACCACCCTATTCATCCTTCCCCACACCTTCCAAGTTTAGATTTTTCCTTTCTCCCAGGCCAGCTTTCTTTTTCCCTGTGTTCAGTTTCAAACAGAAATGTCAGCCCCTTCTTTAATGACAAGTAGGTTCCTTTATAATATCTGCTGCTGCTGCTGCTAAGTCACTTCAGTCGTGTCCGACTCTGTGTGACCCCATAGACGGCAGCCCACCAGGCTTCCCCGTCCCTGGGATTCTCCAGGCAAGAACACTGGAGTGGGTTGCCATTTCCTTCTCCAATGCATGAAAGAGGAAAGTGAAAGTGAAGTCGCTCAGTCTGTCCGACTGTTAGGGACCCCATGGACTATCAACAAGATGTAGAATAGCACCACCCCATCTTGCAAAAATGAGTGAAGCATTTCTTAAAGGGCGACCTACAAGAAAAAGTGGTTTCTAGAAGAGCAGGTGTTGGGTGAAATCGTACAAAACACAGGACACTTAATTTTAAGACTGGGTGCGAAGATACAGTGACCATCCCTGGCAAGTCCTAGAAGGAAAAAAGAGCAAAAGGGACACCGTTTCTACATGGCAGACTTGGCCCCAGACTGGGCGATGCGCCACCAGGCTACACCCACCCTTTTGCTCCCAAGCTCAGCTTTCCGGTACAGTGTGGCAGGCTCTAGGCCGAGAAACCCATAAAGAGCATCGCTTCTCTGATATCCTTTTTACACTAACACCCCAGAAGGCAAGTTCGGATCCACACCCTGGGGCCCCAAATCTTCCAGGACGGCGTCCGTCCCAGCCAGGTGCAGGATAAGGTTACACCACTTTCCTCTTTCTTCTTATTTTTAAGAGATCGGGGCGCGACAAATATCAACCACAGCCAAAGCGTAATCGGGACGGAGGAAGAAAAAAAAAAAAAAAAGACTTTTTTTGCTAGAGCTTGGCAATATTTCTGCATCCCTTAGGACTCCTTTCACGTTTCAGCCCGAGGCGCGAAAACGAAAAAGGACCCCAGATTGCTGCGGCCTCGCCCTGCGAACTAGTTTCCACGGGTTTGCCCGCCTGCAGTTATCAGGGGAGGAGACCGGCGGGGAGACCGTTTCCTCATCCCGGGATCTTGCACCCAGAGCCTCCTCCGTCCTGCCCCCGATCAGTGCCCGGGAGGGGAACCCCACTTACCCCACAACGGAAATCATCATGGCAGCCACCACTAGGTAGTTGGTCTGGTAATAGAGCAGGTTGCTCACCACACGGTTGTTCCATTTGGAAATGTCCCTGAAGTCCGGCCGGGCAAAGCGGTCAGAGCCTGGGAAGAAATCGTCCCAGGCGCGGAGAGGAGCGATATTCACGTCCATGTCTCGCGTCCCACCTTCTTGTTCTTTGCTTCTGGAATCTCACGGCGGCGGCGCGGCAACCGATCAGCTGAGCTGGGTTAAAGTTGACAAGAAGCTCTGCCTCGGTCGGCTCTGCGGTTGGCGGACAGTGGAGTAAAGGAAATTGGGAGCGGACGGGCGTTTCTTCTCTTCTTTACCTCTTGATTGGTTCTAAGCGGTTGGTTACAGGAAAACAGGGGCCCCGAAGAAGAGCAAAGCAGAGATGAACTGATAGAAAGAAACCAGAGGAAATGCTCTGGGTGAAGTGAGGTGGCAGTCCGAATACAAACTCCCTTCTTTAAAATACCCCTTTTGAATGTCTAACCTAGGAATGTCGTCTGGACTTTAGGGAAAATTTTTGCAGCTGTTCAGATGCACCAATCTGAGTGAAAGGGAGTGGAAGGCAACTGTAGTGTTACTGAAGGATGAGCTGGTTTTGAAAGTTAAGGCGTTACTAACCTTTGCACATCCAAATGCAATTCACATATTTTCTGTTTTACTATGGGTCACTGTAAGTGAAATCAGATTAGCAAAATGGAAAAGAAATACACGTGTAGAGGGGAATGGCTGGTTTGTTTTTTCACTCCTCTTCTTTATTCTCCATCTTGTGGGCAAATTTATACACCTAACTGTGCCGTTCTGATGAAGTGGGCACTCAGTTCACTTCAACCCTGAGCTGAGCATGTTGTTTTGTTTGAAAGTAAACAGTGATCTGCAGTATACTGATTGTTCTGCTCTCCAGTATTTTCTGGGCAGAAACATGGATTCCACTCCACAAGTTTTTCTTACTTTTATCCTAATTTCTGTGCACAACTCTAAAAGAGCATAGTATTTTAATAGATAATGTGGTAGCTTGGTATCCCAGCCCAAAGAACTGCCAAGAGATGTAATAGTTGTAAATTTCCTCCTTCTGCTGCTGCTAAGTCGCTTCAGTCGTGTCTGACTCTGTGCGACCCTATAGACGGCAGCCCACCAGGCTCCGCCGTCCCTGGGATTCTCCAGGCAAGAACACTGGAGTGGGTTGCCAATTCCTTCTCCAATGCATGAAAGTGAAAAGTGAAAGTGAAGTCGCTCAGTCGTCTCCGACTGTTAGCGACCCCATGGACTGCAGCCTACCAGGCTCCTTCATCCATGGGATTTTCCAGGCAAGAGTATTGGAGTGGGGTGCCATTGCCTTCTCCAAATTTCCTTCTAGGGGGTTCCAGAGAGTTATCTTTTTTCAGTTAAGGGAGTGGTTGATAAAGGAAACCTCCTGTTATCAAAATGCATGAGAATAAAGTATTTTGGTTAATAATAGATCATGTGATTTCTAAGATGCTGCTGCTGCTGCTAAGTAGCTTCAGTCGTGTCCAACTCTGTGCGACCCCACAGATGGCAGCCCACCAGGCTCCTCTGACCCTGGGATTCTCCAGGCAAGAACACTGGAGTGGGTTGCCATTTCCTTCTCCAAGATGCTAATGTCTAAGATAATGAAATCTCTAAGCCTGAAAGTGGTGCTGTTTTTAAAAATTGAATTCATTTTCCTTAGACCACCAATTTTCAAAAAAGTTAGAAAGTGATAAAATGTATGTAATACAGTCTTGAAGACATAATTTGATTTTCCTGGATAATTCAGAAGGTACTAAGGAAATTTCAGTGATTCTAAGAAATTAACCCTGCTACTGGTGTTTAGAAAGATATGGTGATTGGATAGAATCAGTGCTAAGATATAGCATTCAGTTCAGTTTAGTTCAGTCGCTCGGTCGTGTCCACCTCTTTGTGACCCCATGGACTGCAGCATGCCAGGCCTCCCTATCCACCAGCTCTCAGAGTTTACCCAAACTCATGTCCATCTAGTCAGTGATGCCATCTAACCATCTCATCCTCTATCGTCCCCTTCTCCTCCTGCCCTCAGTCTTTCCCAGCATGAGGGGCTTTTCAAATGAGTCAGCTCTTCATATCAGATGGCCAAAGTATTGGAGTTTCAGTTTCAGCATCAGTCCTTCCAATGAATATTCAGGACTAAGTTCCTTTAGGATGGACTGGTTTGATCTCTTTGCTGTCCAAGAGACTCTCAAGAGTCTTCTCCAACACCATAATAGTTCAAAAGCATCAATTCTTCGACACTCAGCTTTCTTTATAGTCCAACTCTCACATCCATACATGACTACTGGAAACACCACAGCCTTGATGCTTTCTGAATAGTGTTTACAATGTGAAAGTGTTCCTGAGCTTTCACATTTTCTTGACTTTGGAAAAATGGGAAGGTTTAAAGTCAGAGCAAAATTAGAGTCCTAGCTTTGTTGCTGGTGGGTGATTTTGGAGAAATTACTTAATCTCCTCCAACTTCAGTTTCTTCATGTGTAAAGTGGGTGCAATAGGAACACCTGCCATGTAGGTGAAGATAAAATAGTGGATACGAAGTGTTTGGAGTATAGTGATTGCTCACAATTAGATGTTACTGTTTACTTTTTTTTTTTTAAGATGCCTGATATTTTGACAATTTAAAACATATGTTTTATTTGGCTGGTCAGGTGTTGGTTTTGGCAGATAGTATCTTCGATCTTCGTTGCAGCACGAGTCTTTACTTATGGCCTGTGGAGTCTGTAGCTATGCCATGTGAAAGCTCTTTGGTTGTGGCATGTGAACTCTTTGGTTGCAGCATGTGGGATATAGTTTGCTGATTAGGATTGAAACCCAGGTCCTCTCCATTGGGAGTGTGGAGTCTTAGTCACTGGACCATCAAGGAGGTTCCTACTGTTACTGATATTAATCATAATATAGGACATGATGGGCTGCCGTCTATGGGGTCGCACAGAATTGGACACAACTGAAGCAATTTAGCAGCAGCAGCAGCAGCAGCAGCAGCAGCAACAGTGCTTTAACCTGAGTTGTTTTCTATGCTGCTGTAGTCAGTGTTCACTGACCCTTCTCTATCTTGTTGCAGTTTTATTTCTATGATTGTATTCCAGTAGACTTGAGGGAAAAAAAAAAAAAGAAAAGGTTGAAAAATTTCACTGTGATGCCAACAGATGAAATTTGAGTCCTTTCCAGGTGAAACAGGTGAAAAGAATGCAGTCTTGCTATGCCTTCAAGGATCTTGCTATGCAGTAGAGACTTAAATCCTGGACAGTGGGTACTAGATAGAGGTGTGCCAGTGCTTGGTGCTCAGTTACAGGAAGTCAGAGGGTGTGGAAGAATTCCTTGGGGCTCAAGAATTTCAAGACACAGTGCTGTGGCCAAGCTGAGTAAATGATCTCCGTTAAGACCAATGTAGGAGTCCCAGTAGGAGGTGTGACCAAGAACGTTTACCGTCCAGTTGCTCAGGACTGCATGACCATAAGCTGTCAAGTGTGTGTTAATAATAATACCATTACTCATTGGTCATAGGCAATTGACATCCAGTAAATATTTATTCAGCATTTTTTAATTGTTTAAACTTTCAAAGAAGTTTAAAAATAAATGAAAAAAGTTGGATAGAGCTCTGTATATAGTGTGATCCTTTTCTTCCTCTCTCCTAAAATAGCAACCATGCTTCTCTCTCTGGTTCAACTGTGAGAGACTTTTTTTCTCACTACACATTTCCTACCTTTATCATAAAATCATTTAAAATAAAAATGAACACATATGGAATCCTTACTTTATTTCTGGCTGTTTGAAATGCTCTACTTTAGTAACAGCTCTTTGTCACTGTTTATTTAGGGGGATGGGATTCAACATAGAGGACTTTCTGGGGCTTTTCTGTCCAAATCTCTGCTTCTAGATAGGGCTGCCCAGAGTATTGTCTGTATATAAATCATAGTGGATAATCTAAAAGTTTGTTATATATTCCATTTGAAATAAAGTAAATCTGATGTAGGTTTTGCTTGCATGTCTCTGTTACTTTCATAATTGGCAAGGACAAGTGGTTATTTCTTATCAGTCACACTGAGCCAGTGGGAGTGCCTGGTGTCATCTATCAGAATACCACCACAGTGAGTCAGGGTGTGAGTCCCAAGGCAGGAGCAGAGCCAGATGACCTCTTCCTGGGCCAACTGGCTCAGACGGTGAAGGATCTGCCTGCAATGCAGGAGACCTGGGTTTGATCCCTGGGTTGGGAAGATCCCCTGGAGAAGGGAATGGCAACTCACTCCAGTATTCTTGCCTGGAGAATCCCATGGGCAGAAGAAACTGGTGGGCTACAGTCCATGGGGTCACAGAGAGTTGGACTTGACTGAGCAACTAACATTTTCACTTTTTTCACTTTCCTGTTTCTGGGTCTCAGCTTTGTCCTCATGAAATGGTGGGTTTGAACTATGTGGTCTCCAAGGTGCCCCTTGGTTTGTATCATTTGAGAGGGTTGTGATGCTCACTGCCATTAATGGAAAGGTCTCCTAAAAGCGTTGCTGGAGACCCAGCACACATGAGCCTGTTTTGAAAAACAAGAGTTTAACCTTAGTAGTTTCCATCTGTAAAGGAGTTTGGGGGAAAAAAAAAGTTTTTGGGTTGATGTTGAGACATATGACATGGAGAGGGGCTGGTGTCTGTCTCCTGCTGTGGGACTGCGGGCTGTGAACTCTGTCCCTCCATTGACTGTCTGGCATTGACTTTCAGCTCCGTGAATGTTATTGAATTAAACTTGATTGGGGGATAATAAAGAACAAAGAGGAAATTAAATATAATTTATTAGCAGCTATATTGAGTGCTAACGGGGCTTTATGCTTTCCATTTCAGCGATTCTCAAGCTTTATTTTGCACAGAATCATCCTGGGTTTAGTGAAGGTTGCAGGTAGGGCCTGAAAATTTGCATTTGTAACAAGTTCCCTAGTGATGCTGATGTGGCTGATCAGGGACTATATTTTGAAAACACGATAGATTTCATTTAATTTCAGTCTTACAAGGTGAACATTATCATCCTCAGTTTACAAATGAAGACACAGTAGTGCCTAAAGTCTCACAGTTAATAGGTGGAGAGTTAAGGATTTAAATAAACTGTTCTTTCTGACTCACAATCTCATTCATGTCCCGCTCCAAGAAAGGATATATGTATGTATGTGCATGTGTGTATATATATATATGTGTGTGTGTGTGTGTTTTGCTTGTTTGTTTTGAACATGGTTGTTTCTCTCTATCCAGCCATTCAGACACATAGGAACTCAGGTGCGTGTGTGTGCAGACACACACAGACACCCCCCCCCATGTATCTACCTATATGTCTGCAGATCTATCTCTGACTCTGGAAAATAGTGCAAAATTCTATCACCGTTTATCTTTAGGTGATGAGATGCTTTGCATGCATACATAAATCATATAAACAAGTAACATTTGTTATTTGTATAAATTGTAATTTATACAATTTATGTATATGCATAAATAAGCTGCAGATGAGGTTGTATTTTCACACAAGATTATACATTGGGTAAGACTTCTCTAAATGTATTTAATCATGATTTTAATTACAAAGAAGCTTTAAACCCAAGGGAGCCTCGCACAGCCAGCCCCAGCAGCCCCGCCTCCTCCCCGCAGTCCCCGCCCCTCTTCACTGGCCTCCTCATGGCCAGTCCCGCCCCGCCCCGCCCCTTCGCTCCTCCCACCGTGGGGGTGCCTGGGAAGAGGCGGAGAACAATATGGCGGATGGCGAGGAGCCGTAAGTACCCGGGCTCTGCAGGCGCCCCGGGCCGGGCTGGGTTGTGAGAGAGCGCGGCGGTGGGCGGTCGCCGCCCCCACCCGGGGTCCTCCCACCCTCCGCCCCGTCCCCTCGCCCCCCATCCCCTCGCGGCGCCCAATGTGTAGCGTGATGCTGACCCTTCTTTTATTCTCTCTTTCTTTTAGGGAGAAGAAAAGAAGGAGAATAGAGGAGCTGCTGGCTGAGAAGTTAGTGCTGCCGGGAGGCCGGGGCCCTCTCCGGGGGCCCCCGCCTCCCTTCACCCCAGGCCTAGGGGACCAGCCGCAGCGGGCCCGGGGGGCTGGGAGGGGGGGCACCCGGAGCGCAGGCCGCGCGGCCTCATCCCCCGACCCCCACCTGCAGCCCCAGGGGCCCGGCGGGCCCTCCCGGTCTCTGTCTCGGGCGGGCGCTGGGCCCGGGTACCGCACTCAGGTTCCGCGCCGGCCCGCCGGGGTGCCTGACCGAAAGGTCTTGCGGAAGGACCCTTGCGCCCCTCTTCCTCCATCCCAGATTGTCAGAGCCGAGACTTTGTGAGAAGGGGGTCTTACCAAAACACATGAAACGGACGATGGGCCTTTTTTTGCCTTTCGAAAACACGGAGACAATAGTATTAATTGCAAACTTTTGATGAGAACTTTAAGTCTGGTATCGTACTAAGCACTTCAGTCATTTTTGCAAAATCACTGGCTCTGAAAGGAGAGTGTTGCCTCCAGAGAGCTGATATTCTCCATGTATTACACACCTTATTTCATATCAGATGCCTAGTTTTGTGCTAGTGAGACAGGTTTAAACGAAGTGTGTTACACCCCGGGCAGCATCACCTATTTTTTCTTCCTCCCTACTTGGGACGGGAAGAAAGTGCTCTTACAGTGGGCGTGGTGAGTTAGTCATTTCTGTGGCGGTCCTCAGTAGCAGGGCCTTAGGTATCTCAGAAAGTTGAATTTCAATCGCAAGAGGACTTGAAACAAGTTAAGTTTCACATTTCTTCCCACCTTTCATTTCATTCCACTTTTGCTTAAAATGACAGCTACAATTTGAATGTTTACTATATACCACGTATTGCACTAAGGCCTCTATGTGAATTATCTCTATCATTCTGACGTTAAGTAGCTACAGACAAGCTACAGATGAGGTTTATGGCTGTCTAGTAATCTGCTGAAGGTCACAGTGCTATTAATTGTGGAACCAAATCCAGCTGTGACGTCAAACCCTGTAGTCTTTATTGCTAGGCAATACTTGGTCCGTTTTGTAAAAATTGGATATTACTAAATATGTTTGAAGGTAGAAATTGTGGGATTGTAGAAATTTGAAAATTAAAAATAGTTACAAGGAAACATGAATCTTGCAAAGAATAGAAAACATGTTTTGTTAGAGGAGTCCCTCCTTACTGGATTGTATGTTCAGAAAGGTTTATAGATGGTATTGCCTACCTGTGACATAATTATAACCTAAAACTTTGCCTGTGTTTAGTGGCAATAGAAGCCACCTTATAGTCCTAAGAGATTCTTTTTTGAAAATTAGGACCTCAGAGAAAAATGTGATGTTTCTCTCATCAGAAATAAATTATACCTTTCAAACTTGGAAAGGACATATGAGTTATGTTAAATGTCAAGCGTTAGGATTCTGGAAGTGGAGGGATTTTTTTGGTTTTTGTTTTTTCTTGTAGCTTATATTTTCTGTTCCAAGGCTGTTTATAGAATAGATTGGGCAGTTTGCAGTGTTTCCAAATGTTTAGAAAGCCCATTTCTCGCTGATATATCAGTATCCCAGGTTTGACTTTAGGTTATTTTAGGAACCCAGAAACTACTGATTATTTCCTCAATCTGTTCTTACCTTTATATAAACTATATGATAGCAAGAAAAGACAATAAAAGCATAAGCGTAACTACATTGAATTATTACCCTTTGTATTTGAGCAGATCTGGTGTGGTTACCTTTTCATTTGGGGAAACCATATTAGTTGTAGGTGTGGCTTTTTCATACTGATCTTTGCAGCTGAATTTACTGTGTTCTGTGCAGAATGGCTGTTGATGGTGGGTGTGGGGACACTGGAGACTGGGAAGGTCGCTGGAACCATGTAAAGAAGTTCCTCGAGCGATCTGGACCCTTCACACACCCTGATTTCGAACCGAGCACTGAAGTGAGAAATGTTTATTTTTAAATAACTCCTCTAATAGTTTTATGTTGCAAATATAATAAGATGCTTCCTTTTTAATTTACTCTTATAATAAAAATACTAATAGAATTGTGTAAGTTATCTTGCAATAGTAAATAGAATATTTGCAACTGATTTTATTTGAATAATATTTGAGTTATTTTCACATTTTTCAAATGTAATATGTTAATTTTCAAGAGTAAAATGACTTCATAACCTCACTTAAAATTATGTTATACTTCATTTAAAATTACTTTTGAGACACACCTTTTTAATCCCTGCTATGAGAAATTTAACTTTCATAGAGATACAGATGTGCTTGCTTAAATTTTGAAGTTTATTTGAAATGAGTGTCTTTACTTAGAATTGAATATAATTAGTTTTGGAATTGAATATAATTAATTTATAAATAATTACTTAGAATTCAGTATAATTAATTGCCTGTTAAAAAGTATAAAAAGTATGTGACTGCTATATCATAGAGGAATAGAATTTGGAACTGGTAGTGTCTGACTTAAAGCAAATTTTCAACTAGAAACAACTTTTTTTTTATTATGGGATAGGAAATATTCCTTTACAGTAAATTTTTTATCTCCTTTTATGTTGATGAAGACATACGTTTTGAAATAGAAGTATTGTGCTGCTCCTGAAGATAAGGTGCAGACTTAGGTTTGACTCATTTTATCTGAGTAACCTGAGTAATCTTGGACAAAGTTGACAGTCTTCTGTATTTCTTTGGCTAATCCAGCATATTTTCTCATGCTTCTGATTTTCTTTTTTTGCGGGGTTGAGGCAGGGAGCTAATAATTTAAGATTCTTGTGTTAAGTGGTGGTTTCAAATCATATTTCTGCTGATAGGCAAAAAATAAAGAGTTTTACCTGTTTTTTCTTCCTTCCATCTCCTGTGTTGTAAGTGTAACCAACTGTATGGAAAAGCAGCTGTTATTGTTCTTACCCCCCCTTTTTTTTTAAAGACCTCTAAATAGCTTGTGCAGTGCTTGATCTTCAGTTCTTATGATTTTTACACTTTTCTATTTTTAAGAAGTCAATTAAATAATTGATTTTGATGCTCTCCTTTCAAAGTTAAAAAAAGAGACGACTCTAGGCATATTTTTTCTTGTTAGAGTAGCTTTTTAATTTCAACCAATAAAACTCAATTTAGCAACATTGAAGTTGGAACTCTCAGAAATCATTCGGGTTATACAGTTTCTGGTTCTACCTTGTTCATAAATTTAATTTATTAATTTCAAAGGCTGCCCTTTATCTTCAGTTTCATTTTTCATGGAAACAGAGAAACTCTTTTATGGTTTATTGCTTTATTGATGGTACTTATGGTTTTTATCAACTAGATTTTAATATGCCTCTCGTTCTTTACAGTCTCTCCAGTTTTTGTTAGATACATGTAAAGTTCTAGTCATTGGAGCTGGCGGCTTAGGATGTGAGCTCCTGAAAAACCTGGTAATATATATATAAAACATGTCCTTTCTTTCTCTATGATAATTAAACCTTTTTCCTTTTCTGTCATTTCTTTATTATGATTGTTAACTGTTTGTCCTGAGCCTTTGTTAAATAAGTTTAGCAGGTCAAATTCCAGATAGTAATTAAAATGATGATGTAACTTAACTTTTTAAACCCTGAAGTCCTTGCCTATAAAGCAATGATTGATAGACATTTTTATTTCTCCTTTCTTCTCTTCTTTTTATCCAGCAAATTTTTGTGTTTCCTCTTGCAAACTGCTCATTAATTCAGAGAAGTAAATAGCAAAACTGTTAATGCATATTTCACATGTAATTTTAAGGTATTTATTATTTTGTATGTCCCTCAAAATAATCCACTTAGGTGAATAGAACTCTATCTCATTTTATATAGAGTAAGACATAGGTTCAGGGATGTTAAATGACAGGTTTTTTCTGGATTATGGTGGTGTGTCTGGAATCTAATCCAGGCCATCAATTTTTAGTCAAGTATTTTACTGAACCATTGTGTCATCGCTGCTAAGTCGCTTCAGTCATGTCTGACTCTGGGTGACCCCATAGACGGCAGCCCACCAGGCTCCCCCATCCCTGGGATTCTCCAGGCAAGAACACTGGAGTGGGTTGCCATTTCCTTCTCCAATGCATGAAAGTGAAAAATGAAAGTCAGGTCGCTCAGTCGTGTCCGACTCTTCGAGACCTCATGGACTGCAGCCTACCAGGCTCCTCTGTCCATGGGATTTTCCAGGCAAGAGTACTGGAGTGGGGTGCCATTGTGTCATTACATGATGTAATCATATAGTAATTTCTTTTTGATAACCATATGGTAGTAGACCCATAAAGTATGGGAGAGCTAAACCTTTTTTTTGTTTTTTTGGTCAGTCTGTTTTAAAAGAACATCATCTCAGGAGGGTACTGTTTAGTGAAGCTATTCCTATGTACTGGATGGAATCCATAATTTGTGACTTAATTAGTTTCATTGACTTCTGATAACTACAAAGTAGATCTTTATAAGATTTTATCAGTTTATTTTAAAAGAATGGTTAGGGGAAGAATTGATTTGGAGCTGTTGTATGCTTGCCTTCTGATTAGTACGTGGAAAAGTGGAAATGGTAGAGGATACTCCTTAGAAAATGAAGCAGGTAATGCCAGATGAAGGATCTAAATAGTCATCCTTGGGACCTAAGTTTAAGTATAAATAAGCACGTTAGTTTTGCTAGGAAACACTAACGGCACACCTAGTGAGACTGCAGAAACTTAATACACTTCCTGGAACTTAGTGTTCGGTTCTGTGGGCATTGCAGGTCATGATGATGTGTGTCCGTAGTGAATGTGAAGTATTCACACAAAATAAATAGCTGTATGTATCGTATAGGGCTTACCAGATGGTCCAGTGGTGAAGACCCTGCTGGTCAGTGTAGGAAATGCAGGAGATGCAGGTTTGATCCCTGGGTTGGGAAGATTCTCTGGAGAAGGAAATGGCAACCCACTCCAGTATTTTACCTGGAAAATTCCAAGGACAGAGGAATCTGGTGGGCTACACTACATCCATGGGATCACACAGAGTTGGGCACGACTGAGTGCACGTGGACACACACACACACACACACGAGGTGCCCTGTGAGAGACACATACACACACATGAGGTGCTCTGTGAGAGAGAGACACACACACACAAACACACACATGATGTGCCCCGTAAGAGACACACACACACACACACGATGTGCCCTGTGAGAGAGAGAGACACACACTCACACGATATGCCCTGTGAGAGAGAGATA